>CAMZMU010000063.1:3274386-3770066 GCA_947311845.1 Poa pratensis
TCCCCTGAAATTGGGAAATCTCCCGGGAACGGTACCGCTAGCTTCATGGCAAGGAACAGGAAGGTCCCCTCAAATTTGGAAATACTCAGTTTTCCTAGCACACGGTTTTCCTGAGATTCCATAACATGCAAAGCCGGTGCTGCGTGCATATATATACGGCCAAGGCGAGAGAGCTAGATCGTCAATCTATACGTACCCATGGACCTGGACAGGCGGCCGACGATGAGCGAGATGGACGGCGACGTCGACAGGCAGCAGGCATCCCATGGATATCCGGAGAACAATGGTACGGCCGGCAAAGTAGCCGCTTTGTGCATCTTGCTGCTCATCAGCGGCGTCATCTGCGCCGCAATCGTGGTTCCGTGTTGGTACTACATGGAGGACCCGCATTACTCCGTCTCCATAGACTCAGCCTCGGCGCTCGACCCCAGGGCGGGCGTCTCCTTCAACCTCACCATCGGCGTCGCCGCGCCTCGTGGCGCCAAGGCCTGCATCAAGCCAGGCACGTTCGTCGAGGTGTCGTACCGTGGCGTCCTGGTCGCCGCCAGCAACGGCGAGACGCGGCGGACGTGCGCCAGGCCACGGAGCGCGGCGGAGCTGCCGGTGGTGGCGAGGGCGACCATGATGCCGGTGGGAGACGTGCTGGATAGCCTGGCCGCGGAGATGGGGCGAGGGGCGGCGCTGTTTGACCTGAGACTGCTCCTCCCGCACCACCCGAGAAGCGGGAAGGACAACCTGCTGGTGTCCGACTGCAAGCGCAGTCGGGTCGGCGACGCTGCCATGCCCTGCGATTCCGATTCATATAAGACTAGGGAGTATAGCTAGAGTATCTAGCTAGAAGATCCAGCTATCTAGCTAGAGATTGCACGCTTTGTTTAATTAGTACTATTAGTTTTTAAATATCGATCCTTTTGTTCATGTAATTTGGCTATGCGGATAGGAGGCCGGCAGGAGAAGAGTACTAGTTTTTTCCCTTTTTTATTACTTGTAGCAAGAGGTTTAGATACAACTACAGATTTCCAGTATTCTCTCTTTACTTTTTTCTGATCTAAAAACAGCAGAAGAATCCATATCAGTGTCTCCATTTGTCCCGTGAAATTAAAGCCGAGGAAGGAAATTTCAGAAATCTCAGCTAATTTTCCCCGCAATAAGATTATTCAGTAAAATTAACTATTTCGGTGCAAAGTGCTTTCGTACGTGTACCCAGGAACCAGCATAGGCGAAGAAGAACAATAAACAAAACGAAACATGGCTGAAATATAGATCACACATGCATATATATTTGTAAAAAGTCACGATGAACTGATCGATCGATATGGATTACACGATGAACTGACAAGCAAAGGTATATATATCGATCACAAAAAACCCCTGATATAGTATGTCCCGACTAAGACTACTAGCGTTTAGAAGAGCATCATCATGGCGATCACTCCAACGGCCGTCAGGGCCGCTGCGCTTGTCGGCACTCCAGCGGCGCTGCTGCTGCTGTCCACGGCCGGCCCACTCATGTCCGGCGTCGTGGTGATTTGTGAAGGGGGGCTATTCGGGCCGTCTTGAGCCGGCGAGGGCGCCGGCGCGGACGGCGACGATGGCGAGGCGCGAGCAGGCGTCGCCAGTGCGACGAGCAGGGCAGCAAGCAGGGCCAACATCAGAACGGCGAGACTTGTGCGCGGAGCCATCGATGAGATCGCCGGCACGCAGAAGCTGCAGAGGAAACGATGGGATCGGCGGTGGCGAGGTTGATGATCGTTGGCCGGATCGGGCGACCGCAACCGACATGCGTCGTCGTGCATGGAAAGGTGCGCGATCGACGGCCATCATCGGGAATATGCTCGTGCTCGATCAGATTTTTGGCCGATTATTGGTGCTATTGTCCATTTGCGTCTCGTGGTTTAATGAATCGATCACCGCTTACCATGCACGGAATTGTGGAAATAGATCGATCGATGGGAGCTATGTACTACGTTGTAGCGAGGAAGGTTCCGGCGCTGCAATAATGCTTTCCATAATCGTATCCATGGATCGTTGCCTTGCTGATTATGTATATATATGTATAGTGTAAAATTTTCTACTTTGGGAAAGTATCAGCAAAATTGTGGACATTCCGTATTAATAGAAATTATGCGATAACTTTAACTCTTCCTCGCAACGATATATTATACAAAAGAAACTATTTCTCTCCACGATTTTAAACCTTCTAACATTATAACGTTGAAGAATGATTAAAGTATCATATTTGGAAACTATCACCTCTAGTCTCGTGATCATGCCATGGTCTAAATGTAACACAAACACATGATTGGCTAAATGAGAAAATATCTTGAAGATAAACATAATAATATTTTGTTTGATTGTGAACACATTTATGAACATGACCATAAATGATGGTAAACACCTTCTCCTCACATAGTCACATAAACAATACACTATCCAATGATAAAAAGCCGATCGAAACTTGCAAGGCATAATTTTCTATGTGTGGTGAAGGTGTTGATGCAATAGCAAGGCATAATTTTCTATGTAAAGAACTTCAATCCCACTATTAGTAGTATTGCACGCCACCATATAAATTCCAATAGATATTGATGCAATAGTATTTGCACGCCACCACTACATCATCCAAGTCACCATTGCCTTGTAGCCCGATAGCCAAGCTTGACGCACAGCAGCAGCGCACCGGAGGAAGAATACGTCAACCAGCTGTGCTGGGTGCGAAGGCGGGGACGTAGGCCAGTGAGATAACGACGGTCGGCAACATGAAATCTATAATTATGTTAACTATTGTAAATAAAGTTAAATCATAGATGAACTATAAAAAAATTCATTTCAGGCTCTATGGAACAATAGTAAACTTCCCATAATGGTAAGATGTTTCAAATGAGAAATTAATAGAAAAATGATTGCATGCCTTTGTTTATTGAAAACAATATATTGTATGTAGAAAGTAGCATAGGCAAAGCATGGTAGACTGACACTGCCAAAAACTCATGGACCGAGAGGGTAAAATCACCCCTTTGGAGCATGAAACCTGCACAGATATTATGAAGTAAGAATTGCAGATCAAAAATTGCTCCGTATCTCAGAAAAACCTATCCAACAATCAATAATTTACAAGAATCAATGCTTAATACACTATAATGCAAAGAGCTAAACATCCAGATTTAAGAAAGAGTAGCAAAATACACCGTGGATTCTCTAAAAAGGAAGAATGCTTTATCTGATTAATATGATCAGAAAAGGACATAATGGGCTCTAGTATTCTCAGAGAGTAGTGTAAGTGAATTGATCATAGTAAATTGGACCCAAAATATAATTATTGTTTTCTTGCAGCGGTGGTGTTCACAGCCCAAAAGCCCCGAATATAGAACAATATATGAGCACCCATAGGCTTGGATTTGCTTATGTTATTCAAGATTTAACTAAAAACAAAACCATGAAATGTGCGTATACTCCCCTCAAGTTCCCATATAAAAGACCATTTGTGCTGGGCTAAAACCATGGAAACTTATTAAAGGTATGGATCACCAAAAACATGCTCCTCGAGCAGTTTGAAGCAAACGGGACACTCCTTCATGGCAACCTCAGTGACGACCTAGAGCACGACATCATACAAAATTTATTTGAAACTCGATATCCTACAGAGAAAAAAAAGAATTAGACTGAAAACAGTTTATACACACCTTATTCTTAAACTGAATTTGGTAGAATGAAAGACCCCTGCCCGAATTAGAGGCATCAAAGGCATAAAAGTGAATAGCAAGGAATATATTGGACTTCTTTTTTACTTCTTCGTAGTCTAAATAAAAAAGACCAATCGGAATAAATATTAAAAATTTCTTATTGAGAAAATACAGTATTCACTTTATATCTAGGAAAGAAGTAAAGTTATCCAAACCAAGTAAAAATTAGCTACGCTGAGTTAAATCTTGGAGGATCTGCACTACTCTGGTTTGCGTGCCTTTGGAATGTACAAACGTTCGTTTAGCTCACTTAGTTAGGGAAGTGGATGTATAACCCAGCCACCCAGGTTCAGGTCCTCATGGACGCAGATTTGAGTTCTTATTATTTAAAAAAGAAATCCGCTGTAGGGGCTTTCCCTACCGCATTCCTTTCAAAAAAAAGACTAGAAAAAAGGGAGTTAGCTAACAAGGAAAAGAGATCGGAACGGAAAGTGCTTGTTTGCATCATAACTGTTTTCATCTTCCACTTCACCTAGGTTAGTAGAAACTCCTCAATTGATATAGCCAAAGTTTGCAAAAAAAGCACACACGTTGTGTGTGGTTTACTGATGATGGCCGCAATGTCACGGTGTAGCATTAAGCATACATTGGTCGAGACTATTTGTCAAAATCAGTATAAAAGTTTGTTGTACTCTATTTCTTCTGGGCACTTTTCCTAATGTGCCTCTAATTGCAGTGTAAGCTGAGGCGCTCTTATTCTTCAAACGGATACTATGTGGCAGAAGTTTCCCACTTCAAGCCATGTAAGTCTGTTTCTGCTAATTAGTACTATTGACATTGCAATCTTTAAGTCGGGGTCCATTATTTGTCGATTGTTCTCTCGATCAAAGATTTCTGGGAACTGAAATTCAGAAATACCGTTGAATCAAAAAATAATATGAACCGAAAAATAGTGAACAAAAAGGAAGTAATGTTCAGATGAACCAAAAATAATAGTGAATCGAAAATTCCGGTGAACCAAAAATAGTTTTTAAAGGAATGTGGTAAGGGAAGCCCATACAGCAGATTTTTTTTAAAATAACAAGAACCCAAATCTGTGTCCGTGAGGACTTGAACCTGAGTGACTGGGTACATCCACTTACCTAACCAAGTGAGCCTCACTTCTTTGATCCAAAAATAATAGTAAATGGAAAAAATAATGAACATAAATGCCTCTGAACAAAAACAATATGAACCAAAAAATAGTGAACCAAAAAGGGACTAAGTTTGGGTGAACCGATAATAATAGTGAACCAAAAATATCGGTGAACGAAAATAACAACGATTCAAAAATAATAACGTACCAAAATTATCGGTGAACCAAAAATAATAGTGAACTAATAATAATACTGAGCCGAAAAGGAACTGAAATTCGGGAAATAACGTTGAACCAAAAAATAATATGAACTAAAAACTAGTGAACCAAATATGAAGTAAAGTTCAGATGAACCAAAAATAATAGTGAATCAAAAATTCCGGTGAACTAAAAATAGTTTTTTTAAGGAATGTGGTAGGGAAGCCCCTGCAGCAGATTTTTTTAAAATAACAATAACCCAAATACGTGTCCGTGAGGACTTGAAACTGAGTGTCTGGTTTGTACATCCACTTACCTAACCAAGTGAGTCTCACTTCTTTGAACCAAAAATAGTAGTGAATGGAAAAAATAATGAACATAAATGCCTCTGAACAAAAAATAATATGAACAAAAAATAGTGAACCAAAAAGGGACTAAACTTCGGATGAACCAATAATAATAGTGAATCAAAAATACCGGTGAACCAAAAATAATAACGATTAATAATAATGGACCAAAAATATCGGTGAACCAAAAATAATAGTGAACTGAAAATAATATTGAGCCAAAAAGGAACTAAAATTTGGGTGAACCAAAAAAATATTAAACCAAAAATATCGTTAAACCAAAAAATAGTGAGCTGAAAATGAATTAAAATTCAGGCGCACAAATAATAATAATAAATAATAGTTAAACGAAAAGGAAGTAAAACTCGTGTGTTCACAAAAATTGTTGGGAGTGTTCAAATTTCACATAGTTTAGAAAAATACTCCCTCCGTTCCTTTATATAAGGCGCCTAAGCTTTTTGAAAAAATTCCTAAATATAGTGCGCACTTGTATTCTACGGTGCTTCAGAAGGGAAATACGAAGCGCATGAGATCCCTAGAATCGGGGAGATGCGATTGTTTAGTTAATTTGCTTCGCGTAAAGGATACATCGTATGCACCTACCAAAGAATTGCATGCACCTTCCATAATTAGCATTCTTGTTAATTATCTCTCTCACGTAGCTTAAATATGAATCATTCACCTCACGTAGCTAGCTTAGGTAGGGCAGAGGGCACAATTAATTCTTGAGATCGTTTCTTCGGAGGGATATGATCAGAGGGATTCTTTCCAATTCTTGGCTGATACGGACTGCTTCCTTTCCATTTTCCTAAGTCTAATTAAGTCCAATACGTACATTATACAGATGTGTTAATATTCGTGTAAAAAGCTTAGGCGCCTTATATAAAGGAACGGAGTGAGTACTAACTATTGGTTTGAAAAACAACCGGTTCAAAAACATGTTCTGTTGTTCATAATTACCAAAAAGAGAAAGAAAAAATAAAGGAAGAAATGAACAATAACATAATATAATGAAAAATGAGAAAAAGAAACAGAAACGGAATGACACGCAAACAGAAAAAATAACGTACTCCCTCCGTTCCAAATTACTTGACTTCGGTTTGTCTAAATACGGATGCATCTAGACACTAAACAAGTATAGATACATTCATATTTGGACAAACCCAAGTCAACTAATTTGGAACGGAGGGAGTACGTGCTAGTGCCATTGACTTGGGCTGGGCTAGTTGTTGCGCGCGCGACGGAAGCGGATCGATCGATCGGTTTCCCGACCAGCTGTTTATACTATAAACAGAAAGAACTGATTAGCGCACTATTCCCTTTTAGGCATATGTGTACACGTAATTTGTTTTTTTTTTTTTGAAACTAAAAACTTGTATTCATACAGATACGAAAGCAGTACAGAGCCAAATACAAGCAAAGAAAAACCATAGAGAAAACAGAGAGTAGCACCGCTGCAACACTCCTTCTTCCACAACGAGGACAGCAAGCACGCGAGGCCTCCGTCGTCGCAGACGCCGCAGGATCCCGCCGCCAGCAGCACTCACCGAAGGAACGGAAGAACTCCAAGCCCAAAGGCGAAGACGAGCCGCAGTAACCACCAGCTCCGACGAGCTGGATCTGAAGACGAAGAAGCACCATCGGCCGGGGACGCACCCCAAGCTCCCGCCGTTCCAGGCCCGGGGCCAGCGCCAACCCACCTCACCAGAGGTGGCCAGAACCTCCACCTGCACGCCACCAACCCCCACAGCAGCACCCTCCGAACCTCTCCGCCAACCTCCTTTACACCGACCGCGAAGCTCCCACCGGCACCGGAGAGAACGCCGGCAGGGCAAAGCCGCAGCCATCCGCCGTCGTCGAAGACGCCGACAGAAGCGAGGGGAGGCTGCAGCCCAACAAAACGACGACGGTGGCCACCCCATCTCGGCCACCTCGCCCACGATCCGCCCGGACCAAGCTCTATTTACACCGCCGGAGCGCCGATCCGGGGATTCCCCACCCTCCCGCCGCCGGAGCGGCCGTCGGAGAGAGGGAAATCCCCCGGATACGCCGGCGGACGCTGGGGAAACCGAGGTCGCCCTCGAGATCGCCTCTGGTACTGTAGATAGAGAGGGGGGAAGAGAGTTCCAGAAAAACGCGTGGTGTGTTGTTACCGTCAGATCTAGCGCGCTATTCCTTTTTTCGCGCGCAAAAAACAAAGTCGCGCCAAATTTGTGAACTCGTGGGATTCTATTCCCTTTTTTGGCACGCGAGCTGGTTTCGGAGGCGAGAAAATTTGGGCGCACTAAATTTGAACTGTATGGGGAAAAAACTATTCCCTTTTGAAGCCAAAACTAGTAAATATTAGGTTTTTTGCTTGCAACAAAAACCTGACGTGAAAAACAATTCCCTTTTTGGGCTAGTGATTTTTTAGGGTAAAAAGAAATGGGTGGGAGATCAGAAAATCCCACTTTCAACCAGTGTAAAAAATTGAATAAAAAACAACTACCACTTCCAACTGGTGCAAAATGATCAGAATCCAAAAAATTCTCAAAATCAAGCACTTTGCAAAACGAGAAAAGATTAAAAACTTTACTTGCAAAAAAACACAGGTGGTAAAAATCAATTCTCTTTTTGGGCTATTTTAGAGTAAAATAAAATGGATGGGAGATCAAAAATCCCACTTCCAACTAGTGTATTTTTTTAAAACAAATAAGAGTTACCACTTCCTACTAGTATTAAAAAATGAACAAGAAGAAATACTATTTTGTGGTTAGAAACAAAGATTTCACGAAAAAGGAATTAATCTCTCAGAAAACAAAATTAAGAACTATTATAAAAAATCACTAACCGATTCAAAAGGAAGAAAAATAACACTGACTTACATATGGTAGAAATTCATAAAACCATCCAGAATGCTTACTTCAAGGTAAATTTAATTCATTTACATTGATAACAAACCTGACAGAGTGAATACAATCAAACATTCACAAAACCGATATGTCAGCATACTTTATGTGGCTGGGGTTGCCTAAACATACAAATGCCGCAACCATATCAATTATCTCAAATAAGTTTTGGAGGGAAGTTGCACAGTATAACGGGCAAAGCGTAGCATAGTACAACAACCCCCAATTTATCATAGTCTAATGGACATGATCTACATTAGTTATGAGCATCATTAAGCCACAACTGCATTGTATATTAGGGTCTCAACGGCAATGTACCTCAAAGGTAGGTATTTCTGATGCTGAAAATGATTTGGGTGCCTCCTGCCGATAGCTTAAAGCAAGAGGAGGGTAGTTTTGTAGAGGTTGAGTCTACGGTGGAGTATAGATTGGCATAGAACTTTCTGATCTTTGAGGAAATACAGCTCCAACATGCTGATATATGAGAGAACAAAGCTATGATGAGTCCTGAAAAGTTTGATTCATAAAAAAGCAACATTATGATGGACATTAGATAAACCAATATATTCATCTTTCCGATGCTTGGCTCAAGAAGATGCTCATTTTCTTTATTGCTGACTTAATGTTTTGCAGGATATTTCATATGGTTAAACAGACGCTAGGAACTTTTTGTTAACTAATTTCCGGATTACTTTGTTCCTCCTTGAAAGAAATACTGCAGATGGTGAAAAGTGTTGAAAGATAAATAAAATGTAAATATATGTGACGTGAATAATACCACCAGCCCTTGATATGCCACATAATATTGTGGAACTCTTCCACGAGCACCATCAAAAACTTCTTCTCGGCGTGAATCAGACTGAGTATCTTCTCTATTATATGATAATTAGGCTACAAAATAAAAGAAAAGTTAAAACTAAAATCTTATTATTTATATCAAAGGAACAAAACTTTGCGGCTAGAACTTTCATGCATATGAACAAAAGCTCCACAGTTTTTAATAAGCGTCTCCAACATCTAATAATGGGAAATAAATGAAGTAATTCAGTGCAGGTTTGCTCACTGCCATTGGTATTACATCCACTCCAATTAAATACAAACCAGTCAACAAAATTTAACTACCAAGTTCCAACTAACAGTATGCCACAACAGATAAAGTATGCCACAACAGATAAAACGGTAAAAGACGGGGCATGACTAGCTTACGCGTGCGCGACCGATCCAGATCTGTTGGTCGGTTTCCCGACCAGTTTTTTTTTATAAACGGAAAGAGTAGGATTTCACGTGTAGCACAGAGACCCCATTGGCAAGTGATTTCCGGCAGCAAACAGGCACAACTTAGCATCAAACAATCAATAAAACAAATTGAACATGCGACTTAACTCAGAGGCCATCATCATTACATAAAAATTGTCATCTTATATGCTGATTGCAGAAATCCAAAAAATTAACATGAATTTATACATCATAAATCTTATACATTCATGAGAAGGGGCATCCTACAATTTACTAGGAAGTAGATACCACCATGATAACAAATACATCGGCAAAAGCACTCAGTTTTGTTCAATGCAGGAGAAACATCACTAAATTGATTATCTCAGCACTAAGATTTGACCAAAGCAATGGATAAACCCAACCCAAAGCAAATGATGGACAACTGATTTGCAACATTCATAGGCCCAGCTTGGCACCAAACCATCGTTAAATAAAACTAAAGAGATGATTTAGCATAGAGGTCATATGCAAAATAGTTAAACTATCCAACACTATCAATACAAGTTATCGTATTACCAAGACCATAGCATTCAAGTTATCAATGAAAAAAACTAGAAAGATATTGCCAACCACATACAAAACAAATTAACAAATAGGGGATATGTAACACCCCAAAAATTTGGAACTGAATTTTAGCGGTGTTTTCTGACACCTGGAAATTTTTTCCTAAATGTTTCTTCTACTATTTTGGGGATAATTTGACTTTGGAAATTGCTCTATCAAAATTCCCCAATGATCCATGAACCACTCCAATGTCGGTGATAATTTTGTTGCTTAGGTTTTCCCTCGAAAACCCTAGCCCTAATTATTAAACCGTTTAAACCCTTTTCTCCACTTACAAAAGGGAAACCCATTTCCATAGCTAGATGAATTCCACTAAAAATACCAGAGGACCCCATGTCCATATAAAGACCATCCATGCAAAAATATTGCATACTCCCATGCAATATTTCCAAGTTAGACAATATTTTCAAAACTGCCATTTCTGATCCAGAAATCATCTAGACACCTTATACTCATCCAAAAATTATGCCATTTTGGGAATGTTCATGATTTCACCTCCTGAACATTTCACTCCATTGTCCCAACCTCATTTGAGCAATATTTGAGGTACTTCCTTTGCAATGCCCTTTTCTGGCCTTTTTGCAACTTCCAAAGGAACCCCTATTTATATGTCTCTAAAAATTTCTCAAAAATTAGGGAGTGATCCCTAGGCAGTGTGTAACCCTTTTGTGCAAAAACCTTGGGTGACTTGTTAGGAAAATGTTGGACCTTTTCCTTGTGCAAGCTTCTGCCCTAAAACCCTTTTGCTTTCAAAATGGAACCAAATGATTTTTGTAGCAAGGAGTAAGCACATGGTTGCATGCTCTAGTAGACCCTACACCTCTGGACCAAGTTTGGTTCAAACCAAAATTGGTTTGCCTCTTCAAACCTAAGTTCCCAATTTAGTCCAGTACTGTTTTTCTGAAAAACTAGTCGCATCAACTTGCGATTTTTCACAAACTTTAGTCAGGAAAATTGTAGGAAATCCAGTTTGGCACAAGATGACGCGACCACTTTTTCTTCTAGTGCCCTAGGTTGAGAGAAACATGACGATGCCGATGTCGGCATGGCCAGCGTCGTGGTCACCACCGGCGTGGGCAAAACAGGCGGCACCACCTCACTGCTCCTCCGACCTCCCCCTCCTGTTCCCGCGTTCCAGCCGCAGCCGCACCCTTCCCTGCTCCCCTGGCTCGCGCCGAACCCGCTCTTATCCCCTCCATTTAAGTCCGGCCGGAGTTAGGCGCCGTCCACCGTGCGCCGCCAGCAGCTAAACGCCGCGCCGCGCAAGCAGTGCGCTTACAAGAGCAACACGACGCGCCGCACGCTCCAGTACATCTCGTGCGGGCTTCTGTAGCTCCAGCACCTCGCTCCTATCCACTCCTCCCCCGTCTGTGTTCACTGGAGCACCGGCCACGCGCCGCCACGGCGTCCACCCTCCCGTGCCCTTGCCCTCTGCTCCTCGAGCTATAAAAGGGGCCCCGAGCCCTCTCTCGCCACACACCTCTTTCCCTCCCTCTCCTGGACCTCTCTGTCCATTTAATCGAGCAACGGCGGAGCCCTGCTCCGATTTCTGGCCGAAGCCGCCGCCGTCGAAACCCGGCCGTAGCGAGCTCGAGCCAGTGCCGTTCCTCGATTAAACGCGCAGAGCGCCTCCTAATCTCCCCCTCTAGCTCCCAGGGCAACCAGTAGATCAAGCACGGCACGGTGCACTCGAGTTCATCCTCGGCCGCCATGGCCGTGCGCGCAAGCTCGGGGAAGACGACGGCAGGCCCCTCCCCTCTGTCTCCAGCGGCCTCCCCGAGCCCGTCGAGGTGCGGTGACCTCGTGCGCGTCCCCAGCGCGAGGCGCCGTGCCGCACGGCGACGGCTTCGTCGACGCCGGAGTTCTCCCGCGTCCTCGCCGCCGGGGAGAGCACTGTGGAGGGAAAAAGAAAAAGGGGATTCGTTTAAATCCCCGACCGGTCCCACCTGTCAGCCTAAGGAGAGGCGTACTCCTCTGCTTCCCGTGTTCCAGTGGAGAAAGCGCCTTTCCGGCGAGTGCGCAACCGGCCAGCCCAGCAGGCCGCTGCCCAGCAGCGCCTCGGGCCGTTCGGCCCAGCACGGCCCAACCGCGGAAAAGAAGCGGCCCGTCCAGTTTTTTTTTTCCCCGCGGGTTGTTTTCTTTTTTTTCTCAGGTGAGTATTTCAAATGGCCGTAGTTTTCAAACCGTAGCTCCGATTTAGTCGATTCAAATTTCTAAATTTGAATCTCGACGAGACCTATCCAGTAGTACTAGTTTTGATAATTTTAGAGCAACTTGTTTTCACTGCCTTTATTTAATACGGCGACAGTTGTTTCGAGGAGTAGGCGTTTCCCGGGATTTCCGACCCCCGACGAGTCCGAGGTTTTCCGAACCACTTCAAGACCACCTCCAGAGGCAAGCTAACCCCTTGCTTTAAACCGTCCAACAGTGTTTGTTTGTTGTTTTGCTTATTGCCTGCTTAGTATTATGTGCTTGTCTGTTATTATTATTACTGCTTGTCTGTTTGTTTGTCTGTTTATTAGTGCTTGCCTGAGTATTGATCGTGGTTATTATGAACTTGTATTATTGTTGCATATCATGTTGCATTTTAAACTATTGCACTACTTTATATTGTTATCTGTGCAACACTCCCATCTCCGGGGCAATGGCAGGGCCTCCCGCCTCAGCCGAGGAAGTAGGGGCAATTATTACAACTGTGCGTCTCGCTTTGCGGGGCTTTGTTTGGTTTTTCAACTTCTTCTTCGCCGAGGTGAGGAGCGGACGAATGTCGTCTTATGATCCTCGGGGTTGGGGGCATTCGTGTTAGTTGCCTCTTGTCCCACCGTCGAATATGGTTGGCTTAGGCCATCCGGACTGCGATGCTGGGAGCTGACTTTTCCGCGGTTCTTTTGCCGAGATTGCTGACACCACGTCGAAGTAACCTTCGAGTGGAATGGATGCTCTCTCATTTTTATGAGTGCTTTTCGGTTATTCTTTACGGTGACACTCACACTTCCGGGGCAATGGCAGGGTCTCCCGCCTCAGCCGAGGAAGTGGGGGATTTATTTATCTGCACAACACTCACACTTCCGGGGCAATGGCAGGGTCTCCCGCCTCAGCCGAGGAAGTGGGGGAAATATTATGCTATTATTGTTGTTATTATTACTACCGCCGTCTCACTAAAACATCAACGTCGATCTGTGATGACGCTTGTTGGCGGAATCGCCACGATAGTCACCCGGTCGACGCTAACCAACTAGTTGATCTGTGATGACGCTTGTTGGCGGAATCGCCACGATAGTCACCCGGTCGACGCAAACCAATTAATCTATGTTGTGCAGTTGATCTGTATTGTGTTACTAATGCCTTGTTGATTGTTGATGCTGATACATGCACGTTGTTATGTTGTTGTTTGATATTGATATTGTGATTATTGTGCTGGACTAATCCTCTGTTTTGTGACTTGTTGTGATGAAACTTGATTAAATGAAACACCCCTCCAAACAACGATAAGGTCTATTCATAGTGCCACTAATCTGAACCCTTGAACGCGATACCCTCGTCGTCTCATGGGAGGACCGTGACCTAGTAGGTTGTTAAGCCTCTTTTGTGCCATCCATTGGGCGCAGTCGTTCGGTTGCGCTGTCCGAGGGGAGTGGTCGACAGGCACGGGTTCAACTGTGATAGGGAGTCCGGAGCTAGGCATACTCGGTAGCACCGAGGGATGTGCCGGATTTACTTGCCCGTTGTGCCACGCGCATAGGGTGGTGCAGGAGAGTGTCTTAGCAAGTGGACCGTCGCGAGAGTGTATTTTACTTAGTACGGCTTTGGGCGTGATAAACCTGAAGTGTCGGCTAAGTGGGGTGCATTCTGATAGGTGGTAAAGCAAACTCTCGAGAGCATCAACCTAGCCAGCTAGCCTTGTTCCTAGGATATGGAACAACAGTTCAGAGTCAGTCACACTGTGTGTCCTCGTCGTGTCCGGAGGCTAAACTTAAGGTTCGTTTGAAAGAATTAATGAACAACCTGATTGCATTAAATGAACAAATAAAATGATGCAGGGAACCTGGTATTGAGATGATTGTTGGTAACCCGTGAGTTGGGATGGCGGGGTGATGCATTGGGGAGCCTATAGTTAGGCCAGAGCCCACATCAACCGTGCATGCCCAGTGAGGAAAAGTTGAGGCCAGAGTGCCTAGCAGTGATCACAGATGTTGTGTGTATCATTTAGTGTCAACGGATACACCCGTCTACTCGTCACAGGTAAGCTCGTTGTGTGATTGCCGGTGCACGATCCAACCCCACCTGGCTTGGACTCTGTACTGGCGATACCCCCATTGTTTGTTTATGCCATGTCTTGCTTGTGATGCCATGCTACTTTGGAGTAGACTCTTGCCATGTGTAGTATTTTGTTTGCAATATATGTCTTGTTGCATGATTGTTGGATTGTTTGTAGTAAGGGGCAATACTTGCTGAGTGCATATTTAATGTACTCACGGGCCTCGTGTTTTGGCCAGATTTTGGCGAGGATTCGTCTCCCACCTTAGCGAGGATTTGAAGCAAGAGCGTGCTAGGATCAGTAGCCCAGCCAGATACCTGTGGAGTGGAGCCGCTCCAAGCCGTTGCCATAGTCGTCTTCCGCTGCCAGTTAAACTCTGTCCTGAGCCATGCTTGGCCTGATATTTTGTCATGCCTAGATGGCCTTGTAAACCATTTGTAGCACTTCGTGTGCCTGATTGTGTAATGATTTCCACTATGTTACACTGTCGCGACGTGCGGCCAGATATCTTGGGCTGGCGCACGGGACGACCGCCTCTCTGGCGAGATGTGCCAGGGAGGGGTGTCACAGGATACTATAAAAATATTACCAAGATCATAGCATACAACTTATTGATGAAGGAAACTAGTACAAGATATTACCAACAACATAGAAAACAAGTCGCCAGATGGAAAAAAAACTATAAAACTATTACCAAGACCATAACATGCAAATTATCCATGAGAAAATTAGTGAGATGTTACCAACCACTTATAGAACAAGTTACCACGGCACTAACATACAAGTTGTCGATGAGAAATATTACCAACCACTTATAGAACAAGTTACCAAGGCACTAACATACAAGTTGTCGATGAGAAATATTACCAACCACATAGGAAGCAAGTTACTTGATGGGATAGTACAAAAAATATTACCAGAACCATAGCACACAAGTTATCGACGGGAAATCTAGTAAGATATACATTACCAATCACATAGAAAACAAGTTACCAGACGGGTGGAATACTAAAACATTACCAAGACACTAGCATACCAAGTTATCGATGAGAAACTACTACTAAGACATTACCAACCACATAGGAATAAAGTTACCAGATGGGGATACTACGAAATTATTACCAAGACCATAACCCACAAAGTTATCGATGGGAAAAACTAGTAAGACATTACCAACCACATAGAAAAGAAGTTATCAGATGGGGGATACTACAAAATTATTACCAAGACCATAACATGCAATTTATCAATGATTGAAACTAGTAAAATATTACGAACTAAATAGAAAACAAGTTACCAGATGGAAAATGCTATAAAATATTACCAAGACCATAACATGCAAGTTATCGATGATGTAAACTAGTAACGATATTACCAACCACATATAAAAAAATTACCAAATGGAAAAATGATATAAATTATAAAAGATTACCAACCACACATAGCATGCAAGATATGGGGGATACTATATATTTATTACGAAGACCATAGCATGCAAGATATCGATGAGAAAAATTAGTGAGATGTTACCAACCACTTATAGAACAAGTTACCAGTCGGAGGATACTAGAACATTATTACCAAGGCACTAACATACAAGTTGTCGATGGAATACCGTAGCATGCAAGTTATCGATGAGAAAAATAGTGAGATGTTACCAACCACTTATAGAACAAGTTACCAGCCGGGGATACTAGAACATTATTACCAAGGCACTAACATACAAGTTGTCGATCAGAAATATTACCAACCACATAGGAAACAAGTTACTTGATGGGATAGTACAAAAAATATTACCAGGACCATAGCACACAAGTTATCGACGAGAAATCTAGTAAGATATATATTACCAATCACATAGAAAATAAGTTACCAGACGGGTGGAATACTAAGACATTACCAAGGCACTAGCATACCAAGTTATCGATGAGAAACTACTACTAAGACATTACCAACCACATAGGAATAAAGTTACCGGATGGGGATACTACGAAATTATTACCAAGATCATAACCCACAAAGTTATCGATGGGAAAAACTAGTAAGACATTACCAACCACATAGAAAAGAAGTTATCAGATGGAGGATACTACAAAATTATTACCAAGACCATAGCATGCAATTTATTAATGATTGAAACTAGTAAAATATTATGAACTAAATAGAAAACAAGTTACCAGATGGAAAATGCTATAAAATATTACCAAGACCATAACATGCAAGTTATCGATGATGTAAACTAGTAACGATATTACCAACCACATATAAAAAAATTACCAAATGGAAAAATGATATAAAATTATAAAAGATTACCAACCACACATAAGACAAGTGATCAGATGAGAGATACTATATATTTATTACGAAGAAGATAGCATGCAAGATATCGATGAGAAAAATTAGTAAGATGTTACCAACCACTTATAGAACAAGTTACCAGTCGGGGGATACTAGAACATTATTACCAAGGCACTAACATACAAGTTGTCGATGGAATACCGTAGCATGCAAGTTATCGATGAGAAAAATTAGTGAGATGTTACCAACCACTTATAGAACAAGTTACCAGCCGGGGGTTACTAGAACATTATTAACAAGGCACTAACATAGAAGTTGTCTGTGAGAATATTACCAACCACATAGGAAACAAGTTACTTGATGGGATAGTACAAAAAATATTACCAGGACCATAGCACACAAGTTATCGACGGGAATCTAGTAAGATATATATTACCAATCACATAGAAAACAAGTTACCAGACGGGTGGAATACTTACCAAGGCACTAGCATACAAAGTTATCGATGAGAAACTACTACTAAGACACTACCAACTACATAGGAATAAAGTTACCGGATGGGGATACTACGAAATTATTACCAAGACCATAACACACAAAGTTATCGATGGGAAAAACTAGTAAGACATTACCAACCACATAGAAAAGAAGTTATCAAATGGGGGATACTGCAAAATTATTACCAAGACCATAGCATGCAATTTATCAATGATGGAAACTAGTAAAATATTACCAACTACATAGAAAACAAGTTACGAGATGGGAAATGCTATAAAATATTACCAAGACCATCACATGCAAGTTATCTATGACGGAAACTGGTAAAGATATTACCAACCACATATAAAATAATTTACCAGATGGGAAAATGATATAAAATAATTTGAAGCGGACTGATCTCCTTGTTCCAATGATCTGCAAGATAATAACACAAGTTACCACTTCGCAAAAATGCAAAAAACAGTGTGTGGCAAAATGGTATATGCAGAAGCACACAATTTGACTTGATGTTAATAAGACCAGCTAAAATACATCAAAGTTTCGACAATCCTACCGGCACCACACCATCCCACTTCTTATCGTTCTTAACCAGAGGTAAATATTAAGATGCACACCAGGGTAAAATAATTTCATATAAGTGAGAGCAAGTAAGAAAACACATTTTTAATGCTCTACACACACTTCATATTTTAAAATAAGTTGCAAAAAAATGTATGCTTTATAATTTGAAAATGGAGGGATTACGTACCTATAAAATGACTAGTACGATATACCAGAATGACTGAATAAGCAACCAAATGCAACAATATATGCATTATGACGACATCAAAGTATTAAGTATCAAATATATCAAATAGATAGCTACTACCGCGACAGTAAATATTACATACGCTTGAAAGTCAAACTCGCATGTGCTCGTACAAAGTATTTTTCACGCTCCAGCGTATATAGGATAAATGCCTTCATATCTCACACAGATTATATTTGCATTATAGATTTTGCAGTCCAATAAAACGAAATTCTGATTATAGAAGGACAAATGCCACACAAGGACAAATTACCCAATATTAACTTGTACTATCCATTGGCCGTACAAAAGGAAAAAAAATGCTGTGACATTTGTGAATCAGGTATCGTGCAAAAGAAATATACAATTCACCAAACAAGTATGTTTACAAAAAAAAAAGGAATGTATGCTCCATTATACATCAAAATTCTAGAAAAGGTAAAAAACACATGGTATATACTTTTGTACTAGGTCCATTCTTAAGTTTTCACTCACGGTTTTAAGGATGCCTGATAGTTTGGAAAAAACAGTCATGGAGCACATGCTGGGGAAGTCATTTTTCAGCACCACGGCAAATTTCCATTACGAGACTATATAATGGGAAGAACAAGTTCATAAGCACACATGCCATTTGTTGCAAACGCAAGCCTGGTCTGCCCACCATATCCCGATAATTGGCCCATGGAAAAAAATACTCACCGAGCTATCGAAGCAAAGAAGAGATCATCTGAATCCCGAATCCAGTGATGGCTATTGTGAGAGACAAACGCCAGAGCCGCCGGAGGAGCTGTGCGTGGCTGCCTGCCTGCCGGAAGGCTGGCATAACGCACTTGGGCTGAGCAGAGGAACATGCTGCTCGACGTCGAGGCACAGGGACCTCACCAACTGGAGAAGATTCTCAGGGATGCGCCGTCCCATGCTACCCCCGACCACCACATAGGGGATCCGCCCGAGGAGGCGTGGAGGAAGACTGCGGGAGGCACGGAGGCGCGTCGGCGACCGAAACGGCTAGGGTTGTCGCGGGAGTCACGCTTTGGTGCGGAACAGCGTCGCGGCGGCGGGGAATCGGAGGAGAAGACCGACGGGGTGCCAAGTCTGTGAGCAGCAGCAAGGGAGGAGATCGGAGCTGGCCGGAATCGTGCCGACGGCGGCGTCGCTTCGTCCGTGTAGCTGAGAGCACAGAGGCGAGTCACGCTCTGGCGCGGAACGACGTCACGGCGGAGGAAAACCGACCAGCGCGGTGCCGGGCCAGCAAGCAAGCAACGGAAAGGGAGGAGGTCAGAGTTGGCCTGTTCGTGCGACGGCTGAGAGAAAGGGGATGGGCCGGTGGGGGACTGATTGAATCAAAGGGAATAGTCAAAAAGGAATACAGCGTGTAGGCGAGTCGGGGATACACCTCGCAATAGGCGATATATAGTGCTAGCAGAGCTCTTCGTCTTCGAGCTGCTCTTGCTGCAGCGTGAGCGAAATCTCCTTCGTAGCAAGGAAGGTCCCCTGAAATTGGGAATCCCATATCTGCATTAATTGCGCTTTCCCAAAAATCAACTTCCTTAATATTTGGAAATAGTTTCCCTAGCACACATCGCATACATAGCACACGTTTAATTTCTTGAGATTCCATAACATAGCCGGGGTTGCATTGCGTGCATATATATACACGGCCAAGGCGAGAGGGGTAGATCGTCAAACTAGAGTCATGGACAGGCGGCCGACGATGGACGGCGACGTCGAGAGGCAGCAGGCATCCCATGGAGATCCGGAGAACAAAGCCAAGGACGCCAAAGCGAGATGGATCTGGTTGCTCATCAGCGTCCTCATCTGCGCCCCCATCTTTGGCATGTTTTGTTTGTTGTTGGTAATGCTATATATGCGCTGGTTTTTGTTCATGTAATTTGGCTATGCGGATACTATTTGCCTAACATCTTGTACATGTGGACGTCCCAAACAAAGCTTGCAAATGTTGAAAGAGACATAAAACAACAGAAAAATTAGCTTTTCTTGCCGTATCAGATGTGCAATCAACTATGGTAGAGATTTCATCGGCGCCGTATGAAATTATGTCGCGATTATGGTGTATATAATCAAGGAGCATGTGCGGCGGCCGCGCGGCGTGCAGGTAGGCGATGTCCGTGGGCGTGCGAGCAGTGTGTGCCACGGCAGCGTAGCCCCGCCACATCCTCCCTGGTGGAGTTGGTAGGCGAGCATTCTGCCGTTGGGGACGAGCTCGTCGGCGCGACGGCGGCGGGTGGGTCTGTGTCAGTGTTCTGACTTCTGAGAGAGAGATGAAAGAAAGAGAATGATATGTGGGGCCATCTGATTTATAGAGAGACACGTGGGCCAACTGATTTGTTTACCCCTTTTAGTAAACAAATCTCTACCATAATCGCGACATAATTTCATACGGCGCCGATGAAATCTCTACCATAGTTGATTGCACATCTGATACGGCAAGAAAAGGTAAATTTTCTCTTGTTTTATGTCTCTTTCAACATTTGCAAGCTTTCTTTGGGGACGTCCAGGAACCAAGTCTGGTCAACGTCGATGATTTTACCAATCTGGAGCTGGAGGCGGAATGTGAGGGCCTTGCACAGGGATTTCACCGAGCAATTTTGCAGGGAGATGGGGCGAAAGGACCCTGGAGCAAGAACCCCATCTTTCTTTGGCAGCAGCACGACGTGGGCGCGGTTGATCTGCTCCAAATCCACGGCGCGGGAGTGAAATTGTTCAACCAACTATTTTTTTGTTTGCGAGTTTTTGCATTCAAATCACGAAATAATACAAAGCAGTTGACCCTTACAAGCACACTGTAACACAATCACAAAGGACCATGAACACCAAAACACCCTAAGACAACCATAACACATGAAGATCTCCGGAGCCCTGTGTCATCATCCCAGAATCTTGAGAGAAGACCCCTGCAGCAGAAAGATCTGCAACCAAGCGCAAGCAGGTCATCATCTTCGACCACGTTACAATTGCCGCCACGCTGCTTCCTCTTTCCTTGACACCAGTGCCGAGAGGGCATGGACACCAATCCAACACACCTGCAACAGTCGTCGCCATCTTTGGCTTTGAGTACCGCGAAAAGTGTCCCTTCCGGGAGGAAGAGAACTCGAGTCATCCGACCGGTCCAGCACCGCGGCCGGGCCATCCGCCCGGGCAAAGCAGGATCTCCCTCCAGCATCAGCGCAGAGGAAGGAGAAGACAGCAGCAGCAAATCATATCGACAAGGAGGAAGAAGGGTCTTCGTCTCCATGCATCCATCGCCCATCTGAGGACCCAACCGGCCTGTGCCGATTGACCTCCAGACTCCATAGCCCGTGACCTCGACGAGATCCGGGGATCCCCCACGCCGCTAGCTCCTAGACGAAGGCAATAGCCCCGCCTGACCGCGAACGGAGCCCGGAAAGATTTATTCCGACGCGACACCACCGCGGCGGCCTCGGCAGCGTCTCCCTCAACCCTAACCCTACTGCGCACCCACCGAATGCACAGACCCGAGGTTCCCCCTCCCTCCCGCCGCCGGAGCGGCAGACGGAGAGAGAGGGAACCGGCGGCGGCGCCGGCGGCACGCAAGGGAACCACGATCGCCTCCTAGATCGCCTTGGTGCGATCCGTTTTTCCCGGAGCGACCGAACCCTTCACGTCTGTTGGTAGCACCACGGACCATAACCAACTATTTATTGGGCTGCTAATGTGCACGCAAGAGAACATGCTGCGGAGCTTCTCCATCTGGAGTCGAGGAAGCCCGACTTGCTGCAAGTAATTTTTGGGGTGTGGGCGGAAATGTTGTTCTATGCTGCCCTGCACTGCAGAGGCGCTCAATGTCGAGCATCAATGAATTTTTTTTCCGTTCTCTCTTTTCATGTAAGGTACTGCATCTAATCTGATTGTCATTAGTGGTAAAGATGGTATTGACGCCAAAATTCCAAACATCATCATCGCACAATTGCAGTTTTTTTTTTTGAACAGGGGACGGTCCCGAGGGACCTAGAAGCTTATATTCATAGCAGTGGCAAAGTACACAGAGGACCGAAAGAAAATAGAAATTACAACACAGTCCTTACATTTCGCAACAAGGACCCTACAACTATTTTGAGGAAAGCAATTGGGTCCGGCTCCATCACCACTGCATCGAAAGAAGCTCAGCACAGCCAAGTACACCACCGCCGGGGACGAACCACTTGGAGATGGGCACCGGGAGCCAGCTGCAGCAGAGCCAAAGGGCCTCCGCAATGGCATAACGGCCTGGAGGTTGATGAAACCATCTATCGCCAGCCGGAGGAAACCGTAGCCGACGAAGAATGGGTGGAGGGGTTGCCTTTCAACCATTAGAGATGGCCGCCGATGATTTGCCGCCATGAATAACCTCCAAGGAGCCGCTTCCGTGCTCCCCTGGTGCAGAACCAACCGCCAGCAAGCAAGAACATGGGAGTTCCCTCTTCCAACGCCACCGAGACGAGAAACAGGGGAATCACCTAGATCATTGATGCCGCCGCTGGAACCACGATTACCGAGCTTTATGCAAGAGGTCGCCGAAGAAACGAAACCAGCCGCCGCCTCCCACCACTGGAGCTTGACGGACTGCCTCATCTCCACCGCCGTACGCCAGGAGCCACTCGTAAGCTCCGGCGACAAGAACCCCACAAAATAACTGCAGCACATCCACACCTGCGAGACTGCAGCTACCTCGATCCCCGGCTTCCCGCCACTAGGAAGAAGACAAGGCCGCCACCATCCTCCCGCCCACCGCCTCGGTGGTCTGAAGAAGAAGGCAGAGGACGAGCATCTTCTCGATCTGGGTCACCAGCAAGCACGAGCTTATTTAGGGAGATCCTGATGCCGCCGCCACACTCCGCCTCCGTCCCTGCCCTCCAGGGCACCGCGAAGAGGTCGACGAACACCAGAAGCCGCTGGATCAGGCTCGCACAGTCCAGCAGCTCACTCCAGTCGAGCACAAGGCCCATACGCCATGGCGGCAAACCTAAAGAACTACCTACTCTACTATGTACAAAGGGGGCCAGACCACCTAGACCATCTCGTCGCCGGCGAGCCTCGCTGCCGGAGAGAGAGAAGGCCAGGGGCGGCGGGGAGGAGATGCGGGCGACTCTCAACAGGGGCAAGTTGGGAGGAGACGTCTCCACAATTGCAGTTGTCCCTTGCTTTTCTTTGTAGAAGGCCATGATGTGGAGCTTCTCCATTTGGAGTCTGTCCCTATAGTCTGAAAATGCCAGACAAGGTCCTACCTTGAGTACTTGCATTTCAAACTAGTTGTATTTAACAGAGTAGCTGAAATATCCTCCAATGGCCGAAGCAGCAGGTTTTTGAACTGAATATCCAACGAAGCCAAAGCTGAAACGCCAGCAGCGGCTCAAACGCATGTTAGGCGTTGCAACACGATAACAGCACAGTTTTTTTTTTTTTGAAAAGGGGAGTTACCTCTGCATTGAAGAGATGAATACGTCATTTATTTCATTTATTCAACATAGACGGGCAAAAAGCCTTACAACGAACGAACATACAAGCCGAAGCCGTCAAACAGTGACAAAGCACCACAACTATCACAAACGATAAAGCAATCAACGGGGCCTTATGCCCCGGCTCGTCGGCCAACTCCACAGATAGCGCCTTATGCGCACGCTCCGGAAGTCGCCTCCGTCATCTTCCGCCAACCCATCTCCAGCGTGTAGATCGAAGCGAAGACACTCGCCAGGCCTGCCATCGGCGCCGCCACGACGCCAGACAGCTCCCTGCGCGCGTCCATCATCACGCGTCCGACGCCGATACTCCGCTGCACCACGCCGCTGAGACTCGTCGTCGTCGATGCGGTAGATGCAACACCACTCCACCTTCAGACCCCTCCGGCCAGAACGTGCTCCAAAACGATGCCCCAAGGAGGAGAATGACACCGAACGTGACACCGTCGTCCGATCCGGGAGACCGAGATCTAGGGTTTCCCCTGGAGCATCAGGGCGGGAGGCTAGAGAGTCGCAGCGACGACTCCTTCAACAAGGCAACGACGCCCGTGGGCGCCGTTGTCATCGGCCCTGACCGCATCGGAGCCCGGCTCTGGCCGGCCGACAACCATGCCTCCTAGACCCGCCGCGAGGACATCCGGGGCAAGCCTAATCCATTCTCGGAGAGGAGCAGGAGGACGCCAAGGAGCGGGGCCGAGCCACGCCACCTGATGGCTCCAATCCGTGACGCCACCGCCTGAAAGCAGCAGGCCGGCGCCGCCAAGATCACCGCCGTCCCAGGGGTGCCGAGCAGCCGGAGAGGGAGCCATATCCACGCCGCCCCCACGCCACCGTTCCGCTGCCATCATCGAGATCCACCGCCACAAGATCGCCGCGGACGGAAACGTCCCGGCGGCGGCGAGGAGAAGGGGAAGATGGTGAGGGGCCGGCGGCGGGAGGGTTAGGGTTCCTTGCCCCTGTCGCCTCGGGGATATAATAACAACAGAGTGATGGTGCTTTTCTGTAGTGTGCATTAATTCAGGCAAACAACTACAAGTTTGGGGCAGTGAGCTTGGGGTCCACCGGCTTCATCTTGGTGGCTGAGGGTGAGAGGACGCCCATGGCGGTGGGTGAGGACCTGGAGTGCGGGGAGGAGGCGCTCGAGGTCCCATCCTGTTTTGTCAGACGCAGTGTTCCGTCGAGGGATTGGGAAGCTCGCACGAAAATGATTTGCAAACAAAATGGGTAGACAGTTAAAAGGAAAAGAAAACACGGGCTATCGTCCTCCAGCCCGAGTTGTGTATGTGTATATGGCTCGCTGGAGCCACCGAGGATTATGCATGCATGGCACGTCTTGCTACTGCGTATATCTTTACTACTGTATTAAACTCGAAGAGGTGATCCGTTTACACCCTAGACGACAATTACGACATGTATCGCATAGATGAGCTCCCGATGGACAAGGCGCCGCCCAGCCAGACACGCCCAACACGCCATACGTCTAACCTGTTCCCGTCAGCCTAATATGTGGGCCCCGTACGGTTGCCAGTGACTCTACGGACCCGCTTGGTCTGTAATATATTGTATGCATGTGTTCGTGCCATCCTTTTTCGACTTTATTTTTTATAGGGAGTCCAGTAAGACAAAAATAATGTGTGTTCGTGCTACTACCTCCGTTCCTTAAAGTAAGGCGTATATTTTTTCTCAAAAGTAAAAGAGTGTAAAGTTTGACCAAGTTTTTTAAAAAACCATTAACATTTATAATATCAAATTAATACCGTTAGATACATCATGAAATATATTTTCATATGGTGTCTATATAATATTATAATTGTTGGTCGTTTTTTCTAAAATCTTGGTCAAACTTTACATTGCTTGACTTTTTAAAAAAAAACGCCTTACTTTCAGAAACGGAGGGAGTATTTTTTTTATAATGTATGTGACCATTAAGCATCTCTTTTCCCAATGCAAGTTAGTCCGTTCTATATGGTCAATCGTCCAAGTGGTTTATAACATGTATCCTCTATGTAATGTTGCAAATATTTTGGGCAATTGGTTGTGTGGAATAGATTAAAGTATAGGATTCTCATTAGGGTAGAAGTAGTTGCCGTATTATGCTCGTTTTGGCTATGTTGGAACAATATGGTTTTTAATGGTAAGAATTTTTTTTCTTTGTGGGTCATTTACTAGTGTAGTTGTTTGCTCCATTTGTGGTCACTTCTACAGTGTTTGGAGAACATAGACCTATTTATTGAGGTGTGTACATGGTTGAAACCGGTGGCGCGTGAGGGATATTTTTTCTTAGATGGGTGGCGGCTTATTCTATGGATCGGCCCCCATCATCATCAACATAGGCGTTCTACATGGCTTTCATATACCTATCTTACGACTTTCTTTTTCTTTTTTGTTGAGCGGTGTCTGCATCCTAACTATGCAGATGTTGGGTGTAGCCTATTGTGGATTGTATCATCTTGATGTGAAATTTTTAGTTTAATAAAAAGC
This sequence comes from Poa pratensis, assembly GCA_947311845.1. NCBI lineage: Eukaryota > Viridiplantae > Streptophyta > Magnoliopsida > Poales > Poaceae > Poa > Poa pratensis. The sequence goes on from CAMZMU010000063.1 coordinate 3,300,282, forward strand.
TTTTCTATACTTAATAATAAAGGGAGTTCTCTCTTGGTCCGTTTCGTTTCGTTTCCTACGTCATCGTCGGTTGCTTCGTCCTTCGCACCCTTTTGGCTTGGCTCAATTTCATCTACCAACTCGGCTGTCTTTTTCTTCTCTCCCTCATCGAGCTCCCGAACAGAGAGCCGCCTCTAGGTTCTCCCCATCGCCACCCGGTCGATCCCCGGTGACCGGCGTCGCCTACTTCCCCGATTTCCAGCCCTGCCATTTTTCGCCACCCCGATCTCTGGACTGTTCCTGCCTCCCCTCTCTGATCCAGCCTCCCGTCGCGATCCCAACGGTGGAAGCAATCTCGCCCGGAGGCAGCGGCCTGTGAGCGTCGGTGGGCAGTCATCGTTTTCCCCACCGTGGAAGGTGCTCCCCAGTGCCCGGAGGAAGCGGCATGTGAGTACCGGGGAGGCCAGGGCGCTGCAGCTGGTGGTCGTATACGGCGGCTCCACCGGATCGACGCCACCATGGGCCACAAGATTCCTCAGCATCTGCACCACGAGCGCGTCCTGTTATAAAACCTCCTGCGCTGGTTTATGTATTGAATTCATCGGCTTAATATAAACGTCCAAATTTATATGCATCTCTTGTAGTCTTTCCTTTAATGCTACCATGCACAGTTCTACCAAACTTTGAGTTATTCTAACCCAAAGGAGTATGTATATGAAGCTACTATTCTATAGTTCCATGTAGGAATGAATAATTCAGCTATTGTACATGCTACTATAATATCTCCTGGCTGGCTTATGTACTGAATTCCTCTAATTAATTTAAAGCGTTCAAATTTATATGCGCCTCTTTTAGTCTTTCCTTTAATTCTCCTGTGCTCATAGTTCTGCCCAACTTTGAGATTTTCTAACCAAAAATAAACTGTCCAGTTTAACTTTTATTGCCATGTGGCTGGCTAACTGAAAGAACTTTCTTTGTGTTTTTTTAGTAGCAATTATGTTTACATTATATTAATGTAACACATCCTCTGTGTGGATCAAGTTTATTTATAAATCTCATTTTGTTCAACATTGTTCTGCAATATTCTTTTTTCACCTTTGTTTTCCTTACTCTTTTGGGTATCATGATAATATGTACTCCGTCGGAACACACGGGTATGAAGAAGTATGAATCACGAAGTTAATGTAAGATAAATTCGCACTTTCTCATTGCGCCCAACTGTGATATAACACGGCTTGGTCATAGCTACAGGTAACACCATCATCTATTAGATAATTGCCCTATTCGTGTGACTTGATGGAGCGAGGTTTCAAACGAGATGACCGCTGAGCTTGGGATTGACGTGTGTTTAGCCTGCCTAGGCCTAGCCCCTATGAATGGTTGGAAAGGAGAAGATACGTTTATCCTTAGACAGGACTATACATTCAGATTATGTTCATGTGTTGTTTCATTAACATTACTACATAGCAATCATGTTTATTGTGTGAGAGCCAATAGGCCTATAGGAACATTGTAGCTCTACTATTATTGTTTCGGTACATGATTCTATAATTGCTGTTGGAGTATGTCGGTTGCAGTCAAATTCTATAAACCTGCACTCGAGGAGTGTTTCTTCCCTAAATTTCGTACGTCACCCTTCCAACGACTGACATTTGTCATGCTCAACCCGTAGCAACGCACGGGCATATTTACTAGTTATAAAAAAATAAGACACGGCAAAATAGCCAGCAACTAAACGGGGTTCAGTATTTGGTATGTCGGTCAACCGCACAACAAGATTTAAGTAGACAACACAGGCACCCAATAATGCAAAGTGTGAGACTGCATGTTTATTACGAATACGAGGAGAAAACACAGCTTGAGCCTCGATAAAGCTTATGGAGAGAAGAAACTTTAGTTTCCCAAACTTGATTCCGACCGGAAAGTGATCCATGTTTGGTGATAGCATGGACCGCTTCAGAGCCAGACAACCCGTGGCGAAGATTGCCTGCCCAATGTCCATCTGTTCGGCTAGGATGATGGCCTGACGGAGTGCCATAGCTTCAGCCTGTCGTGCCCATGCATGTCGCAAGTTTGATTGCGCAGCCACTATAGATCCCGGTAAACGATTTTACTAGGACGTGACAAAAACTCGGCGGTTTTCACGTTATTTTGGTTGTTTTCTTGGGATGCACACCGGCTGCGGTGGAGAAGACTACAACTACAGTGGATCCGGCGTCCTACTTCAATGGAGGAGGCCACAGACTGCGGTGTAGGCATGACAAAGTGAGGCGTCGAAATCTCGATGGCGCGGCCAACTGTAGTGGAGGAGAAGGGAAGTTCGGTGTTAATTGGTGATAGAGAGCATATACGGCGCGGTTGGCTCCGGAGCGTGGTTTGTTTAGAGTCGGCGGCGGGCTGGCCACTTTATTTCGGGGAATGACATAGCTAAAGAGAGGTAAATTGCACGAGACAGATCGGTTACGGGCCAAAAAAGAGCTGCTAACAAAATCCCTAAATTAGATGAAAGGTAAGAAGGAGTTTTTTAGATGAAAGGTACCCACAAAGGACTCGCGAGGATTCCTCGCCCGGCACCATCGAGATGCCGCCATAGCCGCAGCCTCCTCCGCATCCTCCTCTACATCCTCGATCCAGTGATGTCGCCTCCTCCTCCTCCTCCTCCTCCTCAGCATTGCCTTCAGTCCAGGCAGAGCACAATTCGCAACACAGACAACCAACACAGGGCTGGTCAGATTTTGTGTTTCTAAAATAGAAGCATTAGGTCGCAATCAGTAAAAGCATACTAATTAAATGATATGCTTTGAGTGGATAATGAAATAATATACCTGAAAAAGGCTATCAATGCTTGGTCAACAAGTGCAAAGGAGGTAACACCTGATTGGAGTGACATGCCAGGCTGCTAGCTGAACCGATCATGATTTATTTTGCAAGATTAAAGCACCTTAAAGCATATGCTAGTGAGGAAATGAAGGCTCAACTAAAGCAAAGCCAACCTAATAAAAATTCAAGGGAAAACCCAAAATTTAAAGAACAAACATAAAGGTTATCCTATTGCACTTAAATTGCCATATGTGAAATCACCACAACGAGCACGATAAGATTATGCAGATAAATATCATAGTCCAAAGATAGAGGATAAAACCAAATATAGAAAGGTAAAACCTCTCTAGAAAAGAACGACCGGTAAAACCTCCAACATAAAAAACGCAACAAGATATTCATATGAAATCCGTTTTTGATGAACTAGAGCTTGATATGGAGATGAACGCAAGCTCTAAATTCTCACATGATAAAAGCCAAATAAGAATCAAGAAAGATGATATGCCAATTATGCAAAGGTTTGATCTCTCCACAAAGATGCGATCAAGTTACTCATTCGAGAGCCCCTCTTGATAGTACGGTGTCTATCCTATAACCCGGTCTCCCACTAATACCATGTGACCGATAAAATAGAAACCTTATCAAGATCGTACCTTTGCCTTGCGCATTCCACTTGAGCTAGATGATGACGATCTTGATCTCTTCAAGTGGACCACCTTTCTTGATTGCGCTTTGCTTGGTGAAGACCCACATATCGCTAATGGTTTTTACCTGCAGGGTAAAAGGGTAATGGGTACCCACTGTCATCCCTAAGATCCACCCATTTTTCTTTTTTGTGCAGCCCAAAATACAACGAATTTGCAGTTGAAAATTTGCATAATTGTAGATCTCGATACTATCAACATCAAGGAATATTTTGTCGATTTTTGGAGACTTAAAATATTGATTTCAAATTTTTGAAAAAAAGGGCACCATGTAGCCTGTGCTCCATTTTAGGTTTTCACTCTAATTGCACATATTCTGTGACCCCATACAGTATACATCTAGGGTCCGCGTGTGTGATAACCCGAATTTCGAGTTATCATTTAATTTAAGTCAAATAATATTAGGCTGCTAATTACTATAATGTTTTGGCTAATTTACTTTGTAATTAAATTTGCTTTACGTATCGAGCCGGAAGACGTACATGCATGTGCATGCATGGCTAACCAGCAACGTGAGCTGATTGACATTGAAGGAGTTAATTCGATCGTGGCGTGGTATTGGAGGCATATACGCATGTCCTGGCAGCGCACCAATGGGAGACAGCCTCAACATATACGTGAAGCTTTGCATGGCAGTGATCCAGTGGACGGTATATTGACACGTAGCAGGTCAACTTCTTTTGCGTTGGACAGTAGGAGAGTTCAAAAAAAAAGTACAGTAGGACGAAATTCATATTAATCTCCCTTCTTTTATAGATGGATCAAATGCGGAGGGTTCTGCAACTAAAGGACCGCTTTCGACCAATTTGCGAGTAAATTGCGGGCTTTTTGATGAACTATGTCTTAGACATGAAGGGAAAATACAATGGCACCAGATCAAATTAGATGACGGGCTCTAGTAGTGGCTTCATGATCTCCATGTAATCGAATAGATGACGGTTCTAGTCCCTCTTATATATGATCTTTATATGTAAATTAATCCGGGAAACCGGGAAAACGTGAAAACGGGAAGCCGGGAAAACGTGAAACCGAGAAACCGGGAAGCCGGGAAAACGTGAAACCGGGAAGCCGGGAAAACGTGACGTCGACTTTCCCGACTTCACGACTTCCCGACTTCACGACTTCCCGACTTCCCGACTTCACGACTTTCCGTTCCGACTTCCGACTTCCGATTTCCCGACTTTCTCATAAAGCTTTCTCTTACGAATATTTTGATATGCTATATGTATTTTTCTGATTTACAGATAATTAACCGTATTTTTTGCAATTTATTCATAATATACAACAACCGAAACGAAAAAAGCCACAGGCTGCCACGTGGGTGCCTCTCGCACGCACCATGTGCTGCCCCGCGTGGAACTCTCTGGTCCCGGGTTGTAGGACACCCGGGACAAGAGGGGGGGGGGGGGCCTCTAGTCCCGGTTGGCATGTACGGGATGTCCATCCGGTCCCAGAGGCCTCTACCACCCGGGACTAAAGGCTCTATGTGCACTAGTGGATGGTGTAGCCCATATTTAGATGAGGTCGGCCAGATATTTCCTTAGCAGCGTCAACGGTCAAGCGGCAGATAAATTTGCCGCCACCGATCATCGCAGCTAGCTCCCGAGGCAGACCACAAAATCCATCGATCAATCCATCTAGAGGTAGAGAGCACAAAGGAAAGAAGCCGCCAGGAGACACCCCCATGTTTGCTTGCACAAGATGAATGCCGATCGAGATACCGAGAAGATATATAGAGGAGGATGCCGAGTCGATTCCGGCGAAATCAAGCTTTATGTCGTGGAGGAGAGAGCGTCCATGCATATACATGCCTTTATACAAGGCAGATTGATGGATAGGATATTGCCCGCATGGTTTATAATCGGCTATTGAGGCAAGTAGTTGCTCTACTAGGGCGGCGTTTTGGATCTCGGGCACCAGTGCTCCTGCTGCCCTGATTTTTTTTTCAAATTTTTTTTGTTACACATAAAATTCTCAAAAAAATCAAGGACATAGTTTTGAATGTTCGTTACCATAGGAAAAATTGGCAAAAAAAATGTTAAGATTTGCAGGCTGTGTGAAAATAACAAATATCAGCAGTCAAGAAAGCAAATTCAAAAACGTGCAAACATGCCCAGATTTCTTTTTTTTTGCACAGGTCAAAATATTTCGTGTTTTTTTTGCCAATTTATGAGTTAAGCACACATGTAGACTACTGCCTGTGTGATTTTTTTGTGATTTTTTTGTGATTTTTTGGCAAAAGAATAAAAGTTGAATGACATAACTTGCCAGGCCTAAGAGACCTGCAGTCCCTGATGAACGTCCTGCACACGCGAGCTCAGTTCCAGCCCTGGAAGCTGCCATACGTGGGTTCGCCGAGAGGGACACCGACGTTGTAGTGAGTCCACGGCAGGGATTGATATTTGATTCTATTGTTGAAGCTTACGAGTTCTACAATTTGCATTCATGGGAACTAGGATTTGGGATTAGGTATGGGCGGAGTCGGCAAAATGTCAGCGGGACGAAATGTATGCAGGAAATTGTGTGCGGTTGTGCGGTGAGTAAAATTGATTTTTTGTGACATCCGCTTTAATGATAACAACTCCATCGGGAAACAGTCTTGACAGATTTTTGTGCCGCTTTTCTGCTTTGGTTGCAGGGTAAACCGGAGAAAGAGAACAGCACATCAGCCAGGACGAATTGCTGTGCGATGATACGTTTGTCCCGGACAGATGATGGTGGTTGGTACATATCGGAATGCAGAGCAGAACACAACCACCTGATGCTGAAGACCTGTGCAGAGAAGTTACACCCGCACAATGTTTGAAATGTTTGGAGGGTTCATTTTCAGGTCTATGAGATACGTGGTGAAAGAGTTGGACAGTGGGAAGACCTATTCCGTTTCTCACGTTGATGCCGATAAGCGGGCTAGGTGGTGCTGGTTGGCCCACCAAGTTGAGGTCGACCCTGGTCTCGACAAGTTTACCTGTGAGTGTGGGCTGTTTGAGCACATGGGTATGTTGTGCTGCCACTCAATTAAGGTAACATCAGAGTATTGCGTTGCTTTGCTTTACCGAACAATCCACAATTCATCAAGCTAATTGTTGGGTTCTCATAACAAAATCAGGTAATGGTGCACCTGGGTATACAGAAGATCCCTGCTTACCACATAGTGAAGCGGTGGACGAAAGATGCTAGAGACAATCTACCAGCACACCTAATACATTACCAGAAGGACCAGGGTTCGATTAGAACCTCCTCATTTCGTCATTCAGCTTTATATCTAACTGCATTGGAATTTGTTCAGTTGGGAGATAGCAATGTCACTGCTTTCGACCGGGCTATGGACATACTTATCGCTGGGAACGCCGAGTTGATAGTGCTTGGCGCTATAAAGGATGGCAAAGGGTTGATGCATCAAGACGTCGTTGGGGAAACAACCGGGTCCTGCCATGGAGGATTCGAAGTGCAAATGGGGTGGCAAGCTACACTGCTGAAGGGAGCGAAGACATTCAAGAAGTAGATGGAATGACCGAAATGGCTGGTTGCGGAGACCGTCATACGGCGGAGTTGCTAGCACCAGACCGAAAGAAGAAAAGAGGGAAGCCTTCAACATCTAGAGACAAGCCCGGGTATGAGGTCGCGGACAAGAGGTCAAGGTTTTGCACAATTTGCAGGCTTAAAGGTCACAAGAGCACAACCTGTCCGAAGAGAGGTGATTTGCCAAAGAAACCAAGGAAGATTCCAACATGCAGCAAGTGTGGAGTGGCTGGCCATAGGAAAAATAACTGTCACAGCGCGCTGGTGCCTGGTCTAACTGATGCATGAACTTTTAGGAATGATCTGAATGATCTGTGTGTGGCAGTGTCTGCCTTGTATCATATGAATTTTTAGGACTAATCTGTGGCTATCCCTTGTGTCTTACACAATTAATGTAGGTGATATGTGAGTGACACTGTGGTCAGTCTATTTTTTTTTTCATACTTGGAACCTCGGTCAAATCTGCTGATTCATATGACTGATCGATTCAGCATTTGTGTGCTTGTGCAGGCAGTCATCATTTGGATGTTTAAAAAAAAGAAATCGATGATTGATTCGAGATGTCAATCGAATTGAATGCTTTTGTTCCAAGTGAGGTAAAAAGGAAGATATTTAATTCAAAGTTTCCTGTTACCCATGTCATGCATTTACTCTATTTGCTCCAGTTTTTGAATTTTGAAATCATCCTGCTTGTGGTGAGGGCATGGGCGGGAAAACCTTGATCTGTCTTCTATTTAACAAACAGCTTCTCATGCACATTGCCATGCCCAACGCATTGCAGAAAACACCTATCAGCTTACCTCATGAATCCTGCACGCAGCGACCCTGGGTGCCACCGTGTTGGGAACGGCGTGCTGCGGCCTGTGAAAACAGTGAAGAAACGGCTGTTGATCTCTGCCTCACGTAGAACTGCAGCCATTCCGAACATGACGTTGCTTCCTCCACCACCGGCCTGAATCAACAGATTAATCCCGGTTCCCGTGATGTAGTGTGCGTAGTGATGCTCCCAGTACCAGAAATCACATCCCCCATCTTCTCCCTGTTAAGTTGATCGCAAAAAAAACGTGAGATCATTAGCATGACGTCCAGCAGAAACTTGTACGCCATTTCTACCTGTTCCACATAAAAATTAAACAGCACTTACTGTATAGTTCGGACACTTGTAGAAACGAACACCTGGGTTTGCTTCGGTTTCAGAAACCCACCACCTAATCCTACTACCCGGGCACCGTGGACACATGATCCTCGGCAGCGGAGGAGCAGGGGTGCGTGCGTTACACCGTCGCGACTGAGTGGAACTCTGAGACATGGCAATGGGGAAGTCTGTGTGTCTGTGCGTGGATGGCGAAACCATGCGGCCGGTCAAGAGCATTATATAGACACGGTAACAACCAAGTTTACGTTATACAGTACTGCATGGCGTTCTTCAACGGTAACCTGCATGCACACTGGCGCGCCTTAAAATCTGGGCAGAATGGAACGTGGGTCCGTCTACAGACCACACTATACTGCGCGAATACGGAAAACATCGCTCACCTGGCCGGCCATATACAGAAGGTGGAACTGTGCCGCTGACCAATCAGAGGCCGACTTGCTGTGCGTACATCTGCCGCCGAGAGCAGAGAGGCATTTTCCTAGCTTTGCTACTCTAGTTTCCATCTTGTTGATTTCTTCGTTGTGGTGTTTGCACTGTTAGTACTTGCACCGTATTCATGTTGTGACTAGTACTGACACTGATATTATCGAGGAGATATTCCTTTGATTCTATCTCTTCATTTCTCGTGGAGCCATTAGCTGAAGGGTAACATTGCTTGATATCCGTTGTTAGCCATGATGCTATAGGAGATGAATGTGTGACGACAAGTGAGAGTCATCATGAGTTAGTTGGACTAACGCGGAGACCCGAGTTGATATCTCAGTTCCATATATCTAACTCTTCTTTATTCTCTACCTGATATTCATGTTTTTGTATTGGTGTCACGACTGCAACCATATTGTACCGGTCACAGTTCAGGTATGGGACTGTCTGAGTTCTCCAATGGGCGCGAAACTTGGTCCAGCGATGGATCCTTGGGAGCGGTCCATACCAGTAAGTCAACTCGTCATGTCCTGATAGCTCTTCTCTTCTGGACCTTAGTTCGCGTGGTTCTAGTTGAGGTTGTGGATATAAGAGTACCCCTCTTAAAAGCGTAAAAGTGTGAATATACACAGATGTGAGTCCCGGGAAGGAAACCTTGCTTGTCACATGTCATACCAATACAAAATTGTTCCTTTGATAAACCACTCATTCCTCTATATCCAATTTTGCTGGTATTTTATTTATCGCTTTCGTTGATATCTTGCTTAATTCCTTTTAATACAATTAAGCCGTTATTATTTTCTTATTGTTTAGTAAAGTACATGCTTGCTGCGTATGATTTATCGTACATACCCTTGCTTTTCTTATTTCTTATGTAATCATAGCACGCAGCAAAAGACGTCATCATCAAACAGATTTAATTTAAAGTAAGGCAAAACTGTGTGTTTAATTAGTACGTGAAACGAGCAGACGAGGCGAAGACACGGGTTGTAGGTAGGTAGGTTTACCACTCGACCGCACGAGTCGAACGTTACTTGCATATTTTTTGTACCTTCCTACATCGCGCACCACATCCTCTCGACAAGCAAGAATTTGCGGTCGACCAAACCGTGTCTTTGCTCAAAACTTGACAATGATGCTTGATGTGCATGTGAAATTTAACACCAATGTGAAATCATTAAAATATGTGCCCCGTTGCAAACAATTAACTACTAGTAATTTTTAATATATACTAGTGCTCACATTTACGTTATGGTGGACGATGGGGTCCGGCTTGGCGTTTTGGAGGAACGGGAAGTTGGTGGCGAGAGGAGGGAGACATGTACAACGAAGCATCACGCACCAGCATCCGTTGCACGCGTAGATGGCAACGGGCAGAGGAGATGCATGTTCGAGGTGGCGCGCCACGTATGGGACGAAGTTGCTAGAGCAGGTACAAAACTTAAATAAAACTGGTAAAATGCGGCGAAAAGCATTTTGCCTCGATAGATCCGGTGCTCATTCTAATAAAAAAAATCAAAAACCATATTTATAATTTATAAAATCTGGAAATAATCCTGCATATTTTCCATGATGTTTAGTACAATCGCGTAAATATCGATTTGATATAATTTAATCTGACCTATGCAAAAATGACAAAATATTGTATATCTTGTACATTTAAAAGTGTGTACTTTTAGATCCACATATTTGCCATTTTTTTTTAAAAGGGCAGTCCCAGCCTCTGCATCAAAATGATGCATACGGCTTGCTTTATTAATTTATTAAGAAGTTGTCCTGCCTAATACATCACGGGTCACAAAGGGTTGATACATGTATCAACCAACGAAACAAAGTACTAGATGGAGAAAAATTATTCATAGCTCTAATCTCTTCTCAAAACGTCAGCCCGCACGGTTGTAGAAGTCCTTCGCGACAGATTCCAACCAGATACATCCAGACTCCATAATAAGGCGTTGCTCCACTGGTTGGAGATAGGACCATGATCGGATCCAGTGGGTGATCAGCGGGATTACCTGCAAAAAGGATGGTTTTTTTTGGCTTGTTAAAAACAAAATCATTGCGTACATTCCACATTGCCCACAACACTGCACAAATGCCTACTCGAATTGATCTGAGAGTTGACTTGTCAATTCCTCTTAGCCAATTGCCAAAAAGATTCGTAATGTTTTTTGGTGGGGTGATATTAAACGCCATGTGCACAATGCGCCAGACTAGTTTAGCAAAGGGGCAATCAAAAAATAAATGTTGTATTGTTTCATCAGTATCACAAAAAGAACAACACTTGTTGCCATTCCAATTGCGTTTAAGAAGATTATCTTTAGTCAATATCACTTTATGATTAAGGAACCACATAAAAATCTTGACCTTTAGTGCACCTTTATTTTCCATATATACTTTTTAAGAAACTTAGTGTGGCCATTCAAATAATCTAAGTACATTGATTTGACCGTGAATGCCCCGAAGTAGTCAAGCGCCATACAAACCTATCCGGTTCTGTTGTGAGATTGATATCCATCAAACGATTGACAAGGTGCAGCCATTGTTCCCACTTGTTGGTTGTAAGTCTTCTTCTGAAATTAATATTCAGTGGTTGTGTTAAAACTTGAGCTACCAAAACTTGTTTTGGTTAGCTATATTATATAGCAGCGGGTATTGTTGTGCTAGGGAATAGTCACCCAACCACACATCCTCCCAGAACCTTGTGTTCATGCCATTACCAACCACAAAAGACCCTCTCTTGAAAAAATCATTCCTCACATTCATCAATCCTTTCCAAAAAGGAGAATCTGTCGGTTTGACTGCCACTTGGGATAGCGTTTTAGAGTGTAGATATTTATTAGTTAATAATTCCTGCCACACTCCCTGCTCATTCATTAGTTTATATAGCCATTTACTTAGCAAGCATTTATTTTTCAACTCTAACACCTCGATTCCAAGCCCCCCTTGATCTCTAGGTCTGCAAATAATATTCCATTTGGTGAGGCGGTATTTCTTTTTGTGACCATCACTCTGCCAAAAAAATCGTGATCTATAGAAATTCAATCTCTTCCGTACTCCCTTTGGAATCTCAAGAAAAGATAGCATGAACATAGGTAGACTAGTTAGCACCGAATTTATTATAATTAATCTGTCTCCATAAGATAAAAGTTTTCCGATCCAACTACTTAGCTTTCTTTCAAAACAGTCTTCAACAGGTTTCCATTCACCATTTTTCAGTTTTCGGAAGTGGATTGGTATTCCCAAATACTTGAAAGGAAAGGATCCAACTTCACACCCCAAAAAGCTGTCTATATTGTGATTCCGCTGTTTTGGCTTGTCCAAAACAGTAGATCTCACTTTTATGAAAATTAATTTTAAGACCCGAAAGCTGTTCGAAAAGACTAAGAATCAGTTTCATATTCAGCGCCTTCGTCAAGTCATGCTCCATAAATATAATCGTATCGTCCGCATACTGTAATATGGAGACGCCCCCCTCAACTAGATGAGGTGAGTCCCCCTATTTGATCATCTTCCTTCGCACGATTAATCAAAATAGCTAACATATCCTTTTTTCGTAGGGCTTGTAATAAAAAAGGCCACTTCACCTTATCGTACGCTTTTTCGAAATCGATTTTTAAGAGAACCCCATCCAATTTCTTCCTATGCAACTTGTGGATGATTTCATGAAGAACAACAACTCCCTCAAGGATATGACCCCCGGGCATAAAAGCGGTTTGAGTTGGCCTAACTACCGTATGTGCCACTTTAGCGATACGGTTAGTAGCCACTTTTGTGAATATTTTAAAGCTCACATTCAGTAATCATATAGGACGATATTGCTGAATTTGTATGTCGTCCTCTTTTTTTGGTAGCAAAATGATTTGATGTTTGATGCTTTCCACAAGGGAGAGTTACCTTTGTTTCACATATTTGTCATTTGTGTGCAGTTTAGAATATAAACTATTTCAGATCAAAATTGTACATTTGAGGGATTCATAGTTGAGAACATGCAACATTGTTTGCATATTTTTTGAAATTTATAAATATTATTTTTAATTTTTAATAGAGCGAGCACTACACCAGGGGAGTGAGAAATCTCTACTTTTTTTTTGAAAGAAAGAGCCAATGGCTCCCCATTTTCAATTATTTGAAAACCGATAACACGGCGTTTTTCCGTCCCTTCCGGTTGTGTTTCCACGCGCCCAGGGAAACACCCTCCCCTGAGCGCACCTCTCCTGCTACTCTACCCCTACCAAAACTCCAACGCATTACAAGTTTTTCACTCCCAGGAAGACCGACGAACACCAATACAAACTAAACTACTACAGCTTTCTCGCGCTGCTCTAAACCTACCGGATCACCAACCAACAAGCTTCAGTAAGACTTCTTATACTTCTTTTTTCAACCCTCGCCAATCCTCCTCATGATCGGGCGCCATCCATGTGTTTTTCCGAAACACCTCAGAGCACACTTTTGCTAGCCGCTTGATGGCCCTTCACGTAGTTACCTGCGTGAAAAGTAAATGGGTTAGGTTGAGACTCCAAGTGCAGAGTGTATGTAGTAGTGGAAGACAGTTTTCCCCACGAGGGGTGACTCGAGGGTTTAATATCGAACTCTCGGGGAACCAGTATTTCAGGTGTTATCTCCTTATCCTTCTCTTGAGAACCTGCAACAAAATAAATTGTTTTGTGCCCTCAACCTCACCAAGTGGTTGTCAAGCACAAGGTGTGAGAATGATAATAAAATAAATATGCAAACAGTAGTAAATATGCAATGATGGTAAAATAAATATGCAAGGATGGTGGTAATGATAAATGATATTTTTGGTTTTTTTATAATGCAAGATGTAAAAGTGTTTTTGTATTTTCGGATTTAATAATGGCAGCAAACAAAAGTGGTGATAAAAGTGTTGGAAAGGTGTTTCTTATGATTAAAAATGGACCGGGGTTCATGGTTTCACAAATGCACTCTCTCTTGATAACGTGGTAGACAATGGAACACTAAAATTAACATGTAAGATGGCAAGACATGGTTTGACAAGTTATTAATAATATGGGCATCACGTCCTAACATAGAGATCTCAAGTATAAGTTGTTCTCTCTCTTATGCTCCACCAAGATGCGAACTAAATCATAACACCTTAGTAATTAAGATAAATCAGAGCATAGCAATAAGTTCAATGACATGAAGTTAAAATAAGAACATGCTAGATCTAGTCATGGAGGTAGTGGCCAAGGTCACATCCACTCTCCGGTAGCATGGTATTTTTGTTTATCCCTAGTGAGGCAACAAAGTAAGGTAGAAAACCCAAGTGGATCGCAGAACTATCTGTCACGTTCACTGCACTAGCCACCCCCGTTACTCCAACTAATGCACACGTTCCCCCTCACATGCTCTCATAAACATGCTTGATCATGACAAGTAAATAAGAACGGGGTACATAATATGCATCTACTTTCATAACTGAAACAAAACCATTGCAATCTCAAACATGTATTAACTCATAATAAAGATCCACCACAAAGGAATTACATAGATGACCGTAATCATGTTCAGCAGCTCATACGGTACTAATTAGTGAAGCTCATAGAGAGGAGAGATACATAAGTTACTTCCACAAACCCATAGTCCAGGGGTGGACTACTCCCTCTTCATCATGGTGTCGGTGGAGATGTTGTTGGAGGGGAAGGAGACCACACCGGCAGCGCCCCGCCGGAGTTTTCCCCCTCCAATCTTCAGCTCCAGGTCTCTGTTTCGTGGTTTCTGTGTTTCGGCGGCGCTCCCTTTCGCGAAAGCCCTGGGGGGTCTATATATAGTCGTTTTTAGGTCAAGACGAAGCTTCGGGAAGAAAGATCGACGGCAGCGGAGGCCCGAGGGCCATGGTGGGTCCCACGCGTCAGGGAATCTGGCCGCGTGGGCCCACCCCTTTCGGCCTTCTGGTCTCCGTTTCTTCGATTCCTTTGCGCCTACGTTTCGTTCCTTCCAAAAAAGTGATCCCCGTAAAATCAGGTCATTTGGACGTCGTTTGGGTCCCTGAAACATCAAAATATAGAAAAAGGGGTTTTCTGACAGCGCAGGGTTAATTCCAGAAAAATGGGGAAGTTGTTAATTATCCCCAAAACTCAATATAAATCATGAATATAACCCTTATATGATGCAAATAACATGGAATAACATGTAATAAAATGTAAAGTTCATGTATGCATTTTACATGCATCAACATCCCCAAGCTTAACCCATGCTCGTCCCGAGTATGAAGGTGATAAAACTAACATGGACTTTGCATTTTAATACTATCAATGGATATCAAAGGTGATTACTATTGCTACATAAGTCAAATGATTCATTCTTCAAAGGAATAACAATATGCAAGATAAATTATGAAGTGATATCAAATACTCAATGTAAAGATGTTCAATGATAAATTCACAAAGTGTAACATAGAAGAAAGTACTATGGACCAAATGTATGCATAATGAAAAGTAAAAACATCCTATGGTGGTCATAGAGTACTTCTTATGAAAACTGAATATAAAAGGTGGACACTTTGGATAGATAAATAAGTAGAGGTAAAGCATGAATAAGTTTCATCTAACTTCCAAACACTTCTACTTAAGTTAATGCTTGCAATGTGGTAGTCATTGGTGTGGAGCTCTCATTACCCCTATCATAGCATCTTGAATGATTAATGTTTAAAGTGAAAGCAAATATGAGTGGTGTGCTTGACAATGTATTGGTTGAATGTCTCATGTCCCTTGAATACAAGTACCTACACCATGTGTTACTCACTTTGGTCCACAAAGTAAATTCAAATAAAGGTCATTGCAAGTAATAATAGTATCATCAAGAACTGCACTGGGGTACCTCTTGCCCCTTGACATGAACAAGCCCATGTCAAAACAACAAGACAAACAGACAATGAACAATCTCAGCACTCTTTTATTTACTATGGGTATAGCTTTTTATTATGAGGTGCATCACTGAATGAACATTATGGTTATGCTGTAAATTTCCACCATGAATGATGCATGGCTTAGATTAGCGGCCCAGGCATTTCTCTAACCATTTATACAAACTCTTTGAACTTACTAAGTATCCACATTCATTTCACCCATGATAGGCATCCATAAACAAAAGTACATGACATCAACTAAATATAAATAAGTGCAATGTTGAAAGCTTGCCATGTGACAGCACATATGGGCTAACTCCCAACCAAAACAATTGTCAAGCCCACAACTTCATAATTTTAATCACAATGGTTCATGCTTATTAAATGCAATAAAAGTAAATTGTGCATCAAGTTCGTGAGAGCTTTTAACCAATTTTTCCCATGACAATCAATAACATAAGCATTTAAATTCAGAAATGTAGATAACACAATATAACATGATAAACATACTTGGAATAGCATAAAGCTAATAGGTAGATATGGTGGACTCACTGGAAAAACTTTGGTTGAAGGTGTTGGGAAACAAGCTTTTTACTTGTTGTAATTTTTGGGCTAGCAATAGGGAGAAAGTTGACCATCTAAATGCATGCATAAGTGTCCATAGAACTAATCAATCCATGTTAAACCAAGTAAAGTTAAAATTCAACATCTAAACATGGTAAAAGATAGCTCTTGACAACACACTTGCAAATTAACATTCATTCAAAGCACATGAATTATGCAACTATATGTATCTTTTAAAATCAACTCAAACATCCCTATCCCAATATATTTAATAGCATCCAACATAATTCAACCCAAACTTCCAGTAGCTCTCTCATATATAAATGATAGTGGTGGTCTTATTAACAAACCGAAATAACAAAAGCAAAAAAAAACAGACGCTCCAAGTTTATACGATAAAGTGCTTTGATCGAAAAACAGAAGTTAGACGTGTGCAAACCGAGAGTGTGTTGGTCTAGTGGGGTTGTCTTGACATCCCCAAGCTTATGGTCTTCACCATCCTTGGATAGCTCTTGGTGCAGCTCCTCTAATCCCTGTGAAAAAACTTCAAAACACCGTTTCTCCCATTTCTTTTCTGTGGGGTGATATTAGTAGTGATAAACAAATAGGTTCCTTGCTGCATAAAATCCTTAGGCAAAAATTCATATGAATGTCCAGAGAGTATATAATGTTGTATGCCTACTCATAAACTCAATTGAATCAAAAAGATTCAAGCAAAAAGCTCAAAGAATGCATCAAACAATATCAAGACAGAATCTGTCCAGAAAAACAGCAGCAGCAAAACGCATTTTTCTACCCTACTTAAACTCGTCAGAAAAATCTGAAAAAATCACGTATACAGAGGATGAAAAGTTGAAGCTACAGTTCAAATTACAGCTCAATCGGAGTTACAGATAAAAAATGAAAAATCAAACCGTGCACAGACTTCGTGCAGGCAGAAAACTCTCCGAAAATGAATAGCAACTTTTCAAACCCAAAATAGGTAAAACTTGGTTCTTTATTAAAAATCCCAGAAACAAAACTAACAAACTACTCTCTTGTTACAGCAAGAGGACTCAAAGAAAATCTCAAACAAAAACAACCGGGTTGCCTCCCGTAAAGCGCTTTCTTTATAGCCATATAGCTAGGCTTACTTACTTGATAATCAAAGGGGACGTAGCTCATGAGGGAGCTTGAACCTTGGTGTGTCCCTCTTCCTTGGGAAGTGTTCCATGCTCTTCTTGTGTGGAAACTGAAACTTCACATTCCCTTCCTTTGAATCAATAATGGCACCTGTAGTACGAAGAAAAGGTCTTCCCAAAATAATAGGACTAGAGGTTTTATTCCCCATGTCCATGATTAGAAAATCAACAGGCACAAAAGTCATGTGTAACTCTACCATAACATCACTTACTTTTCCTAGAGCATGTCTAATGGAATCATCAGCAAGTGCAAGTTCAATAGAGCATTTCTCAATATTTTTAAGTTCAAGGACTTCATATAGTTCTTTAGATAATATAGAGACACTAGATCCTAGATCTAAAATGGCATGGTGTGTCTCTTTTCCAATGGTTACTAGTACCTTAGGGATCCAGATATCCCCAAGCTTAGGTGGTATCATAGCTTCTTGATTGTACCTAGCAATCTTTTCTTTTAAGACATGATTAGCAATATAGGAACCAAAACCAGCCTGGTTAATATTAACAGAAGGATCACTTGCAAATTTTTGTAAGATAGAAATTAATTCATGCAAGCTACACTTCTCTAAATCAACAAATGGTTCCTTAACTTCACTAAGCATTTTAACTTCCTCAACTTTTCTCTTTTTTAATCCAAACTTGTTTCTTAATAGGAACTTCCTTCACATGTTTAAATGATGGGTTTTTCCTTAATAAATCACTAACACAAACCAACTTTTCCTCAATACTGTTGAGACTAATATCTTTTTCAAGAAATTCTTTCTCACATAATCTTAGTTTATGCATGACATTAACTAATTCATCATTTATCTTAGGAATAATATTTTTAGAAACAGATGCTAGTTGTTCAAAATCCTCTTTATTTGGTAGTTTCTCTAAACCAGCTTCGAATTTATCTTTAGATAATGCAAGTGCTACTGTGGTATCCTCTACCTTTTTCTTTCTACCAACAAAGTTACCAAAAATTCTTCTAAGTGTCATGGCCGCACAGGATGGTGTTGACAGGACAAAACTTCCACCTGTAGCCCCATCTAAAGCATTTTGATACCAAGGATCTATTCCATAATAAAAGTAAAGATCTAGCTTTTCATCTTCACAAGGTGTAGGATCTTCATAGTGCATCCTATTAATTCTAACCCAGGCATCTTTTAATGTTTCTCCAGGTTGTTGTTTAAAACTAGAAATGGAACTTAAAGGAAGACTCACTTTCTTTTTGTTTTCAAGACTCATGATTGCAAGTTTTTATGTGTTTTTAATTTTTTATGCAAAACTGAAAGTAAAATGACACTAATGCAACTCGAAATAACAAATGCAACACAAAATGCAAAACTGAATATAAATATGCAAACCGAAATATAAAGATGATATGCAAGACAAGAACAAAACAAAATAAAATGATTAGGTAAAGATGGATAAGATGATGCTCACGTAGGTGCAACCTCCCCAAGCTTAGGTTGTTACACAAGTTGGTGATGAAGTTGACTTGATGTGAGTGATCCTTGGATAAACCTTTCAGCTATGGTTCCCCGGCAACGGCGCCAGAAAACGGTCTTGATGGCCCTTCACGTAGTTACCTGCGTGAAAAGTAAATGGGTTAGGTTGAGACTCCAAGTGCAGAGTGTATGTAGTAGTGGAAGACAGTTTTCCCCCGAGGGGTGACTCGAGGGTTTAATATCGAACTCTCGGGGAACCAGTATTTCAGGTGTTATCTCCTTATCCTTCTCTTGAGAACCTGCAACAAAATAAATTGTTTTGTGCCCTCAACCTCACCAAGTGGTTGTCAAGCACAAGGTGTGAGAATGATAATAAAATAAATATGCAAACAGTAGTAAATATGCAATGATGGTAAATAAATATGCAAGGATGGTGGTGGCAATGATAAATGATATTTTTGAGTTTTTTATAATGTATGCAAGATGTAAAAGTGTTTTTGTATTTTCGGATTTAATAATGGCAGAAAATAAAAGTGGTGATAAAAGTGTTGGAAAGGTGTTTCTTATGATTAAAAATGGACCGGGGTTCATGGTTTCACAAATGCACTCTCTCTTGATAACGTGGTAGACGATGGAACACTAAAATTAACATGTAAGATGGCAAGACATGGTTTGACAAGTTATTAATAATATGGGCATCACGTCCTAACATAGAGATCTCAAGTATAAGTTGTTCTCTCTCTTATGCTCCACCAAGATGCGAACTAAATCATAACACCTTACTAATTAAGATAAATCAGAGCATAGCAATAAGTATTGCAATCTCAAACATGTATTAACTCATAATAAAGATCCACCACAAAGGAATTACATAGATGACCGTAATCATGTTCAGCAGCTCATACGGTACTAATTAGTCAAGCTCATAGAGAGGAGAGATACATAAGTTACTTCCACAAACCCATAGTCCAGGGGTGGACTACTCCCTCTTCATCATGGTGTCGGTGGAGATGTTGTTGGAGGGGAAGGAGACCACGCCGGCAGCGCCCCGCCGGAGTTTTTCGCCTCCAATCTTCAGCTCCAGGTCTCTGTTTCGTGGTTTCTCTGTTTCGGCGGCGCTTCCTTTCGTGAAAGACCTGGGGGGGTCTATATATAGTCGTTTTTAGGTCAAGACGAAGCTTCGGGAAGAAGGATCGACGGCAGCGGAGGCCCGAGGGCCAATTTGGTGGGTCCCACGCGGTCAGGGAATCTGGCCGTGTGGGCCCACCCCTTTCGGCCTTCTGGTCTCCGTTTCTTCGTTTCCTTTGCGCCTACGTTTCGTTCCTTCCAAAAAAGTGATCCCCGTAAAATCTCAGGTCATCATGACGTGATTTGGTAGCCTGAAACGTAAAAATATAGAAAAAGGGTTTTCTGACAGCGCAGGGTTAATTCCAGAAAAATGGGAAAGTTGTTAATTATCCCCAAACTCAATATAAATCATGAATATATGATGCAAATAACATGTAATAAAATGTAAAGTTCATGTATGCATTTTACATGCATCACCGCTGCGCCGCGCTGCGAAACGGCAGGCGAACATTTGTGTTCTTATCACCTTCTATCGTCCCATCATCCGGATCTCTCTTCCTTTCGCTCTTTGGAATCACAATGCGATTTGTTTTTCTCAAATTGGGCAGGCAGTAAGAATTGTAGTCAAATGAAGAAATTTGTGTAACGTTTGTGCAACTGGGCTGTAAAAACTATAGTACGATTTAATTGGAGAGAGAAGGGCGATCATGCTTTACTCAGGGGCATCTCTTTTGATGATCACGCATATGACATGAAAGCATCACGATCCAACAGTCTTTGAAAACGCCGCCCAGCCTATCAACGGTCGACACCACGGCCGCATGGGGTCACTGCACTGAGCTATGCAGCGCTAGAGACTCGAGCTATCTGTCTTGAGAAATAAGTCGTAACCTTCGCTATATTAATATAGCAACCATGCGATACGCTCGCGCGGCAACCGACATACAATAAAAAAAAGAAAAAGAAGAAAGAAAAAGTGAAATAAGCGGATTAACTAAGCGACGATGACCCGCAACCGCTGCGCCCTATCTGACGAAGTATCACCCCGCTTCTAGCACCGAATCGACGAGTATCAAGCAATATCTTCAAAAAGGAAAGCCACGCTGTTGCCTGGACCAGCGCACTGGTCCTTTGGTTTCCCCCGACACAGAGAGAAGCGGATGAAGTTACCCACGACGTCCTTTAGAAAGAAAAGATGTCACCCGAAGGCGGCACCGCGTCGGTGTCAGACAAACCAATAAGGATTTCTCCCGAAAAGGCCACCCACAACCCCGGACGATCCGTAGCACAGGAGCCCCGCGAGTACGAGCCTCGACACCACCAGTCTAGCCGCCCACCAACATGCGCCCAAACGACCCCGAAGCCACCATCATCGTCTCACCGAAGAAGCCGCCACAAGATCTGCAAGACGGAGGTGAGGAGAAGTATGAACCGGAGGCAGCGGTACCGCGACCGAGCGGGAGGGAACAACCTCCACCGCCAAGGCTGAGCGTAATTTCTATCACATAAACACACTAAATTCGAATCGTTAAGTCTTGGCTAAAACCAGTGTCAAAACAGGTGGAAATGAATTTCTTCCACGTGCAGTGCAGTACAAACTTGGTTTGCCTCAAATGGGGGAAGGAAAAGCATGAGCGCCTGCGGGTAGGAGCAGGAACACATGCTCACTCCATCACTCCACTGGACGTACTCTAGTTTAATGGCCAGGTCACAGAGATGGGTGTCTGCCTCTATCTAAGTTTCATGAGAGGCCATGGCAGGCGGTCACGAGAGCTCGCTCGTTCCAAACAAATTGCTACTCCGGCTAGACTAATTTAGCACTACTCGGGTGGGATGGGAGCACGCGGCGGCGAGGCCCCCCAAATATGCTCTCACTCTCTCTTTCTTGCACGCTAGGCGCTAGCTGCTGGAATAGTTTAGGGGCACCAACGGGAAATTGGGATTTTCCACGCGCGATCACGGAGCCGGTCCCCGGTTTCCTTGTGTCCACATCCGGCTTGGAGCCGGCGTACGAATACGTATTTACAAAATACTAATTGATCTAGTACTCCCTCCGTGTCAAAATACAAGGCGCGCTATTTTTAAGCTGGTCTTTGACGCTCAACTTTGACCACCAATATATAACAAAATATATTTAATGAGAATGTATATATGGTACGGTTGAATTCATCTTGCAAACTTCTTTAATTTCATATATCTTTGTAATAATTGTGGGTACATATTATAAGTACAAATCATGGTCAAAGTTACACGGAGTTGACCATCGAAATTAAAGGGCGCCTTATATTTTGAGACGGAGGGAGTACTTTATTACTATTGGATGAAGTTTTGGGGCGAGGCTAGTTATCGAACGTGCGATCGATAGCTATGGATCAAACGATTTCTGACCAAATAATCGTTCAGTATTAGGAAAGACACCGGTTTCCTAATTAGGTGCGCGCGACACGCGGATATGATCGATTCGTTCGCTATTCCCTTTTAATGAGCGTGCCACGTCTGCCTTGATCGATTCCAAACGATCGCACGATCTGATCAGGTAGTTATTTCTATTGCTGCTAATTTAGTTGATTACGTGTTGGCCATGCATTTATTTCTATTCCCTTTCCTGGTCCAACACACCACTGCCATGCACTCGAGACAAATTTAATTATGTCATCTAGATTCCCCTAATTTGAAATTTCAAAATGTTTTCTTTTTTCAAGATTCTCCTAATGCATTTATTTGCTGCTAATAATATACGTTTTCTTTTTTCAAGATTCTCTCCTAATTCTAAATTTCAAAATGTTTTATCTTTCGAACGACAAATCAAACTGAAAATCCACTTTCACCACTAAGTCAGTTGCGACGAGATCTTCGAAACTAGATCCCATATTGATATGTTTTGACGACATTTTTTTTCGAGCTAAAACTTACCAACCCCACTGTACGTGAGTTACCAGGGGCAAAATCCTAGAACATCTTAAAATGTTACCAACCTAAAAAAACTAGTAGATGATGATACCAAGCACATAGCAAGCAAGTTACCGATCCTAAAACTAAAAATGAAGTGTTACCAAGCATATAGTGCATGAATTACCAAACTTAAAAACTAGTACACGATGATACCAACCACATAGCCAGCAAGATACCGATCCTAGAACTAACTAAAGTGTTACCAAGCATCTAGCGCACGAATTACCAACCTGAAAACTAGTAGATGATGATACCAAGCATATAGCAAACGAATTACCGATCCTAGGACTAGCTAAAGTGTTGCCAAATACCATCTAGCGCATAAATTACCAATTTAAACACTAGTACATGATGATATCAAGTACCTAACAAGCAAGTTACCGATCATAGAACAAACTAAAATGTTACCATGCATTTAGAGCACGCGTTACCAACCTAAATACTAATACATGATGATACCAATTACCTAGCAAACAAGTTACCTATCGTAGGACTAACTAAAGTGGTACCGAGCATCTAGACCACGAGTTACCAATATAAAAACTAGTACATGATGAGACCAAGTACATAGCAAGCAAGTTACCGATCCTAGAACTAGCTAAAGTGTTACCAAGCATCTAGAGTACGAATTGTCAACCTAAAACTAGTACATGATGATACCAAATACATAGGAAGTAAGTTACCGATCTTAGAACTAATTTATACTAGTAGAAAGTGGTAGTTCTTTTCTGTTCTAATTTTTTGTACTAGTAGAAAGTGGACTTTTACTATTCCCCACCCATTTTTATTACCCTAAAAAACTACATATCCCAAAAAGGGAATTCAAAAATTATACTTGGTATTTTTTGCAGGCAAAGTTTGAATATTTTGTACTTAGCACGTAAGAATAAGACCGTGGTTTTTTTAGGGTACATAAAAAAGTCAAATCTTTTGTTTTTGGGCGTAAAGGAATAGTATTGAAACAAAAATGGGGGGTTTCTCCACCCATTTTTATGTACTCTAAAAAACCACTGTCCCAAAAAGGGAATGGAAAAATTATACTAGATGTTTTTTTGCAAAAAAAAAAAACCAAGTCCTTTTTTAGCGCGTAAAGGGAATAGTATCAGACCATAAACATCAAAATTGTGCCGTAATATTTACGATCGACCGAGAAATAGCAAGCCTAACCATATATTTTTATACAAAATACCTGTTCCATAACAAGAATTTATGGAAAAAGGGAATAGTCCAGCTAAAAAATCTATATTAAAGTAACAAACATTAAACAGAAAAAGGGAATAGAGAAAAGAGATAAGAAATTTGTGTGCATGTGCATGGCTACTAAAAAAGGGTCATGTCCCATCAAAATGCATGCCCAAATGCATGTCTCAAATCACTGTTCGCATGCATGCATGCATGAGTTAAAAAAACTGTATAGCTAAGCTGTGTATGCATGCCCGAGCAGCGAAGAGCTACTCCACGCAGTAGCAGTGTAGCCAGAAAAATAAACAGGAAAAAAATGAGGCCGAACCGTACTGCATGCATAGGGTGAGAAGGGAAAAAGTTTGACCGGACGGGACCACGTTGCATGCGCCCACGAGACCAAGTCTTCGTTTGGGAAAGAGAATAGGAAGACACAGGACCAGTCGTGCGGATCGAGCGAGCGCTCGCACGAGTGAGCAACACGGATCGTTCGACCGCTCGAACGAGCGAGAAACTTCCGAAACGCTCATCGGAAATTTCTCCCCACCGAAACCCAGCGGTCCAGTCCAGCTCAACCCTAATTCTATCCGGCACCCCAATCAGACCCCAACTATGGATGTCGGTGGAGCCTCGCCCGCTTCGCATACCCGCTGCCTTCCCTTTATAGCGTCCTGCTTTTGCTCCGGAGGACACATCATCGTCATCGGTCGCACGGCGCCTGCGGAGCGGGAATAGAAACCGAGCGAGCTCGCACTCGCACTCGCACTCGGAGGCCAGCCGCTGCAAAATCCATGGAGATCTCTGCCGACAGCGCTTTGTGGTGCGTGGCTTTGCCAAATTTTGCAAGGACCAGTCAGTGCTGCGGCACCTTGATGTCTGGGGTTACGTTGCTGGTCACAGAGAAATAAAGATGGGTTTTAAATGAGAGGCGATGGCAGGCCGGTCACGAGAGAGCTCCCTCCATCCACAGTAGGAGTACGTACTACTACTCCGGCGACTAATTTGGCACTCGGATCGGTTGTGACCACGCGGCGGCGAGGGACCCCAAATATGCGAGACAACGGCTGGGTCATCTTCCTCCATCCAAGATTTGATTGTCGGGTGCAACAGGAACGTGAGTGGAAGATGCCAACTGTACATACATAGGGCTAGTATATTATATTATGCATGTTCATCACCAGTGCAACTTGAGTGTTTTTGGTTCTTGTGATCTAGTTTAATCACCGTGCCAGTTAGCCGCCAGCGGGTTGCTCAACCACCCAAGCACTACTTTTCCATTAGTTATTCGTGTGATATCTTGCATGCCAAGTGGCTTCGATTGCTTTATTTTACCGACTTCCTTGGTAGTGTTAAACCCAATGTCACGTCTTGTAACATACTATCCGGCTAGTATTTACTCCCTCTGTACCAAATTATAAGACGTTTTAGATATTTTAATAGGGACTACATACTGAATTAAATGAGTGAATTTACACACTGAAACGCGCCTAGTTACATACGATTGATACGAATCTGAAAAAAGTTAAAACATCTTATATTTCGGAACGGACGTAGTATTATCCAATGGGTATTAAGTGTAAATTTGTCCTACAAAGTGGTAGTTTTATGATATTAACTCCTATTATATGAAGGTGCGCAATTCCAAATGAAGAAAGAAGAGAAAAAAAAAAATGAAAGAGAAGAATCGACTGCGATTTGCCTTATTTTCAACCTAGTTGATTTCTGATAAGAATGAGAAGAAATGAATGGACGAGAGAAGAGATAGAAAACTGAAAGGGGAGGAACTAAGTTGGTGGTCTCCGCTCTCGTCTGGTCCTTATCCATGTAGGAATAGTCGGATGGTGAGCAGCGACGACCGTGGACCGAGAGATAATGGTGCCAACCATTAACAATGACTAGGGGACTATGCGCGGGCTACGCCGCGCCCGTGGATTTTAAATTTATTCGAATATGTTTTCTAAAAAATCATGTTGAAATATGAGTATTATTTGAATTCGGGAAAGTTTGTTCTTAGAAGAATGCTGAGATTTGGAAAATTGTTCGTATTGGAATGTATTGAAATTTGTGTTTTTTTAATGTTTGCAAAATGAGCAGAGTTGGAAGGTATTTAAAATTGTGAAATATGTAGGCGTGAAATTTGAGCTGAAATCGTCAAATAGTTTACAAAATTGTGCAATTTGGATTTTATTTACGATTTTTAATGCCGCGCGTGTGTTGTGTAAATAAAATTTAAATTTGGTAATGTGCACATTTACAAATTGTGTAGGTCTGGAAATTATTGAAAGTCGAAAAAGTTTGTGTTTTAAAATTGTTTAGATTTCAAGTTGGAGAGATTTAAGTTAAGTAACCCTTAAATATGGTAGATAAATTGGAATGAGGAAATATAGTATTATTTTGTCAATAATTTTCTTATTTGCCAGCATAATCGGAGGAAATTTACTCTGATTACTTCTGAATGTTAATTGTTTTGAGTTTTTTCTTAAAAAAAAATATTTGTATTATTTATTGAATATATATATGGTACAGTTGTTTTCCGAGCTAAAATGTCTGTAGTACAATTGTTTTGCAAACTAAAACGTCTTGTATTTTTTTTATTTTTCTTTGATTATTATTGCAATGATGTTTTATTGCAAACGAAAAGAAAGCAAACTATCGAAAGAAATGAAATATGAAGATTGAATTTCAATATATTTTTTTATAACTCTATTTGAACAAACTGAAGTTTTAAAAGGGAAATTACAATTATTTTGTGAGCTAGAATGTTTTTCCTTTTTTTTATAATTCTATTTGGGAAAATTGAAATTTTAAAAGAGAGTTTACAATTGTTTTGTAAGCTAAATTGTGTTGCAATTATTTTTTTTCTCCTTGATTGTTTTTGCAATGAACGAAAGAAAACATATAGAAAGATGGGGTTAAATGTAGGTTTGGTGTCATTGCCACAATTTTTTATATCTGATATTCCCGTTATTTTAATTAAACAAAAATTGTAGTTGTTGTAGGGTGCATGGAAATGTGTTAGTTGTAGGAATTTCATTTTTTTGGAAATTTTAGAGAGATTTAACTTAAGAAAACTTTGAATATGTTAGATAAATTAGAATGGTCAAATATATTTCCATTTTGGCAGTAATTCTCTTATTTGGCAGCATAATCGAAGGAAATTTATTCTGGTTATTTCTAAGTGCTAGCCATTTTGATTTTCTTTAATATAATTTTATCAGTTGTGAAAATATGTTGAATACACTTGTTTTATAAATATAGGTACACTGTTTGTCGAATATATCTGTAACTCTATGAGTTGCTGTACTGTATTTTTCAAACTTAGGGGGGAAAAAAGTTGTTTTTTTTGTGCCCATTTCGTATGTTTTTTTTTGCAGTACTGGGGTCAGTAAGTTTTTTTTGTTAGAATGTATTAATGAGGCCGTGTGTACTATTTGGAATTTTTGAGGGTTTGATTATTTTTGGAAACGTTTGAAAGTTGATTCGAATATGTTTTTTAAAAAATTATGTTGAAATATGAGTATTATTTGAATTGGGAAAGTTTGCGCTTAGAAGATTGTTGAGATTAGGAAAATTTGACGTATGGAAATGTATTCATATTTGTATTATTTTAATGTGTACGAAATTGATCAGATTTGGAAGGCATTTGGAATTCTGAAATATGTAAATTTGAATTTTGGGTTGGAATGCTCAAATATAGGTTTTAGGAAGAGAACAATTTTGAATTTACTGAAATTTGAATTTTGCTTTACTGTTTGCGCGTGTGTGGGCAAAATTCGAGTAAGTTAGGCATTTAATTTTTTTGCATTATTTGGATTTTTTTTGAAATCCTTTTTTCAAAAAAAAAAAAAAATCTGACAGGGTGGGCCCTGTGATGTCATGCTGACGTCACAGGGCAGCGGATCTGCCCAGGACGGCCGCGGCGGCGGCGCGCTCGCCGGCGGCGTTCCGGCACGTTCCAGGACGCGCGGCTGCTCGCGGCCGACGCGCCCCGTCGCGGGAGGCAGGAGGTGGCGGCGCCGCCCCGGATGGTCGCCGGAGAGCCGCCGGGGACGCGCGCAACACGGCGGAAGTCTGCGCGGCGGCGGCGACGATTCCGGCGCAGCGGCGGCGTCCCGGCACGGCGCGTCTGGCCAGGAGGTGTGGGGCGGCGCGGCGGATCCTTCGGTGGACGCGGATCTGGCCGGGGAGGGCCGTGACGGCGGCGAGGCACGGCGGCGTCCGCCGGCGACGCGACGGTCGCGGGAGAGAGGGAGGGAGAGGGGGGGCTCGCTGGCAAATTTGCAAGGAAGTCCCCGGATTCTTTGAAAATTATGTTTTAGGTCCTCGGCGGGGGTGTTTGCGTAAAGTTCCGGCGTTAATTTTCGTGCGCGGGGGTGACCGGTTGCGACCGGGGGCGACGGGCTGGTAACCGGGCCACGTGGCGGCACGTCATTGGTAGAAATCCGCTGCTACAGTGAATTGAGCGGGAGAGGAGGTCGTGGCTGCATCTGGGCCGTCCGTTTGCACCGATCGGACGGCTCAGAATATAGAGCGACGTGGCCCAGCGGAGAAGCAGCGGTTTCTTCCGCCCATTATATATAGTAGAATTTGATCCAATAATGGCGCGCACTCTTGTTAAAGAAACATCCGCGCAGCCGCCCCCTTTGATTCTTCTGCCGACGGTAGCGTTGATCCTATCATGATTGATTCCTATGCATGTCACCGTGACGAAGGAAAAGAGAAGATTCGTCGCTTGGAATGCATGAATGGTCGGGAGAAGAGATAAGAATAATAGATAAAACAAAGTGTATTCGGGAGCTAGTGGTGATCGTGGACCTCCACCGGAGAGCAAAGTGTATAAAGCACGCTCTACTGAACAGTTGTCCAGCCATCCACTTTGATTTATTCGTATAAAGCATAGATAGCCACCCAACACTAGAAGCTCACAACAACCCAACGTCTCCCAGCACCCCCTACCATACTCACAACAACCAGCAAACCAAGAGAGCCAAGCCATGGACCTCGCAACGGGAGCCCTGGGCTCCCTCCTCCCCAAGCTGGTCCAGCTCCTGAACGACGAGTACAACCGGCTCAAGGGCCTGAGGAAAGACGTCGAGTTCCTCGAGAGGGAGCTGAGGAGGATGCACGCTGCCCTCCGCAAGGTGGCCGAGGTGCCACGGGACCAGCTCGATGAGCTGGTCAGGCTCTGGGCGGACGAAGTCAGGGAGCTGTCTTACAACATGGAGGATGTTGTCGACCGCTTCTTGGTGCGCATCCAAGGACCTGACGACCCCGTTGAGAGCTCACACAAGCTCAAACGGCTCGTGAAGAAGATGGCCGAGTTGTTCACCGAGGGGAAGACTCGCCATCAGATCGCCCACGCGATCAAAGACATCAAGGACCAAATCGCGGATGTGGCCGCCCGGCGGGACAGATACAGGATCGGCGATATTGTTACGAATCCAGCTGCCACAACAACCGTCGATCCTCGTCTGTTAGCTATGTACAAAGATCAGAAAGACCTCGTTGGCATCCAAGAAGCAAGTGTTGAGCTAATCAACAGGCTGGCCGGTGGGAACGGTGATGTGTCCATGCAACATCTAAAGATACTGTCCATTTTTGGATTTGGTGGGCTGGGCAAGACGACTCTTGCGAAAGCAGTGCATGGCGGGATGAAAGAACAATTTGAGTGCATGGCTTTTGTTTCGGTGGGTCGTAATCCCGACTTGAAGAAACTTGTCAAGAACATCCTCTTCGAGCTTGACAAACAAAATATGAGTTTCAATGAAGCAATGTTTGACCAAAGGCAGCTCATCGATGAACTCCGGGATCTGATTCAAAACAAGAGGTGCGTACTCTTGTCGACCCTATTATTCAAGTTCATATATTTTAACCCATCGCAGAGTCTTGTACCATATAATTTGGATAATAGCATCCATGGTTATTAAATAGTTTGTCATAATACTGAGTCATTACATGTTATAGGATGGACCATTAGTACAACATAGTCTATCTAAGTTCACAAGTGTCATCCTAGATAGTTTTTGGCGTCGGATATATTTTCTGTGATGCCTAAAAGTAACTGCACAAATCGACATCCGGCTCTGAAATGAAGTCGTTTGTCAACTTTAGGGTAAAAAATCACATAAAACATTCATAAGCATGCTATTAGGGTAAAGATTCATAAATTAGTTCTATGTCATTTGCTGTTGGGAATAATGACACTGCCAGTTGCAAATTCATTAAATAACAGACAACCAAGATGTAAAAATTCATTTCAGTTTCCCCCATTACACAATTGATGCTATCAGGATTTGTGAGTTATGATATACCCGAACAGGGTTTCCGGTGTCACACCCCAAGGGCGACACCGTGAGAAACACGCAATTTTCGCTTGCAGTCACTGCTAGTGGCAGAGGGACATGCTTCCTAGAGAAGCAGGGGTGCTCTACTATGACGCTTTGTCACGCTACTCGTAATAGGTGTTGCCGGTGCGAGTTGCTGCTGGTAAAAGGGAGGCGGAGTGTAGTTGGATGGAGGCATATAGTGTAAATAGCTCAAACTAACAACTCGAAAGTATATAGTGTTATGAGCATCAACACAAAATCAAACAAACTCATCCATGTCATCCTCCTCCTTTCGTACTACCCCTCATTTTCTTTACTTTTCATATAGCTTAACAATCTAGGTTATTGACAAGCGCTCGATGTATTTTACTAATTCATCGCTCTTGCGTCATTATGTGGATAGGTACTTCATTGTTATTGATGATATATGGGATACACCAACATGGGAAATAGTCAGATGTGCTTTTGTGGATAGTAATCGTGGAAGTAGAATAGTCACAACTACTCGGATCTTGGAAGTCGCCACAACAGCCAATGATGTTTACAAGATGGAACCACTGTCTGATGAAAATCTAAAGAATTATTCCGTAAAAGATTATTTGTGGTAAATACAAATACCCTAATAATCAACCAGCTGAGCTATCTGAGAAAATTTTACGTAAGTGTGGAGGTGTACCATTAGCTATCATCACAATAGCTAGTTTGCTAGAAGGTAAACCAAGCGAGGAGTGGCCTATGGTGTACAACTCTATTGGTTTTGGGTATGGAGATAATAAAGAAGTTGAGAACACGAGAAAGATATTGTTTTTAGCTACTATGACCTCCCTTTTTATCTAAGGACATGCCTACTATATTTAAGCATATACCCGGAAGATTATGTGATACAAAAACACACCTTGATATGGAAGTGGGTGGCCGAAGGTTTTGTCCACGAGGAACCTGGAAGAGGGTTATTTGAGGTTGGAGAGAGGTACTTCACCGAGCTAATTAATAGAAACATGATCCAACCGGAAGAAGGGATCTATGGTTGTCGTGTGCATGACATGGTTCTTGATATGATATGCTTGTTATCAAAAGAAGAGAACTTTGTTACAATATTTGATCCAAGGAGCAAGACACATCTTCAAAAATACATCCTGGTAGATTGGCCTCCCAAAAAAGAGTCATAGAGCATGACCATCTGGATAAGAGTCGCACGCCACAAGTCAGATCATTTAATGTCATCGGGTGTCATGTCAATGTGATGCCACCACTTTCAGGCTTTGAAGCATTGCGTGTGCTAGCTATTGAAGACTGCACTTTTATGGAAGAGTGTCGTTTTCAACTTGAAAACCTTGGGAGGTTGCATCAGCTCAGGTATCTCGGACTGAGGGAAACACCTATTGGTGAACTTCCTGAAGAGATAGGGGATCTAAGGTTTTTGCAGACTCTAGACTTGTGGGGAAGTAGGATAAAAGCATTGCCGCATAGTGTTATTCAGCTCAGCCAACTGAAGTGCCTTCGTGCTGGCGGTTACGGTGGGACCATGAGTGTGCCAGATGGGATGGGGAAGCTGACATCCCTGGAAGAGCTACTGTTGAGGAATGTCATCAAGTCTACAAACTTTGTTAAAGAGCTAGGCAAGTTGACTGAGCTGAGGAATCTTGAGATTGAAATTGAGCTCACTGAGAGTTGGATGTGCAAGGCTATGGTGGAAGCTCTATGCAATCTGCAGAAAATACAAGTACTATACCTTGATGCTCATAGTGCGAAGCTCGACTGGGAGGGCTATGTGCCTCCTGCGCAACTTCGGGATTTGACCCTACGGACGGAGTTCTCCAGATTGCCAACATGGATTAATTCCTCGCTTCTTCCAAACCTTGTCAAGTTAGATATTCATCTAGATGATGCGATGGAGTCGCATGATCTGGTGACACTTGGGGAGTTTCCAGAGCTCCTCGGTCTCCATATATATGGACGTGTAGATGACACCCCTGATGTTATGGGTGGCGATGCATTCCCCAGTTTGAGGCGCTGCACCATGCGTGCGCCATTGAGGTTTCTACCAGGAGCTATGCCGAGCCTTGAATGCATTTGGTTTGACGTCCATGTACAGGCCCTGAAGGAGGCCAACTTTGACTTGGACTTTGGTACCTTGGAGAACCTCCCTTGTCTTCGACAGGTCAATGTTTGTACTTATCGTGGCAATACCACTGCTACAGAGGTGGATGAGATGGAGTCAGCGGTCAGGCATGCGGTCGACATCCATCCCAATCATCCGATCCTTCGGCTCGGACGTGCGTGCTACTATTATATTTATTTTTCTCGTCATGTGCAGTCCGAACAGTTTTTTTGTTTGTTAAAACACAGGTGCTGCCGCCAGGGGGGCAAGCGAGCTAGCAATGCTCTGGAACATGCAGTCTATTCTGCCTGGACAGGTAGGCAGATACCTACACATGCGCGTGCATGGATGATGATATATGTTCGCATTGAATCACAAATATATATTGTACTCGTAACATATATATGCTGTGCATTGCAGATACACAAGACACGCGCCCCTATCTGCTGCGAGCCAGGTTTACTGGGGTTGTCGAGGTGGCAGATTTTGTGTTCCTCCGGCATCGTCCATGTCGCGGCGGCGCCTCCTCATGCGCTGGCGGGATGCCGGGAGGATTTGTAGTTCTATACAGGCGCTGGTTCATCGACGTGGGTCGTCTGCATATGGGGCGGCGGCGGCGGTGGCGTTTCTCGAAAGCCCAGGTGCTCTAGTTCATGGTTCGCGGCTTGCGGTGGATGGCGAGATGCTCATTTGGCTCTCAAAGCGGTTTGCTCCGCGATAGTGTTCGGCGGATCCGTGTATGACGGTGTCTCCTCTCTCTTTTCTCCGGCGGGGCTTCGGTGTCGCCAGCGGACAGCGGTGACCAACGACGGTGTGCTGTGCAGGGACCCTCAGGGCCTTATCTGTAATTTTGTTCACCTGGCCATTTCGTACATCTAAAGCCATTTTATAAATATGTGATCACACATTTACCGTGAGCTTTATTGAGTATTTTCTGGCACACGACAAATCCTTCACCGTGAGTACCTTTCAAGCACATGGCAAATCTTTTAACAGAAGAAAAAAAAGCTACAAGGCAACCCCGCTGCTCGGCCAGCACCGATGTGCAGCTCCCTACAGAACCTTGAAACGCCTCCCGCCACCGCTGTCCGTGAACCCTGCAGCGTCCACCGGCGCAGGTGGGTGGTTGCGACACTTTGCCAAAGTGCGTCAATTTTTTTATTATTTATTATGGAGCCACTTTGTCCTTAATGCCTCTATTTCTTGTGGGCACTTTTACAAAATGTTGTGTCTCTATGTTGTACTCGGCGTTCTATACAAGTTGTTAATTCGTAGGTCTCGGTGTTGTATGCTTGATACCCATATTCAACCTTGGGAAAGAAAGAGGATATAATATTAAGAAGATAGCAATTACACTCACCATCTATATCCATAGTTACTAAGACATATAGAATGCACGGAACCAAACTATTACAAAAAGAAAAAAAAATTAGTGACAAAAAAAAACAACAACGACAAACATCAGCATAACACCAGCGATGGCAACCCATGGGTGGGAGTTCTCTCTACCAGTGTCACCTCCAGATAGGGAACAACGCACGACGTTGACATTGCTGGAGGTTGCATCGTGAGTTTTCACTCCGAAGAGAAGTTTGAATAAGCTCCAAGCAACACATTCATCGATGGAACACCGTGTGAATACCGTCATTGCTAGGTTCAACGAATGAAGTCAGACATAGAGTTTTTTTTCTAGTGCCGAGGTGATTAATGACTGAACACCGTGTATGCACAAACGTTCTGCAGTAAGCAAGACAGCT
The DNA here is from genome assembly GCA_947311845.1 of Poa pratensis. Lineage (NCBI taxonomy): Eukaryota > Viridiplantae > Streptophyta > Magnoliopsida > Poales > Poaceae > Poa > Poa pratensis. Next base: position 3,334,318 of record CAMZMU010000063.1, read on the forward strand.
GCCAAGAAATGAAGAAAACCTTCTACCGAGGTTCAACTAGATTCAAAAGGCTTCAATCGATTGACACATAAAAAAAAGTACACATACTATGACTGTGTGTTGATTGGTGACTGTCGCTGTGTCACGGTATAGAAGAAAGGGCACTTTGGTTGAGACAATTTTCCAAAATGTGTAGTAAGAAATATGGGTCCACTTTGTAATTATTGCCTCTATTTTTGTGGTCACTTTTGCTAATGGGTCTCCAACTATATTTTAAATCGGCACACTTGCAAAAAAAAAGTGCTCGAAATGGTTAATAATTCGCAACATTTTTACATTGCTCCCTCTGTCAACTTACTATTAAATCCATCTTAACTTATCAGGCCTGCCTGACCATGAAAAAAAATGAGAAGGTTGTGCTAATGGTTTATTTTCTACTTTAGAAGTTTCAGTGAATATGGTTATCTGGTCATATACTAGAAACCACTATTAAAAGATTTGTTAGGTCGTACGCGCTAGAGTTATTTACCATGAATACGTATATACTATATAGTTTATGCAATTGTTAAAAATAATTAAATAAGTTGTTATAAAATAGAGTTTAAACTTTATTTATTGTAATATTTGTAGTTGTATAATAAATAGCACTACAACTAAAATTTAGTAGCATTGCTATGTGGTAGTACAACATAGCTTGCTTGATTACGGGAGTGGATAGACAATTTAACCATCCAGATTTAAGTCCTCATGGATGTGAACTGGTGTTCTTAATTTTTATGTACAAACATAACAATAGGGGCTCCCCTGCAACATTTCTTTCAAAATTTTATAATACTAGTGTTGTTTTGATAAAGTAAAAATACGATAATAAATAATAAAGAAATTGTTTTGAAAAGGAGGATAACCCCTAGCCTCTGCGTCGATTGATGCATATAGCTATATAATAAATCTATTTACAAAGTTTAAAAGTTCACCACAAATTTACCGGTCATTTTAAGGCTGGCGACCACACCTATGATGGTCACGGCTATACAATTGACTCCGGTTAATACAAGAGAAAAAAAAGATTTTCTAGAAATAACAATATATATCAAAGAGGTCGTTGCATAATAGAACATATGATTTACTTACAGTACAAGCCTCTCGAAACGATGGCTCGTTTTTTGTCATAGATAGTACATTAGCCTCCTCGACACGACAAAATCGAGAATATCTCAAGATTGTGTTCATCGTTATTCATCAGCCAGAATATTCTGAGTCTCTAAACAAAGAAGATAAAAAAGTAAAAATAAATAAGAATTTTCTTCTGCAGACGTAAAGGTCTAGGCCCTTCATATGTTAAGCGTCTTTAAACATTTGTCTCGTTTTCTCATAGGTCACGACACAAAACACTATGGTTTGTTCATATACAACATCTCAATGTTTATTTATCGTTGTTTCATCGGCCGGACACTCAAGAGTAGAAATCTACACACGAAGATCAAAACAAACAAAAAATCTTGAAAACAATAGTAGTTCGTTTATTGCGAAGATCTAAATAAACATGCGGTTAAGCCCGTGAGAAACTTGTATCTTTGTTCTGTCATCGGCCAGGAATCAAAACTATACGAGAAATACCTCAAGCTAAATGTATTGTGGATTAGAAATAAAGGCAGGAGACGAAGCTAACAAGAATGGCTGGCAATATATTGGAGCTTTGGAGATATGTTTGGCCGACAGCTTACTGGGTGGTCTTTATAAGCTTCTGTCAAGATTGGGTGTCTTTCTCTCCCTCACTCTCTTCCTCTCCTTCTCCGCACGTCGTGGAGACGAGGACACCAACCATCATCCCATGATTGTGTGGGAGATTAGTTGCATAGTTCCTTGAGCCTTGGCTGTAATCTAGCATGACTCTTCGGTCATGAAAACACAAGCATCACATACATATGAGATATATTATTCACATCAATCATGCAAAAATAAGTCACGCATAAACTCGCATTCTACTAGATTGAGTAAACTCTTAAAGCTTTAGTGTTCTATGCTGAATCGAGTCATATGAAATACATCACGTGTATTTACATGAATGTTTTACCAAATTAAGGAATCTCTCTCGTGTCTCGTTGTTTTTTAATCGGTTTTACTAATTCTAAGTTGCCTCAGTCGACGCACTAGCCATTAGATTTGCATCACAATTTGTGTGATATGTGAGTTGCAAGTGGGTTGTAACAGATTTTTTTTTTCAGCTGTCCATGAGTTGCAACTCACATCATTAGATTTGTGTCACGATTCGTCTGGTCTATGAGTTGCAAGTGGGTTTGCAACTGTGATTTTGAGTTGCAAGTGGCTTGAAATTGAGATTTTGAGTTGTGAGTGGGTTGCGACTAATTTTTTTTAGTTAAACGTGAGATGCAACCTGTAACCATTAGATTATGCATCGCGATTCGTGTGATATGTGAGTTATAAGCGGGTTGCAACTAAGTATTTTTTTGCAGGATTTCCATATATCATATATTATGGTCTCAATCGACTGAGATCTAGATGTGCGCCGAAATCAGACACGAAGCCAACTATACAGATGACCGGAAGTAGTACACGGACACGGACATGAACTGTGTAAAGAAGTAGTAATATATACAAGGAAACTGACACGAACTGATTAGGACAAGGCCGGACATCCGAAATTGGTTTCTGGCCGGTGTGCATACTTTGAAACCGGAAGGGAAACAATCTCTTTGAAACAAGCGCGACATCAAAACGCCTACTCTCAAGCCGCCCACCGCCACCACCCGGACCACCACTCCAAGGCCGACGCCGCTGGTCGCGCCACCGCGGCCGCTGCGTTCTGCAGGGTCAAGGACGCGTACGATGTGCTCTATGATGATGACCACCGCGCCGTGTATGACCGCACAATTCGCCCCTCGTGGTACGGCGGCGGCGCTGCCTCCTCGAGATCGAGTGGGTCCGACACGGCGGAGAGAGAGGCGCGGGAGAAGAAGTCAAAGGCGGAGAGGGAGGCGCAGGAGAAGAAGTCGAAGACGGAGAGAGAGGCGAGAGAGGCGCAGGAGAAGAAGTTGAAGGAGGAGAGAGAGGCGAGGGAGGCGCAGGAGAAGATGTGGAAAGCGGAGTGGCGGGAGGAGCAGGAGAAGAGGTTGAAGGCGATGAGGGAGGAGTGGGATGCGCAGGAGAAGAAGTCCAAGGCGGATAGGGAGAAGAGGGAGGCAGAGTTTGAGGTACATAAGAAGAAGTGGGAGGCATAGAGGGAGGAGCGGGAGGCCAACTTGGAGTCGACCTGGAAACAGATTGCACGGGACCGGGACCACGACGGCACCTCCTTCTCTGCGGAATGGGAGGAAGAGTGAGCGTTACTCTGGGAACGGGCAGTACGGACACGGCGCTACCGCGGCACCATGGAAGGCATATACTGGAAGGTGGAGATCGATGCACTCTCGGAACGGGTAGACCGGAGACGGCATGGCAGCGGCGGCGCCTCCTCGAGATCAAAAGACTCGGAGTTGCTCGGGGAATGGGCACAGAAACGCAGCCGCGGCGGCGGTGGCTATGGGAATCAGCAACAACATGGTCAATACTCCGGCACCTCATCCTCGACTTCAAATAGGCAAGAACGACACGGCGGTATGTCTTCCTCCTTCTCGGCTTCAAATGGGCAAGCACGACCCGGCGGTACGTCCTCCGCCTCCTCGGCTTCAAATGGCGAAGGACAACGTGGTTCAACGTCGTCCTCCTCCACGGCTTCAACCGGGCAAGGACGACACATCGGAACGTCTTCGGGACACGGCGGAGGCTCTAGAAGCCGGCCAGCACTACGGCCAATAGTAGGTGGTCGTGCTGCGCAGTTCTTGTATTGGTAAGTTATCGACTCTCTCTCGTTGTTGCTCATTCTCTTCTCATGGCCAATTAATCATCAACGCAACATTGTTTACTGCAGTGTCGGGGTGCTTGGAGGATCTGCGCTACTCTTTTCCGCGTGCCTTTGGAATGTACAAACGTTCTGCAAGACCAGAAAAAAGGGAGTTAGCTCACAGGGAAAAGAGATCGGAGTGGAAAGTGCTCGTTTGCGTCATACTCACTCCGTATCAAAATTTAAAATTTTCTAACTGATTTCTACACACATGTATCTAGAGTTCTTGAATCTTTCACTAAAATATGTGTAGATACATGTGTGCATAAAGTAGGTAGAAAGTATTATATTTTGATACGAATGGAGTAATATAATTTTACTGTTTCCATCTCCCGCTTCACCTAGGTTAGTAGAAACTACTCAACTGATATATAGCCAAAGTTTCGGAAAAAAAAACACACGGTGTGTGGTTGACCGATGATGGGCGCAATGTCACGCTGTAGCGTTAAGCACACATTGGTCGAGACTATTTGTCAAAATCGGTATAAAAGTTTGTTACACTCTACTTCTTGTGGGCGCTTTTACTAATGCACCTCTAATTTCAGCGTAAGCTGAGGCGCTCTTATCTTTCAAATGGATACTAAGTCACAGAAGTTTCCCACTTCAAGCCATGTAATCCCCTTAATTTCAAAAAAAAAAAAAAAAAGCCATGTAATCCCCTTTCTGCTAATTAGTATTGACATCGCCATCTTTAATCCGGGATCCCCTGTTTGTCGATTGTTCTCTTGATCAAAGATTGAGCTTGAGTGTCCTCCTAAGTGACAGCTCTCCTGGGTTGAGAATTCTCCTCTCATGTGCCGCATCCAGTTTATCGAATTACCACCGACACATGAGAACACAAGAGTGTGAGGCTATTTATTACAATTACGGCGACAAGATATAACTGGAGGCTTTACAAGTTCAGATTCAAAAAGTTGTTCATATTTTAAAAAAATTATTTAATTTGAAAATTGTTCCAATCTGAACATTTTTTAAACTTGAACACTTTTTAAAACTGAACAATTTTCAGAATACTGAAAAGTGAAAAAAAAATACAGAAAAGAAAACAGAGAAGAAGAAAAAACCGAAAAAAGGTAAAATCCGCGGAACGGGCCGGGCCATCAGCGAGTCTCTCCAGGCACGCCCGTTTCGCTCCGCTATTGGGCGTCGTATAGCATTTTCCCGCACACTCAGCGAGCTCCTCCCCTTCTGTTACGAACTGCTAGCGGAGCTCTTCCAGAACAGCTATGGAGTTCCCGGCGTCGGACTCCCACTCTGCGTGACAACGATCGAGCTCCTCTTGCAGCAGCGTGAGCGAAATTTCCCGGGATCGGTACCGCTCCTTCATAGCAAGGAAGGTCCCCTGAAATTGGAAAGCCAATGCATTAATTGCGCTTTCCTTAATATTTGGAAATACTCCATATATAGCACACGTTTTCCTGAGATTACATAACATATATAGCCGGTACTGCGTGCATATATATACGGCCGAGGCGAGAGCTAGATCGTCAAACTATACCCATGGACAGGCGGCGCCAGACGAGCGAGATGGACGGCGACGTCGAGAGGCAGCAGCAGGCATCCCATGGAGATCCGGAGAGCAAAGCCAAGTCCGGCAAAGCAGCTTTCTGGATCTCGTTGCCCATCGGCGTCGTCCTCATCACGGCCCTGGTGGTGTTACTGGTGTACTGCTGGGAAGACGCGCATTACTCTGTTGACATAGACTCAGCCTCGACACTAGACCCCAGGGCGGGCGTCTCCTTCAACCTCACCATCCGCGTCGACGCCTCGCGGAGCCACATTGCCAAGGCCTGCATCGAGCCAGGCACGTTCGTCGAGGTGTCGTACCGTGGCGTCTTGGTCGCCGCCAGCAACGGCCCCGAGACGCGGCGGACGTGCGCCAGGCCACGGCACGTGGCGGAGCTGCCGGTGGTGGCGAGGGCGACCATGATGCCGGTGGGAGGCGTGCTGGATAGCCTCGCCGCAGAGATGGGGCAAGGGGCAGCGCTGTTTGACCTGAGATTGCTCGTCCCGCACCACCCGAGAAGCGGGAAGGACAACTTGTTGGTATCCGGCTGCAAGCGCAGTCGGGTCGGCGACGCTGCCATGCCCTGCGATTCCGAGACATACACTACTAGGGACTACTGAACCAGCTGTATATCTAGCTAGCTACAAGATCCAGCTATATATATATCTAGATTGCACGCTTTGCAGCTAGCATTAGTTTTTTACTATCGATCCTTCTATGTCGCATCTTTGCCATCTTTAGTTTGTTGGCAATGCTATGCGATGGTTTTTGTTCATTTAATTTGGCTATGTGGATATCATGTGGCTATAACATCTTGGTACATGTGGACGTGTTTAGGTCTCAGTCTCCACGTATAAGTGTTTAGGTCTGAGTTTCCTGGTATATGTGACTTCACTATGGGTTTTAAACTTCGCTCCCATGCTGTCCACCAAGGCGACACCGGGCCAGAAAACTTAGGGCTGCCAAGAGCACAACTCAGGGCTCCCCTGCCGCCGGTGTTGGCCGCGGTAGCGGCGGGCCCGGTGCCGAAAGTGCTGGGATAGGAGGATGCAGAAGCAGCCTCACCATGGCGGTGGCGGGTGGAGGCGGTCTTCTGAGAGTCCCGCTTTTCTGGCAATTTTCCGGTTCAGGCGAACCGACGCCGGTTTTTCCACGGTTTTCTCTGGTTCTGCCCCGTCTTAGGCCAAGTTTTAGGCTGTCTGCCTCGGGTTGGGCAGAAGCACGGGATTATGCTGGGAGCTGTTATTTGTACTTATATCATACTTAACACGTCGCGCTGAGTTGACTCAGCTATTTCCTCTAAGTCGAACTAAAAAAGATATTCTTTGTTTTCTTATTCTTTTTAACCCTTTTAAATATGTTTTTTGATTTTTCTTGCAATATGTTTTTGGCATCAAAATGAATCCCGGTCCGGGGGAAGGAGGGTTTGGTCCGGTCTAGGGCGACTGATTGCACCTATGGCGCAACAATCTCAACTGCATGACCATTTTCTCCTGCCTCACCTGTGCATCTGAAGGCGTCACCCGGGTAGGTCGCTCCTCGCACTACATGGATACACAACGCATTAAGCTTTCCTCATTCCAGAACATCGATCCGCCGCCCAAGTCTTCTCCATCTCGTCTTCCGACATGCACCGCGAGAGGGGACAATACGATCTACGGAAAATTCCGCATATTGTGATCATGCACGGGAGAGAGACGGTTAGATGGGGAGCGCACTCATCCGCACTACTAGCAACAAGGACTTCTTCCCGACGACGGCAACAACGGCTTCGACAACATGGCTGACAGCACAAACGCAAGCGGTCTGCTCTGGCTGCACTGCACGTGATTCGACTTCCCTATTTGAGATCATGCAAGACTTTATGCTTCTAGATACGTTTTTAGCTCTATTTTTTTTGTGACATGCCTGTTAGGTAAAATGACTAATTGAATACTCATTTTATAATCATGAATTATCTACTATTTTATTTAATACTCAAATATTCAACACATATGTGTCCAACTTCAGCCGTCCAGTAGCCATTATTTCGAGCCAGAATCATAGATTCAATTGGGATTTCATACTCAACATGTTTGGCTGTCATGAATTGTATACGTTGTTTCATTTAGAATGCTAAGTCGATTCTTATATATAAACCCTCCCATTTTATTTTTGCCAAATGAAATAGAATGATGGCATCATTGTTTTTTATTTCATTTCTGGAAAAGGAAATGAAATGACGGGTGCTAAACGAGATCTAACTGGGACTCCCTTTCACTCTGATCAGTCCTCATGGCGAGAGGCAAATATTGTTTGGTAGATTCTGGTTAGCGGCGTATTGTGTAGGTTAATTGGTTGGGTTAGTTTGAAGAAGATCCCTAAGCTATAGATGGAGCACAGACCAGAATGTTTGCACTAGAAATGGCTAACAACTTGTGAAAAATAACGCTCGAGAGAACGTATGCTACAGATCTCTAAGCTATAGTTGATTGCCCGTGCGTTGCAACGGGAAAACACATTCTAGCACCTGGACATTAGGAGACAGTGCTATCAAATTTGTCCCTCTTTCTAACTGGTGACAACATTTTGTGTATTTCGAAAAACGTGATGGTCATATTTATGATATTTTAGTTTTGCTCGGAGATGCATGACTTCAGATTTGTGTCAATTTACTAAGTTTACATAATGTATATTGTTACCTATAGCTAAAATAGCTGTCCATTGCTATGGAGCGAGGAAAAAACATCTTGCTGGTGTCTTTTCTAGCATCATAATATTTGTTACCTATGAAACTAATTATGCAAACATATATAGAAAGCACGCTACGGAACTATTTATACATCTTACTGGTGTCCATTTCTACTCTCGGTCTACTGTATTTCCCCAGTCCACGTTATCCGTATTGATAGAAAGCACATTTCACTTTTCAACTGATGACATAAAAATTCATGCATCCTTGACCTCATTGTTTTATATTGCTAGAGAGATAAATAAAACTTTCCTAAACAAAGAATAGTGTCCTTTAATAAAAATATAAAAAAATCAAAATGTACAATGTAACTGAATTAGTTATATTCAGTGTAGCTTCTATATAGCTACATGGTAAAATGCACTTCTCTCGCTTAAGTCACCGTATTTCTGTTGCTCACCTCCTCCCATCTCAATGCTTCGTCCTAGAATACTTCCACTGTATCTCTGTGTTAATTCTGAAAGTAGACGCACATACTTAACCTTGCTTCCAATACTACACGAGGAAGATGAAGCATTCAGCAAAGTAGATTTAACATATTAACACTTACAGAATCAGATTTCTGTGCATTTACGGCAGCTTGGCTAGTAATTGATAATAAGGATACCCTTCAAGTAAATCATCACCAGCTGCTCGTCACCCATCCTCGTCTCTTACTGAAGACTGCCTAACTCAAACGCAAATATTGCGTGAACATGTGAGCTGTGATCGAAAAATGGGAGATGGGTGCACAAGTTCGTCTAAGGGTGGGATGACAAGATAAATGACTTGTGGTGGAGCTATAGCAACAGACAATACCATGCTATGAACGATGGGGCAGATTATGTCAATCTGACGGCAGTTGTTTAGAAACTTGAGAAAGATATCTGTGTCAAAGAAAAGATGTTTAACTATAAGTCAGCACCAGCATCAACTTGTAGAAAAGATTTGAGAATGCAGCTAGCAACTGGAAACGTGCTAAGCTCAGCCAGTTCATCGGGATGCAACAGGTCACACTGAAGATGGTTTTATGCAATAATTTGCCCAGGTGATCAACCAGCAACAGAAATAACCATATACAGTTTTCATTCTTCTACCTTAGAAAAGTAATATCAAGATCAAGGAGAACCTTTCTCTTAAAAAAGGCAAGATAGTTACAGTACCATGGAGATCTGTGAAATTAGTGTAGTAACAATAAATCATATAGAACCTCATTCCATTGTAGCTCAAGTTCTTGTAAGATGATTATAGTCAGCAACTTTTTGAAACCAAAAAGTTGTTGGGTCGGACCATTTTTCTGTGTATGCACAGTCCAAGGCTAATTAATTTGATTGTACATCTGAAATAGCACCTTCTCAAGCCAGTGTGAACGAACTGTACCAATAATTTGTACATCACGCTTGTTAATTAGCCTTCAATGTCAACTTAAGAGCCCAGATGAGCGCTAGAAGCAAACTTCATAATGCAACATTGGCACTAATTTGTACATCATGCTTCTTAATGGAATAGTATTTTCATCAGGTTATAGTTCAAACTTAAATTTCCATGACATGCCACAATGAACCTCCTAACATCGATATGCGACAGTGAAAGATAAGCAATTTAATTCAAACGAAACAAAAACAAATTTCCAATTAACTTCCAAGTCTGCAATGGCTTTCTAATAAAAACTTTTAAACACTCACCTTCCCCAACTTCTGAACTCAAGCTCGAGGAGAAGCAGTTCATGAGATATATTGAAGATCCATAACAAATTCAGTTAGTTGCTTGATGATGGAGTCTTCACTGTTGTCAGGACCAGATACGGATTCATTCACACCAGAAACCACATGAAGAAGCCGATAACATGTTTGTCCCTATAAGATAGCAAAAAAGAGCAAATCAGCAACTGTGGTATAGAAATAACGGAAAACTAATTGCTTCTCTTTTAAAATTAATAATGGCCAACTGTAGTATGAAAAAATTGCTAGTACCTACCATTCCGCATCATCTATTCATCATAGACAGAACAGAAATAAAGAAAATCATTATGATTACACATGCTCCTTCAACTTCAAAGCGAGGTTAAATTTTGAGAGAGTTATGCAAGCACAGGAATCAACAGTAGAGTTGTCTTGCGATATAGCACTCATACCTGGCCAAGCGAACCTGGGCCTCTTCCTCGTACCGCCCCGTTCATCTCAGCTTGGCGCCAATCTCTCCATTTGGCTTGACTCTATGGCTATCTGCCCATGGATGCTACCATACGTCACAAACAAAAAGAAATGAGTTAGAGCGTCAGAATAGGTAATCAGCAAAAATAAGAGGAATGTGTACAGATGAATATATTCTCGTCACATTTAGCCGGTGATTGGTTGACAGCCAGGAAGCCTAGAAAAGGGGATCAAGGAGGCATTCAGAAAACTTATATTTTGCCTCAGTGACAATTCCATAGTCCTCGGTTGTGTGGGATGGCGCTGAGCAGGCATCATGACTTTCAGCCTCTCCGTCCCATGACTGTCCGCCTCCGCGTCCCATGCCGACGAACGCCCAAATCAATTCAGATATGTCAGTACAGAGTTCGAGTTTCGTACCAGCTGTGCGATGTGTTGGCCGAGCTTGATGAACATGCGGCCGTTGCGGACGCAGCTCTCACGTCCCCCTCCTCCAGTTAGGGAACCGCCGGCGGACTCATGCGCACCGCCCCTTGCTAAGCGGGTGCGGCGAGTTCAGGAAGGCCCGCGTCCGTGCGAGATGGATCCGCGTTCCCGCGAGCGATGGAGGAGGCCAGCGACGGTGAGGCTCGAATCGGCGCCGTCGTCGTCGACCCGCCGCCTGAATCGATCTGAATCGCCGCCGGCAGGTTGAACTGGGGGGATGAGAGAATGAATGAGAGATTGCTTTCGTGAATGGAAACAATCAAGATCTTACTGTACAGCTACGGATAGAGATGAATATTTCCAAAAGAACAGACGCAGGCAGTCGTACCAGATGCACATCGGGACCAGATCAAAGAAAGTGGTCTCACCTGTGAGGAGCGGAGGTTGAGGACGGCCGGTGGGAGCAGGCCGCAGACGCGGATGTGGTCGGGGAAGACAGCCGGCCGGCCGGCGGCAGCACGGCCGTCCTTGAGGTCGCGACGGCGCCGGCGAGCAGCGGCGGCCCGGCCGGAGAAGGCCGAACGCCACCGTCCCCTGCTCCAAGGAGACTACCCATCCCTACAGCGTGTCGACGTCGTCGCGGTGCTGGTGGCCACGGCAAACCATAGGCCAGCGCTCGATCTGAATCGCCAGGAGGCCACGCGCGCGCCGCTGTCCGGCCAGCTCGACGGAGCGCCGTGCACGGAAGCACGCGCGCGGCGGCGATCAGGCCAGCAGCAACGCCGTAGCTGTCGCCGGCGAGGGTGGATTGAGAATGAATGAGATCGAGGCGGCGGCGTGAGGGAGAGACTGCTGTCTGTCGTGCCAGGAGAAGTGAGGGAGGGGATCCGCTTGGGATAGGGTTGAGGGGCTAATTGCAAAAGTTCCGATTTCATGGACTGCGGGTTTATTTTCCAATTCGTCGGGGACTAAACTGCAAATCGGCGCGAGACAGAGATATTGCATACTTTTATAGTAGAGATAGAGATACGGAACGAAGCAACGAATCATAGTTGTGGTAATTTGTCCCATACCGGTAACATGACGATGATTGCATCAACATAATTACCCAGCCGTCCTAAGCCAATCGGTTGAGCTCTCTGGCAGACTTTTGTGACTTCAGCTTCTCAGGAGAGCTAAAGGGTTGGTAAGGGCCCAGTTGGTGGGGTGGAAGCCCATGTCAAAGTTGTAGTGGTCTATTGACTTATGGGCCAGGCTAGCAGGCAACCAGTAGTAGATCCGTGTTTGATTCCCGTGGGCTTCCACACAATGGATGTGTGCATCATGAGTTCGTCTATCAGCCAACCGTACCAACTCTTTTTAGTTTGACCATTTTGTTCGACTCATTGACATTCTTGGACCACTCTCCACTTGGAATCATGCTCACACGACTAACTCCCCGCTAGCTTTGTGAGAGATCAAGTTGTATTTTTTCCCGCACTAGGATCACACTCTTATGTCGTCGTCTGCCGGTGGTAAATTTCATAAGCTAGCATGGAAGGAGAATTAATTCTCACCCCATGAGAGGTGTGGCTTAGAAGAACACTCGAGCCCGGTCTTCGATCAAGAGAACAATTGTGCAACAATTAATAACCTCGACTTATATGGCTAAGATGGTGATACCAATAATAATTAGCGGAAACATGCCCAAGACGGGTACAAACACCCTCTCTTATCTCTCGAAAGAGGCCGTAACCACGCTATATTAATATAGCAACCACCTGGTACAACCAACTGTCTCGATATGCTGGGGCGGCAGCAAACATACACCCGAAGAAAGAAAAGAAGAAAGAAAATGGAAACAAAGGCGGATTGACTAAGCGATGATGACCTGCAACCGCTGCGCCCTTTCCGACGAAGTACCACCACGCTCCTAGCATCGACTCGTCGAGTACCAAGCAACTCCTTCAAGAAGGAAAGCAAATGCTGCTGCCCGGACCAGTGCACTGGTCCTAGGGTTTCCCCCGGCACACCGAGGGAAAGGAGAAAGGGTACTCACGACGCCCTGCAGGAAGGAAAGATGCCACCCGACGGCGGCACCGCGTCGGTGTCTGACGAGCCGACAAGTATTTCTCCTGAAAACCCTCTCCACAACCCCGGGCGATCCGTAACATAGGAACCCCGCAAGGACGAAGCCTCGACACCACCAGACTTACCGCCCACCAACATGTGCCACTATGGTCATGAAGCCACTGTCGGCGTCTCACCGAAGGTACCGTCACGAGGTCTGCTAGGTGGAACACTATCATGAAACACTATTGTCGTGACTAATTACTTCTTGATCTCATAGGTTTTTCTATGGTTGAGAATGAGATCATCTAGTTCAAGACTACAAAGTATACGAACACAATAAATAATTAATGGAGGTTTCTAGTACCAGAATAACTAACCATATTTATATAAACTTCTATAATATAAAAAACATTGCACAATTCTCTACATGGTTGTTTTCTTGTGAAATGTGCACGGCGAGTTATAATGGTTTCAATAATAAGTTGATTGTGTATGAATGATTTGTACTTGGTACTACAAGAGCACCGTTATCACCAAAATCGACATCCAACGCAAACAACGTCTCTCCACGAAAGCGGTGCCCATGAAAATAAATAGTTTAGTTTCAATGAATCGAGTCATATCAAATAAATCACGAGCATGCACACGGAAATGGCGGAGACAACTTCCAGAGCGTGCGTATGAGGCATTCTGCCTAGTGTTGACCGTGATCCGAAGCACAAGGCACCAGGGACGGATCCAGGTTCTCGGGCTTGGGTGTTCAAAACTTTTTTTGGGGCTACTGTATAAAGGATTCAAATAGCTAAATCAAAACTTTTTTCCCATTGTTCCTAAAAAAAAGACTTTTTTCCCATAGCTAGATGAATCATCGATTCTTTTCCACAAATTATAGAAGAATTGCTACACAATCATAATATCTTAAGCTTAGTTTGATGTTACGTAGTTATTTTGCTCAAAACTACAACACCATTGATACATACATATATTTTGCAATAAACATACGATTTTGTTTTCCAAATGCCCTATATGGATCCGTCCCTGCAAGGCACGGTTTATTCTATCATTATGCTAGATGGTGGTGCGTTGTCACCTTGCTTGACGAATTCGATTTTTTATGCACACACAGAAATGTCGGAGGCGACTTCCGGAGCGTGTATGAGGCACTGTGTCTAGTGTCGACACCTTGTAGGGAGCATAAGGCCTTTTTTTCTCAATCATTGTGCTAGCTGGTTGTGCATTGTCACCTTGTTAACGGCTTTGTCTTATATGATTATTGTGTTCTGCCAGTCTCGGCATCATACAGGTTTTACCCTGGGCATCATACAGGTCGAGCGGAGGAGGCCGGAGGTCTTACAGGCCCGAGCTAGCGCTGGAGGGGCTCGCGCGGGGAGTGGCGACACAGGCACAGATAGCGGGGACTCGGGCACAGGCACCGGGGGCTTGGCAATTTTAACATATTTGACCCTTTTTTGAATTTATTCCACAAAATGAACCCAACTCAGAATCATTTCACGATCTAACATTTTTTCATGACGCCTGGCCCTGGGGCGCCATACTCTGTTTCACGACGGCCCGACACAAGGCGTCGTAGACTCTGCCACATCAGGCTAGGCGGACCCGCATGTCGATAGCACGGCGCCCCAGCCCGGGGTGGCATCCCTACTTGCACGGCGCCTCGGGCCGGGGCGCCATGCTTTTTTTTCGATTTTTTTTTTGTTTTTTATTTTTCACTCATGCAACACATGCACTAGTCATACAAAAGATAAAATTAAAATATATCGCATTTTTTGGGTCATTACAACACATACATTTGCTAAATTATTGAAGTAGGCTTGCAAAAAATTAAAGGTAAGTAGCACTTGGTAAATTTACTACACCAATAAGCTGAAATTGCACCTTTCATGGCACGATAAAATCTGCACGTTGCTTTTTTCGCTAGAATATTTTTCTAAATGGATGAGACTTAAACGTCGACTTGGATATATATGACATAGACAGACCCATGTCCTGCGATTCGATGGAGGTTCAGACTTCAGCGGATCGATCAAGCATAGGTGTTGGCGATGTCGGCAACGTGGGCGACCAGCTCCTCCGGCGCGGAGAGCATCGCCATGTGGTCGGCGTCTTCTATCTCCCTGACCTCCGCCACCGGAATGCTCGCGATCATATATGCCTCTGGTACACTCGATCATGGCCAGTTCCTGTTTGGCGACCACGTACACCTTGCTCGCCGCGCCATATCGGTCTGCACTGAACGACGACCCTTGCTCCTGGTCGGCCACGTAGTAGCTCACCCGCGACAGGGTCTGTGACAACGTGTAGTCCTCTTCCGGGGTCAGCTGGTACAGGTGCCAGCGTAGGAACTCAGGCCCGAGGAACACCGACGGCGGCCGGCGGGGCGCCGTAGTTCGTCACAGAGTCCATCCAGTCGAGCGGAGGCAGCTCCGTGATGGCGCGGGTGCGTGGGTTGGCATAGTCCGGCATGAAGGCGGTGACGAACACTGCGGTCTGCGGCAACCACCTTCTCCAAGAACTCCTCTGCCGCGAGCGCGATGCTCATCCCGCTGAAGCGGTGTCGGGCGGCCCAGAGCAGCCTGGGGACCTTGTACCAGCACCACCCGCCGTGGCATGTGCCATGCATCAGCAAATGTAAGTGTTGTAAGATATATTACCAGTAAATTTAGCAAGTGCTACTTACCTTTAATTAATTGCTTTGCAAGCCTACTTCAGCAATTTAGCAAATATATGTGTTGTAATGACCCAAAAAATGCGATATACTTAAATTTTATCTTTTGTATGAATAGTGCATATGTTGCATGAGTGCAAAATAAAAAACAAAAATTCAGGAAAACAAAAAAACAAAAAATCGAAAAAAAACATGGCGCCCCGGGCTGGGGCGCCGTGCTAGTAGACAAGGTGCCCCAGGCCAGGGCGCCGTGCTACCGACATGCGGGTCCGCCTAGCCTGACGTGGTAGGATCCATGACGCCTTTTGTCGGGGCGTCGTGAAACAGAGGATGCCGCCGCAGGGCCTGGCGCCATGAAAAATGGTTATATCGTGAAATAATTCTGATTTGGGTTCATTTTGTGAAATAAATTTTAAAAAGGATTAAATATGTCAAAATTGCCCGCAGGGCTCGGGCAAGGGCTGTAGCAGCAGGGACAGGGAAGACGATGGAAAAGAAAAGAAAAAACTGTTGAGCAGAGGGCCCCACGTCGGATTTGTTTGTATTCACAGTTATTTGCAAGCGAGCACACTGGTCGACTCCGAAGGAGCTGGCCTGGCTTCCAACGGATCCACCGTGGCCTCTGCGTGTGTGAATTATGAACTCTAGTCAAATTGGAAAAATTCCTCTAGTCATCAAGCAAACTGGCCAACACTATGTCCTACTTTCTGAATCCGCAGAACAAATATCAAAGCAACCGTTTTGCTATATAAAGTCTGAAACCAACAAATGATTCAGACAAAAATGTTTACAATGACTGAACCTGAACATGCCGTTGCACTCACAAGTCTCTCTGGTTCCAGCCTTCCTCAGGCAGTGTTGGAACGTAGACGTAGCAGATGAGAGCACATAAGCTCACTTTTTTTCCTTTTCAACATCTCGTCGTCATTCACTCCACAGGAAGAATGAATGATATCCTCTCTGGGAGTGAGAGATGCCTTGTCCTTATCAACTGAAACATAAATCTCAACAATATTTGTTCGTAAATGGACAGTATATGGCAAGAATTCTTTCTCATTTGCTACTCAAATGGACAGTTATTCTTTTGCCCAAAACCTTCTTTGTCATACGCTTTTACCAGTATCAAATCCACAAGAATTTCACACTCCAAGGTCATGAGTATCCCTCAATATACGGTAGAGCACCAAACTTAAATTCTGGCAATCATACTCAAGAGACAAAAATGGACTTTTCTCATATTAATCATAGTACAAATTAAGAAGGCCTATCGCTACTAAATATCATTTACATGGCATTAGCACATACCATGGAATGTGTCTCTCAATCCCTAGCGCTCTGCTCGTAATATACACACGTACGTGAGTTAATGGCACCCGCAGTCACGTAACTCGTCACGTATGTGCACTTAAGTCACACTTCTCCAGAACGTGATTTTTTGGTCACACATCTGGACAAGTGGGTGCACGCAGGTCTCTGGGCCCACGTGTCAGTCCGTTTTGGACGGTAAATTTTCAGAAAACCCCCTGGAGTAATATAATTTTACAAAATGGTACAAAATTAGAAGGACCATTTTGTAAAATTAGGAGGACCATTTTGCGAAATATCTAAAAATACAGGGGGTTTTCTGCAAAATTACTTGTCCATGTCAGCACTCCCGCAACGGAAAACGGTCTGACACGTGGGCCCAGAGACCACCGTGCACCCACTTGTCCAGATGTGTGACCAAAAAATCACGTTCTGGAGAAGTGTGACTTAAGTGCACATACGTGACGAGTTGCGTGACTGCGGGTGCCATTAACTCCACGTACGTACACCCACGCCCACTAGACTGCTCCTTAGCAACTACAAAGAATGCTCACCACCTGCCTGCCTGCCTAACGCTTCTGGAAGTTCAACACCTTGATCGCATAGGCGAAAACAAAGAAGAAGACGATGATGTAGGCGAAGTGGCCTAGCACAATGTAGCCAAGGAAATCATGCTTTATCCCCAAATTATCGTCCAGAAACTGCTTCGCCGAAACAGATTCCGTGCCAGGGACACTAATAGGAGTGGTGTTGTCGCCAAACTGTGACCCCACGACGCCATATATGGTCCAGGAAACCGGGTTGAGCCAATAGTACCACCTCCACCAGATCGGTATCAACTGCAACAATAACGTCACAACCATCGTCAGTCAATCAATCACGGATCCTAGTCATTCGACAGTGAAATATATATGGTCAATCTAAGATATGCTTACCGGTCTGGTGACGAGGAACCCAGCAAACAGATTCCATAGAGGCATTGCAAAGGATATCAGTATGCTTGCGAGCAAAGCGGATGGGGTCAGAGCCACCAACATCATGCCAAAAAATGTGAAGTAGTTGAAGCTTTGAATGATGAAGAACAGGAAATAGAAGAACTTGCTAGGTGTCCACTCATATCCAATCATCGAATAGATGATGAGGGTGTATAGACACCCCTGCACGATGTTGTACATGATCTCCACGCTTGACTGCACAAATCACACAATGTTTAAATTTGCTCATAAGCGAAATATTTAGCAAACCACCGCATAAAAAAACTACTCCAATCTGGGCTAATGTACCCAAACAATGAAATTTCAATCAAAATGGGTACTAGATTAAGAAGAAATTACCTGAGCTAATGCATAGGCTAATGGAGAATACATCCCCGCCGCCTTTTCACGGTAGAATACAGTTCGCTCGACTGCCACAACAGGCTGAACTGTGATGCAATTGGAAGCCCCAAGGAAGAAGACAGCAGCATAAGTGGCTCCAAGTAGATTGAGCAAATCTTGTTGTGACTCTCTGCCCACACACACAAAAAAAAGAATTAGTGCCTCGGTAACAGCTAACATTAAATCATGTTTAAACAGCACTGCCCTCAACTATAGAAAGAAAACGGGATCTTACAGTTTCGTTCCTTTCTGCCAAAACACCGTGCCAAATACAAGACCATTGAGCAAAGTCATAAAATAACGCAGGGCATTGTGGGGTGGATTCTTCCAATAAGATTTGTATTGCTTCCAGAGGTTTGCAACACATTGGTTATAGAAACTCTGAGAATACTTTGTAGGAAAGAAGAGATCCTCATAGCCTGGCGGGGGAACGCTCAATTCCTTAATAAGTTCTTGGTTTTCCCTGGTCATATTTAAGAAACAGGAACTCAGTATGTCTCTGCAATCTTTTGTGCTCATTTCAAGAAAGTATGTATTTACTGTAACGGAAATGAAAGGGTATGTATATACTTACCTATAAAGAGCAGAAGTAGCATAAATTTCAGCAAAATTTACTTCCAAGCGAGCCTCGGCTAGAGGGGAGCTAACTTCCAACATCCATGTTGCAGGATTATATCCTTCTGTGATCTTTTCAACACCTGGAATTGCCTGCAATGCAATGATAAACCCATCGTTAGTTCCTTTTACGTTTGCTATACATGCAACGAATTCAAGACATGTTTAGTCTTTAATGGCTTTTCTAAGCCCACCGCTTGTATTTGTAAGCAGGTGTTCAACTCGGAATAAGAGAAATATTGGCTACCCCAACACCGAAACATGTACCAAAGTAAATCACCTCAAAATATTCGACCAATTTATGAGACTGGTGACCAAGATCACCAGCATAAATAACCTTCCCTCCTCTTTTCAAAAGTAGAAGCTGCAAAAAGAGTCAAATGTGAGTTATTTACATTTCTGGAAGTAAAGTAGTAATAAAAAATCAATATATGGAGATAGATAGATAGATATATATATATAGAGAGAGATATACATATATATAAAATAGAGAGAGGGTACCTCATCAAAGGACTCGAATATATCGATGCTGGGTTGATGGATTGTGCAAACCACGGTACGGCCAGTGTTGACTGTATTTCGCACCGCCCGCATGACAATTGCTGCTGCTCTAGCATCAAGACCAGAAGTTGGCTCATCCATGAATATGATTGAAGGATTTGATACCAGCTCCACGGCAATCGTAAGTCTCTTCCTTTGTTCAGTTGATAACCCGTCAACTCCAGGGAGACCAACCATAGCATTACGCAACGTATCAATCTCTACAAGGGTCATGACTTCCTCCACGAACATCTGTGTGGGGAATTTTTTCTTTAATCAGAAACAACTACAGGTTGAACTTTCAAATATATATAACACTGCTTCAATATATACTTGAGTCTGAAAGATGGCTTGAATATATACCTTTCTAGTTTTGTCGTCCACATTTGATGAAAGGCGCAGCCAGGCAGAGAAGAGAATGGATTCGTATACAGTAACATTTGGTGAATGGATATCATTCTGTTCACAATAACCGCTAATGCGGGCAAAAGTTTCCTGTTTTTTAGGATAACCAGAGAGGGTGATACTTCCTTCAATAGACCCACTAGTTTTCCTTCCTGCCAGGACATCCATTAGAGTGGTTTTTCCAGCTCCACTCGCACCAACTAATGCTGTCAGAACACCTGGCCTGAAAGCACCACTGATATCCGTGAGCAACTGGAGACGACTTTCCGCAAATCCTTGCTCCTTCATTTCCTGAAACACAATAATGAGACATTTTGATGATGGACACGAAATACCTTTTTGTCCACATCTGCAGATAAGTTTATCATACAAATGAAACACTTATATTGAGGAGGTAGGTAGGCTTACCGCAGGCATGTCCACGTAATAGTTTACATGGTTGAAACAAAGTGAAAGAGGCTGGAAAGGCAAGACTATTCCTGACTGAGTTGGCCTATTTGTGGCTCCATTAGTACCTACAGAAACTGCAAGTGCAAACAGTGGCTAATTAGTACTATTATTAAGGCATCGATTGACTTGATAAATATTACATGAACTTAAAAATATTATAAATGTTTCAACAGTCTAACATAGATACTCACCCATAGGTATCGAAGATGCCGCAGTAGATGATGCATTGCCTTCTGACTCGCTCTCTTCATCTGAAACTAGTGTGTTTGAGCTGCCGCTAGCTGGAAGAGAACATATCATATGTAGTGTAAGTACCTCGTTCTTCAAGCCATGAAAAAAATCTCAGCCAAGAGAAAAAAATTGGTACTCACGGCTCAGGTATGTAAGGGACAAAATGTACAGGATGTTGAACAAAACAGCGAATGCTAAAATGGCTCCTATTGAAAGCCAGAAGCCCCCATCAGTAGTAAAAAGCCCTTTCGATTTAAGAAGAGCCTTGCCTACTGTTGTTGTTGCACCGGTAGAACTGTCGGTGTATGGCTGTAATAGCATTAAAAGACTCGCATTAGTTGAGATGTTGTGACCTTTACAAAAGTAGGATATAATGGTGTCTGAGTTTAGAGAAAAACTTACGGTGGCCCACCTACTGGCAAGGAATTCATTGACAGATACTGCATTCTGACTGTACATCATAGGAGATGACCAGTAAGCCCAGATCCACCATGGTCTGATGTCACCTGTCCACATCAAATTTACGGATGGCGAAGGTTACTTCAATCCATGATAAGGAGGTGCAGATAATTGATTTATCGTGCCTAGCTAGCTAGACATAAATGATTTTGTCATGATAGCATGCTTACCTCTAGGGATGAGAAATCCTCCAAATATAAAAACAAGAAGGATCACAAACATCCCAAAATTGTTGGCCACAACCGTTGTCTTCAGAAGGGCACCCAAAAATCGGAACAAAGACATTGCCATTTGGTGAGTTGCGAAGAAAGCTAAGAGCTGGCGGAAGAACCTGTAATGAGCAGATAGATGAATAATGGAGTTATGAATTTGAATCCTGAAAATGCAAACGGATAATACACGAATGCCTACCTTCCTGCAGCAGGGGCAAAGCCGATCACATAGTACGTAAGGACGACCCATACGGTGGACTCCATAAGCGAAATAGGAATTTTTAAGACTATTCCTGCCAGTGCCATGGTCCATGGGGGGAAGAACAAGAAATCCCTTTGTTTGTAGAAGGTAGGAAGCATCTTTATGGTCATTTGTAGCTCAGCTAACCCGTTGAACAAGAGGGTGATTACACCGAAAGTCAGAGCTCCATAGAATTTTCCACCGTCAGAAATCTGCCCACTAGGCATCTTTGTTCTGAGGAACACAGTCATCGCCATGAGCCCAAGGATGATCAACTGGGTGACCTTAAAGATGTATATGAATGAGTTGCGCTTCATCAACAAGACCTCTCTTGACAAAACTGCCTTGAATGACTCCTTGCTGGATAGGCCATACTTCTTGGTGGTCAACGCGGCAGGATGGGTTTTTGATTTGTCAAAAGGGATTTGCATCTCCTTGAGCAACTGCTGGCCTACATGGAATGACTTGAATCGTTCAGCGAACTCTGGGACTGTCACGGGACGATATTGTTCTGTTCACGGTACCAGTACTGTTGCTGGTCTCTCTTGGAAGTGACCTCCTGCAGGAAGTCAGCAACTCCTTTCCTGTCAGGGCACCGAAAACCAGAAGATTCGAAGAATTCCAAGATGTTCTCGCGTGGCCCATGGTACACTATGTATCCTTCTGATAGCAGAATAATGTCATCAAACAGGTTGTATGTCTCGGGCGGTGGTTGTAGGAGGGAGATCATGAGTCTCATTCATCACATGGACCAACTGCTTCACATATTTTACAATCTGAAATGTGCTAGCGCTATCCAAACCAGTGGAAATCTCATCCATGAACAAAGCGCTGGCGGGTCCTGTTAACATTTCTCCTGATAGCAACAAAAGCAAAAAATATTCTTTTAAGCACAACATGTTTTAATGAGAAATTGCCTTTTTATTAGAAGGAATCGAGTGGTTGTGCCTTGTGTGTTGCATACCAGTTGTGACACGCTTCTTTTGCCCACCGGAAATCCCTCTGATCATGTCATCACCGACCATGGTATCAGCACATATGTCAAGCCCAAGGACCTGAAAGTGAGGTTGTTGTTGTTAGTCTCCAGTTTTGTAACATATATAGTTCAGTACTTGGTTGCCATGAAGCAGATAGCATGTCAGAAACCTCACCTTGAGAGTAAGATCTGTTATAATATTACTTTCCTTTCCCTGCACCGCGGTAGCTTTCATGTAGGCGTCGAGCTCAGGATCCGGCTTGATGCCCGCGTCGCGCTCCCTCCTGGTAAGCTCCGCGAGCATGTCGTATCTGGCGCCGACCCCCAAGCAGCGCCTGGAGAAGTCGAGCGTCTCTCTCACGGTCATCTCCGCGTTGTGGAGGTCATACTGGCTGACATACGCGCTCGTCCTCTCAGGGTAGAACTCCGCAAATGTGTGGCCACAGTACGTGATGTTGCCAGTTACCTGCGATTTCCAACGAAATGGTGATTATTTTTTGTAGAGATGTGTGGCCATAAAGCATAAGCCAGAAAATAAAATAACTGGACGAGTGTAAACCTTGAGGCTCTTGTCAAGCTTGCCGGTAAGGGCTCGCATAAGGGTGCTCTTTCCTGAAGAAGGAGGTCCAAGAAGAAGAGTCATCCTGAAACAATAACAGACATGTCGAATTAGTTACCTTTTCAGATTATTATACACATGTAGAGGGAAGTAACAGATGATTATACCTTGATGGTTTGATGATGCCGCTGACGTTCTGGAGTATGTGGATGGTCTTCTTGTTGGAGGAGGCCAGGCGTCCGATAAGACTCTGCATTGGGCGTTGTGTAAGTAAGCAACTCGCAATATCGAATTCAGCCATGCATGAGCACTGACTCATATACAGATCGAAGAGAAGTATGGCGGATGTTGGCAATCCAGAACGATTGGTGGAATTCAGCAAAGCTGGGTGTTTTGTGCTAGACAATTAGTCGAACACCTCCAGCGCGTCTCCGGCGTTGATTCCGCCGCCGCCGCTGGGAAGGACCATTAGCAGACCAATAGGGCCGTTGGTAGCATAGGAAATCCTCCTTCATCGAACGGCCGGCTGGCCCCGCGACCGGCGGTGGGAAGGAGTTATCCATGGTGGTGTAGGAACAGAGTGGATAGAGTGGGAGGAGGAAGAAGAAGAAGAAGCAGAGTCATGGAGCGGCTCTGTTGTCTACGTCACCGAGTGCTAGTGTAAACTGTAAACTGTAAAGTGATCACACCACACGTGATAAGAAAAAGGAGGAAAAACGCATGCACGTTTCCCGGGATAAATCACTTTGTTGGATTTTTGTCAACAGATAAAGTTGATCATCAACATGTTTTGTAGTTGAAACTCGTGTTTTTTTTTGAAACAAAAACTAGCTAGACTCCACATGAATACTGGTATTAGTTGTTGAGTCTGTTTTCATATTTGTGCGAAGAAATATCAAAACGTGAAATCTACATACGGTTCGATCCGTTTTAGCTGGGACTGATGAGCCATGAGAAAGAAGCAAAAAAAAAAGATGTCGTGACAAATAGAAGGATGAAGCAGAGCGTGTGCATGGCAGAGTTAACACCAAAGCAGAGCATGCATGGCGAAGCAGAGCATCCATGGCGGCCATCGACAGTCGTACCTTGAGGAAGTTGGTGGTGACGTTCCAGAGCGTGGGCAGCGCGGCGGTCCCGACGAAGGCGTCGACCTCGATGGACAGATTCTCGTAGCGCACCTCGATGGCGGCAACTCGATGCCCACCCTGTCCACCCGGTCCCTCAAGCTCCTCAAGAACCGCTCGCTGTCATCCTGGAACACCCGCTCCAGCAGCGCGCGTCCACCTTCGCCGCTGGCGAGGTGCTCGATCTCCACCAGCCCCTCCGCGCCGGCGAACTCGTGGAGCTGGTGGCTGTTGAGGAGGATGGCCCGGCGCATGCGGTCGTAGGTGGGCAGCTTCTCCAGCGCCGCCCACCGCAGGTTCTCCTCGTCGTCGTCGTGGCGCCGCGAGGAGGTCGCGGAGGCGCGCGTGAAGGGGTCGTCCGTGTCGGGCTGGCGCAGGGAGTGGGAGATCCAGCTCCGGCTGCTCCGGCGGCTGCGGGACAGGGCGCCGCCCGGGATGCTCGGTGGCTCCATGGCAGCGTACGTTTGCTATCTGTCTGTCTGGCTTGGTTGGAGATTCTTTCTTTGTTTGGGTTGCTCACCACAATGGCTTGGAGATTCTGGGTAGTAGAAGGAGGAGTATAAGTATGTAGGACATGAGATGAGATGAGATGAGATGATCTTCTAGATGGCTGCTGGAATATGAGACCGAGCTTCCTCGATCGTCGCGGCTTCCATAGTCAAAGTCAGCATCGTTTGATCCTATTCCTGGCTGGCGGCTTCCACAGATGACAATGAGTTGTAGTGATGACCTTCTAGATGCTTGTTTGTCAACTTGCAACCGAGCTTCCTTCCTTGATCCTCGCTAGCTAGCTGCGTCCGACTACTAGTCAAACTCAGCATCCGTCTACGATTACTAGTCAAAGTCAGCAAAAAAAAAAATCAAGGGCACACATGTCATTTCATCACAAGATTTGACAAATGTGAAGAAATTTTGCATATGTTCTTCACCTAAAAATCATAAATTTTTATTTTTTGAAATGTTTTACTATTTTTCAAGTTTGGCAGGAGCATGTGAGCACGGGAGACAAAAACAACTCTCCTTTATTTTGTATTACTTAGTTTTGTCTTTTTCATTCTACTTTATTTCTTACAGTATTTATCATATTTCAAATTGTGGATCTAAATATGCATATTTCAAATCCCCCAATTTATCATATTTTGTCATTTTTGTGTAGCCTAGAACACACGGTATTTGAAGGTGAAAGTTGACACGTTCATTGAATACACTATTGGCTACCTATAGGATATTTTTAAACTTTTTTGAAACTTATAAATATTTTTTTCGATTTTTTAAACTGAATCTGGAGCTCAGGAGCACAAAACACTTTCTGGAAGAATGGTCCTTCCCGTACACGTATATATACGACCACAGGATAATAGTGCATGGTTTACTCTCACTGGTCTCGTCCTACCGGTACCAAGTTTCTTCTAGAAGATCCATCAGGGGGAAGCAGCTGATGTCGCACATGCATGAATGTATTCACTGCATAGCATAGCCTACCTCTACACAAGGAAGGCCATGGCCCGGGGCGTAGAAATTATGCCAGCATCAATTTACCTAGGTACGGAAACTGGCCCGGGACGTCTAATATTCTAGCCCAGTTAGTCTAGCAGCCCACGATTCTGGGAACAGCTTTGCAGGCCTTGCACAGTAGCACTGCACAGTCCAACACGAATTTCTTCAACATTCTAGCGCTCTAGGTCCAGCTAAGTCAAAAACAGTGAAGAGAAAACAAAGAACAAACACGCAATAAAAAACCATCGATGGAGAAAAGGGCAAGGCGTCCTGAACCCTTGCGCTACCCCAATCTAGTGCGGGAGGCTGCACCCATTTCCACATAAAAATGTCATTGAAGGTATAGCTTCTTCTAAAATATTCTACACCCGTTGTAGTTATTGGAGGCTGTATCATTGTATCAACCACTGCTCTTATTAAGCATCATCTTTTGTATCACTCACGGTTCTATTGCCATGCATTGAAAATACGATTTTTTGTAGTTTTTCCCCTTAGTTTTTGGCCCGGGGCGCGGGCAAATCCTGGCTCCGCCACTGGGCATGCATGACTTAATTATAATATAAATAAACTAGTAACTGATTTCGATCTTGTTTGCATGTGGAAGCAGATACTTACTGTCACCGTCATCCTCACTTAACTAATTAATCAACACAGGGATCGAGAACGTGCCATATATGACGCCACCTAAATTCACTAGCTGCACCCGGGGCTAGCTACGAGAGAGTAACGGGTCGAAAATGACAGATCAGACAAGCAAGTGTCATAGTCTACTCACCCTACAAGTAATCACTCCGTTTTAAAATGTATATGTTTTAGATGTAGGTGTAGGTACGGACTGAAATTGATGAAAATACACAATAAAACGTCTCTATATACATTTAAATATGTAAAAAGCTAAAACATTTTATATTTAGCAACGGGGAGAGTAGGAAAACCCCTTAATCAGGACATTTCTCTTACTAATATTTTTATTTGCGTAAGAGAGCCTAACCAACTTGTTTCACGGGACTAGATGCTCCTATTATATAAATATATATATTTCATAATGTCAAAAAATTCCTAAAAGAATTCGGGTGTACATATAGACATTTTAGGAAGGCACATAAAATTTCGTCCAAAAAAGGATATTTTTTGTGCCCTATGTAAAAAAGATAAAAACATGTCTAGTAAAAAGTCATTTTTAGCACCGAAATTGTCTTTGGGCTGCCGGATAGATAGAAAGGCTTTGGAGGGACCGGTTGGAGATGCTCCTAGTATCCTAGCATCAACGGCGTTGTAGCTCACTGAGCCATCATGGCGTATGATCGAAGAAGGAGAAGAAGAATGGTCAAGATATATGAGAATGACAAGGACTTGCATGCAGAGGAAACTTCCATTCAACCGTCTCCTCCTGGCCGGATAGGTCTTCTTTCTTCAAACTACTACTACTACTCGGCAGCCACGCGCGCGCATTGAATTGAAATGTCGATTCTCGTGCCCTCGTTCTTGGACCGTGACGAGTTGCCCGCAGCCATGGGGACGCCACAGCCTCGTGCCCGCGTTGGGGGGCGTGATTTGCCCGGTCGTGGAGGCAGGGGCGGAAGCAGGATTAGAGGTTATGGGGAGCCCAGCGTGGTAATTCCTGATTAGGGGGGGGCCAAACAAGCTGTTTTTCTCCTAAAAATCATTTCTAAACTAGGCTTAAGTATAAAAAAATCTTGATATATCATGGCATAGGTTCATCACAAAATTTGACAAGTGCGAAGAAATTTGGCATATGTTCATCACAAAAAAATCATAATTTTTTTTAAATACTCCCTCCGTTCACAAAAGGATGTCTCAACCAACTCCAAATTTGGATCTATCTAGACATAATTTAGTGTGTAGATACATCCAAATTTGAAGTTAGTTGAGACATACTTTTATGAACGGAGGGAGTACTATTTTTCAAATTTGGCAGGAGCATGTGAGAGCGGGAGACAAAACAACTCTATTTTTTTGTAATACTTAGTTTTGTCTTTTTCATTCTACTTTTATTTCTTACGAATATATCACATAAATGACACAATGTGGATTTTTTTAAAATTTTGGAGGGTCAGCTCGCGTGGGCCCCACGGGTTGTGGTTTCGCCCTCCATGCGCTTGAGCTCGATCGGCATACTTGCGCGGTTTCCTTACTATGTTCTAAGCCTCGCTTCGTCATGGATGACATCGGGGAGATGTGGCTACCCAGGAAGAACGAAGAGACCCTTGTAGGCGCCGCCATCTTACTTGGAGAGGGAAGCCTGTGGCGGAAAGGGCATGACACTTAGGACATACTTCAACTCCTTTTGTCGAAATGTGGGCGAGCAAAAAAGTCAATCAAATTTACCTACCATACGTTTTATTTTTACCATGACAACACTTTTGAACCCATGAAAATTGATTAACTGGTTCGATTGTTCTACGTGCAACACACGTATCATAATTTATAATAAATACAATTTTCCTTTGATTTTTGTACCAAGCCATTTGAATGTTGCCGATAAAAAATCTGTCACTTACGATGACATGATTTTTATTCATTAGTACTAGCTAATTGCCCGTGCGTTGCAAGGGGACCAACACATTTTAGTGATTGACTTATGATTCTCATGCACATCAGACATCATTATCAACTCTCGCTCCATATATATTATATATATATATAGAATAGAATCTCTATTAGACACCTGGGTGTAGAATTACTATTCTGCACCCGGGTCAGTCCACCGAGTTGGAAAGCCATTCGGTTCCATCGAACCACACTGTGGTTCGGGGTGAGTCTAACTTTCGCACGTTCGAGCGATAAGTAACTATCGAACGATTCCCGACCAACCTGATTTGGAAAAGTGTCTGCTTTCCTAATTGGTAATCTATTCCATTTATGTGATGCGCTTACGTACGTACGTAATGATCGAGCTATCCATTAGGAGGAGGAGCTAGCTTATGGAATTAATTACGCATGCATGCACGGCGGAAAGCTCCCATTCGCCTTACCTGATGAAATGATCGATGGGTGCATGCATGCGCTAGAAGACAAAAAATGATGATGTAATCTAAATTCTTTGTGGATTCAAAATTCAAAACGTTTTATCTTTCAAACGAAAAACTAAACTGAAATTTGGTTTTCACCACTAAGCTAGTCGCGACGAGATCTTCAAAACTAGATCACATATTAATATGTTTTGACAACATTTTTTTTGAGCTAAAATTTACCAACCCTACTGTGTGTGAGTTAACAGGGGTAAAATCTTAAAAATCTTAAAAACTTATGAACCTCAAAATTAAATACAATTTCTGGTAAAACCCTGTCATGCACTAGAAGACGAATCTAGTGATGTCACTCAGATTCTTTCCTATTTCGAATATTCAAAATTTATTATCTCTCAATCGAAATATCTAATTGAAGATCCGTTTTTACCACTAAATCGGTCGCGACGAGATATTCAAAACTAGATCCCATGTTGATGTTTCCATAACTGTTTTTTTTGGACTGAGTTATAAAGGTAAATATAAAAAGTTACCAACCTCAACACTATATGCTTTTTTTGCTCAAAATTCATGCCCAAATAGAATCGCTCAATCGACTTCCGATACTTCTGGTAAAAATCACACTGTTCGGGTGATCCATTAGTGAGAATTGTTGCATGCATGCCCTAACACACGGATTTAAAATGTTTTATCTCTAAGACGGTAAATTCAATTTAAGATCCGTTTTCACCAATAAATCGATCGCGACGAGATTTTGAAAACTAGATCTCATGTTGATACATTTCTGTACTTTTTTGGTTGGCTAAAAGTTACCAACCCGGAGGACGCGAGTTATGGAATGTAAACACAAAAAGTTACGAACCTCAAATTATATTGATTGGCTTTTATTTCGATTTCTTGATAACTACATCACCGCACCTTGGTGACTACATCATAACCATCTTGGTAACTACTTAATCACCATCTTGGTAACTTTATCATCAACACAATGTTAACTTTTTAATTTGACCATTGGTAACTATATTAGTAACACCTTGGTAACATTTCGAAAACATTATCACACCATAGGTAACTATACTGTCAATACCTTGGTAACTATATTAGTAACACCTTGGTAACATTATTGAAAACATTATCACACCATAGGTAACTATACTGTCAACACCTTGATAACTATTCAATAACACCTTGGTAACTTTATCATAAAAGACGTGGTAAGTTTTCAGTCGACCCCTTGATAACTGTGTTAGCTACACATTGGTAACATCATCGCAAACATGGTGGAAACTATTCGATAACTTGATAACTATTCAATAACACCTTGGTAACTTTATCATAAAAGTCGTGGTAAGTTTTCAGTCGACTCATTGGTAACTGTGTTAGCTACACCTTGGTAACATCATCGCAAACATCGTGGTAACTATTCGTTACATTGATAACTATTCAGCAACACCTTGGTAACTTTATCGTTAGAAACACATTGGTAACATCATCGCAAACGTGGTGGTAACTATTCGGTATCTTGGTAACAACATTATCACACCCCTAGGTAAATGTATTATCTACACCTTGATAACTACTCAGTAACACATTGATAACTTTATCACTTAAAATGTGGTAAGTTTTTAGTCAGCCTCTTGGTAATTATGCTAGCAACCCCTTGGTAACATCATCGCAAAACATCGTGGTAACTATTCGGTACATTGGTAACTACTCAGCAACACATTGGTAACTTCATCGTTAAAATTGTGGTAAGTTTTTAGTCACCCCCTTGGTAATTATGTTAGCAACTCCTTGGTAACATCATCGCAAAGATGGTGGTCACTATTCGGTACATTGGTAACTACATTATAACCACCTTGATAACTACTCCGCAACACCTTGATAACTTTGTCATAAATCCCCTCCGGCATCGGAGACAGCTCGTACTCGTCTTACGACATCCTCCTCCAACGACGGGAGTTACCCGCCTCTGCGTCGAACGAGGAGTGGGGGCAGTGGTGCGACGTGGTAGCTTGGACGATCCCGGCCCACCGGCTCCCTCGAAGCTGGCCACTGTGGCGCATGGAGGAGCCGGCCATCGATCTGCCGTTACGAGGAGGGAGGGTACTCTGCTTCGGAACGCGAGTAATTACTCGCTCGAGTTAACTACACTTAGCGGCGGAGGGGGAGGAAACATGTCGGAGGAATCCGAAGGTCGAACCCTAAAAACCCCCGGTACCGCTTGGCCCTGAGATATGCGGTATCTGTTCGGGCCGTGAAAACGACACATCCCGCATATCGGCCGAATTTTCCATGTTAGGGGCTTAATTATCCGGGACTGGTAGAGATGCTCTAACTATGTATGATTTCTATTATCATTTCGTCGTTGTATATTCTATGTCTTTAGATATTATTGGCGTTCATCTGGGGCTATTTTAATCAAAATGCGTTTTATAATTTATACTAGTAGGAAGTGGTAGTTCTTTTTTATTATAATTTTTTGTACTAGTAGGAAGTGGACTTTTCATATTCCCCACCCTTTTTCATTTACCCTAAAAAACCACAGTCCCAAAAAGGGAATTGAAAAAATATTTATACTAGTAGGAAGTGGTAGTTATTTTTTATTATAATTTTTTGTACTAGTAGGAAGTGGACTTTTCATATTCCCCACCCATTTTCATTTACCCTAAAAAACCACAGTCCCAAAAAGGGAATTGAAAAAATATACTGACTATTTTTTGCAGACAAAAATCGAAATATTTTTGTTTTTAGCACGTAAAGGGAATAGCAAAAAGGATAGAGAAAAGAGATATAAGCTTTCTTTTTGTGCATGAGCATGGCAGTTAAAAAAAGCTCACGTCCCATCCAAAATTCCAAATGCATGGGTCCGGTAAAAAATAGTGAATCATTGTTCGCATGCATTCATGCATTGCACGAGCAAAGAGCAAAAGCATAGCCTTATATGTATGCACGAGGAAAAGAGTAGCAGTGTAGTTAGAAAAAAGTAAAAGGATAAAAATAGAGGGGACCAGAGTAGCAGTGTAGTTAGAAAAAAGTAAAAGGATAAAAATAGAGGGGACCACGATGCATGCCCATGGTGAGAAAAGGTCAAAGGGAATTGGGACGCATATGCATGCAGAGCAACGCGGGACTACAGCAGTGCATGTAGACAGCTACGTAGTTAATTAGGGGCAGCGCATAATCTCGGTCAAAAAAAAAGCGAGAGAGAAAGAGAATAGGAACCTGTCCGACATGCATGTATGCACGACGCGGGGAGCGTGCAAGCGCTCGAACGAGCGAGAATAAGCGCTTTCGTGTGGTTCGTAGCATCTTAACGCGTGTCGTAACTTTCTCTTGTTTTTACTTCAACGGTTATTTCTGAATTACGGTCGTGGCATTTGGTAGCTAGCCCACTATCCAGCCGCACGAGGTTTTCTTTTCTTCCCATTTCTAATCGCGTCCGGCCGCCAGCGGTTTGGATATTGGATCAGAGGCGCGGCGGCGGACGCGGCGAACGGGTGTGCGTCCGGCGGGTGAGCAGCGGCCGGCGGCCGGCGCCCGGCGGGTGGACTCGGAAGACAGGCCGACGGGCTCGTCGTTGTCGCCCGGCTGAATCGACGGCGTCATGGTTGGTAGGACGAATCGGCGGCAATGGCGGATTCATGATCGGCCGGCCGAATCGGCGGCATACTGACCAGGTAGGAGGTAGCTGCGGGTGGCGTCGGCGTTGACTCCATTTTCTACTTTCTCTATCAGAAGTGATGCGGCCGCCCTCCAACAGAAAGCTTTGCCTGCTCTAGCTTTCCACTACGTGGCTTGTAGAGAATGCTTTGCTTCTGCTAGCATATTTTGCCATGGTAATTCCGTTTGGTCGCTACCTTCTATCTGGTCTCATGGGAGTGTGTGCTATTCAGTAATATTACTGCCACCACGGTGTTTGTTTTAATGCATGTGTGGGAATTGCTGTTGCAGTAATATTCTTTTGGAGAAATCAGGGATAAAGAAAATGCAGGTTCTAAATTTCATTCACTAGTTCTGAAAAGAATTCAAGCTTGTCCCTGACACAACTTTTTTCAGATTCCTTGTTTGTGCCTAACGAGTAATAATTTTTCAGGATTCTAACAAGAAATCGAGGGACAGAAAAAGATGCACACCATAAACTTGGTGACGAATATCAAATACTATCTAGAAGCAATTTTGTGCAGGCGAAAAAGGGCCAGTGTTTGTGTTCATGTTGTAGCTAGCCCTGGTGTCGCCTGAGGTGAGCTCAATAATGAATTCAGCGAGCTTTTTTTAGTTCAAGGCTTCAAGCTGTGTTGCATATTTTAATTTGGGATTTCGTGGTATAGTATTGATTTGCATCGCTGCCAGCCTAGAGTTCCACAGTTCTTAGTTTCAGAAAATACAAGCCCTACATAATATTTCAGCCCTCGAGGTAAATCCTGCCTGTAGCTAGCTGATTCTTGTGAATGTAATTGTCCTTGTCGATTATCATGCAACTAAGAAGTTGAAGTCTCGTGGAGAATATAAAATTATGGATGTCCATTGCACTAATGAATTAGATTCTGTAGTCCTGATTCAGTCTCATAACTTATCATAATCCCATTGGAAGCATTTTGTCATACTCATTTTATTATTATTTTTGTTGCTTGTAATATTGTTTCAAGAATACATCAATTGTACTTTGTGAGTAGCTAGATTTATAAGGTTACAACACAACTAGAGAAAATGGTATATTTAGAAAGCACCTATGATGCCACTATTGTGATTTCAGTTGTAGTTGATCTTTGGAATAATCTAGAAATAAAGAAGTATGTATGTCAAGTATTCCATATGCTACCTTTTCTTTTAACAATTTCTTTTCTTTTCCTTGGTGATCTGTAAGTTTAAGCTCAGCACATGGAGTAGTAATATGATCCTTGCGCTCCTGGTTTGCTAGTTGTGATACCTTTTGTTACTAAGAAATAACTTCCTTCGATTTGGCACATGCTTCTCATTTTTATGCTAACTATGTCGTTATACATACCTTTATTCAGAACTACTTCTCACCTTTTTAGGTTCATAGTTATAATATTTTTCATGTCATTGAAAATTGATGGTCTGTTAGTTTCATGCCTTCCAGCTTTGATCATGTTATTAGCCCAGTAGGTTTATCTTTAAGGACGGAGACAAATTCAGTATGCTAGATGTATTTTCGATCTGTAGAGGATATTCCAGTTGCTGGTCTTTGAGGATAGATGACATTCTGGATCGGCGCCAATGGCGGCGTGGTGCAGACAGGTGGTGATTGCGGCATCGCAGTTCTCTGTTTGTAGCCCGATGAAGAGTCGAGGCACAACATCGATCGCGTCTTGCTCCGTCTCCAGGTCTCCTCCGTCGATCGCCTCCTGCTCCGTCACCAGCGCCCCTCAGCTGCCAAGGCCCAACACTGCCCACACCGAGGGAGCCCCTACTGATTATCCATGCTTTTATTTCGGCCATTTTAATATTGATCCATCTACGTCATTATATCCATGCATTTTCATAAATTTCTCATCCTGTGGTTATTGATCATTTCCAATTTTTCATATCGGCAGGTAGGCCAGTAGCTATAAGCGAGTTGATAGTTTGGGAACTTTGCTTCACAATTATCTGTATTTCGCCTTCCCTTTCGAAATTGAAGTTGGTCTTAAAAGGTCGGACTAGACCATTTGGTAATTTTTTTGTGTTGCCATCTGGAGGGTGTTTCCACTAATGAATTATCCAGCACATAACCCCTGTCCATGGCTCTAATGTTAATGTTTCAAGGCAACTGAAGAAGTTTACCATGGCCAGGTCAATGTCAAAACGATGCCACAAATTGCGCACCACGGGCGTTAGGTTGAAGTCTTGGAGCCGTGGGCTCTTCTCCAACGCCAAAGTCTTGGTTCACGCCGCCCTCCTTGTCATCCTCCATTTTGACTTGGCCGAAGAAAATAGGACGCTCTCGGTCAATGAGAGGGAGTTCCGTGCGAGACTAAAAAGAAGAGTCATTGCCTTGGCCGTGGTGGAGAGAGCTAGAAAAAAGCAAAGTGCTAGGATTGCGAATATTAAAGAGGGGGACGCCAACACCAAATTCTTCCACATGAGGGTCAATTCAAGGAGAAGGAAAAATCACATCCACCGCCTAAAGTTCAACAATGGTTGGGTCACCGACCATGCGGCTAAAGAAGGGATTGTGTATGCCCATTTCAATTCGGTGCTTGGGCACGGTGAAGCTCGAACTAGAGATTTTAATTGGGAGGAGCTACACTTTGAAGAGCCAAACTTGCAAAACCTTGGAGACCCTTTCTCCGAAGAGGAGGTAAAGAATGCTATTGATCAAATGCCATGTGACAAGGCACCCGGCCCCGATGGATTCACGGGAGTGTTCTTCAAGAAGTGTTGGGAGACTATCAAAGTTGACGTGATGAGGGTGATTAATCTCTTTGGCAACCTCCACTCCGAGAACTTCCATTGGCTCAATTCTGCCAACATTGCTCTCTTGCCAAAGAAGGAAGGGGCGGAGGAGGTCTCCGACTTTAGGCCTATTAGCCTTATCCACGCCATTGCGAAGATCATCTAAAAAATGCTTGCCCTCCGTCTTGCCCCGCTCATGAACGACCTTGTCTCCAACGCTCAAAGTTCTTTTATCAAGAAGCGAAGCATCCATGACAACTTCCTATATGTCAAGAACCTTGCAAAGCGATTTCACAAGGGGAAGACGCCGGCTCTCTTATTCAAGCTTGACATCCGCAAGGCGTTTGATTCCATACGATGGAATATTTGCTTGATCTCCTCCAACGCCATGGGTTCCCTAGCCGGTTCCGGAATTGGATCGCCGCTTTGCTCTCCACCGCTACCTCCCGTGTTCTTCTCAATGGAGTGGCCGGCGCCCCCATCATGCATGGGCGTGGCCTTCGGCAAGGCGACCCGCTATCACCTCTCCTATTCGTCTTGGCCATTGATCCTCTCACACAAATTTTGGAAATTGCAACAAGACAAGGTCTCCTTCATAAGCTTCGTGGGAGAGGCACCATATTGAGAACCTCACTTTATGCGGATGATGCGGCGGTGTTTGTGGCACCAATCAAAGAGGATATTGCCAATTTTGCCTCCATTCTTCAAGCCTTCGGAGAGGTTACCGGTCTTTGCACGAACTTTGACAAGAGCTCCGTGGTCCCGATTAGGTGTGGGGAGATTAATCTTGATGAGGTTCTCGAGGGGCTTCCGGCAACGCGCGCCTCCTTCCCGTTGCGCTAC
Source organism: Poa pratensis (assembly GCA_947311845.1). Classification (NCBI taxonomy): domain Eukaryota; kingdom Viridiplantae; phylum Streptophyta; class Magnoliopsida; order Poales; family Poaceae; genus Poa; species Poa pratensis. Next base: position 3,369,954 of record CAMZMU010000063.1, read on the forward strand.
CTTGGCCTTCCCCTCTCGGTTTGGCGCTTAAAGAGGGCGGACTTCCAACATCTTGAAGATAAGTGTGTGGGCAAATTGCCCACTTGGAACGGCAAGCACATTGCAACGGCCGGCCGTGCGGCCCTAGTGAAATCGGTCATCGCCTCCCAAGCCATCTACTATTTGACGCCTCTCATTATCCCCCCGGGCACAATGACCTTTCTCAACAAGATTCAACGTGCCTTCTTATGGTCGGCCAAGGATTCAACAACGGGAGCCAAGTGCAAAGTTAGTTGGGACCTCGTGTGCCGCCCAAAGAAGCTTGGAGGGCTCGGTTTGCTTCACATGGGCAAGTTTGCGACGGCGTTGCGTTTACGTTGGCCATGGCTTGAGTGGAAGGACCCCGGTAAAATTTGGGTTGGCTATGGAAATCCTTGCACCAACGAGGACATGGACATCTTCTATGCCGCGACAAAAATCTCCATTGGAAATGGGCTCAAGACTCCCTTTTGGCATGCACCTTGGTTGGAGGGAGAGAAACCGAAGAACATTGCACCTCTCATATTCCAAATATCTAGCAAGAAGAAGTGCACGGTTGGTGCGGCCATGCTACACGATTGTTGGGTGCGAAATGTGCGTCTTGATGAGGAATTCACCACCGACCACCTCTCACAATTTGTGAGACTTTGGACTCTTCTCCAAGACGTCCACCTCAACCCCAATGTTGATGATGAAATCCGTTGGAGGCTCACGGAAAATGGGGAATATTCGGCAAAATCGGCATACAAGATGCAATTCATGGGAACCATCTCGTCGTCTATGGCCAAGTCGGTTTGGAGGCCTTGGGCACCTCCCAAGACAAAGTTCTTCGCTTGGCTTGCAAATCAAAATAGAGTTTGGACGGCCGACCGCTTAGCGAGGAGAGGGTGGCCGAATTGTGGCCTTTGCCCCTTGTGCAAGCAAACCACGGAGTCAACTACCCACCTCTTTGTTCATTGCCGGGTCACGCGAAGGATATGGGACCTCATTAAAGATTGGTTAGGCCTCTACAACGTCAACACCGGGCATTGGACAAATCTCAACTTCAACAATTGGTGGCTTTTGATGACCAACGTCTACCCCAACCGCAAAGCCGTCGCCTCACTCACGTTGCTCACCACTTGGGAGATTTGGTCCGAGCGGAACGCAAGAGTGTTCAAGAAAAAGAGTGCGCCATCTTTTGTTATTTTCGAGAGAGTGAAGAGAGAGGCTCGTTTATGGGCTCTTGCGGGTGCCAAACACTTGGGCAACTTGATGCCGCGAGAGTAGTCGCGTTGTAATATTTGGGCACACTTTACCTTCGTGTAAACTTCTTCTTAATTAATATATGGGGCAAAGCTTTTGCCCCACGTTTCTAAAAAAAAAAAAAAAAAAAAACGATGCCACATAGTGTAACTAAATCTTCATTTTTCTTCTTGTCCACTTGTTGCGTCCCCTTTTTGGAGGCTTCTTAAAGATTTTTCCCTGGCATTTCAGGCATCAGACTACACACCATGGAAACGAGAAAGTCATAGCTTCTGCTCTCAACTAAGCGTGTCAGTTATGGCAAATGGAAAGGAACTAGCATGCTTTCAGTAGTTAATAACGTCAGTGGTTTTCACTCCACATATGTTTACTCCATTTGGAGAATGTAATTTGTTACATAGACTTACTTCCTGTATTTAGTTTTTGGCCAAATGAGGCAACGCTTGTACACACGTTTGTGCATCATTTACTGTGTCCTCAAGTCCATGAGTTGAGTTCTTATGTTGTGCCATCGAGAGATGTTTCTTTATCCCAGTATTCTTATTCTTTGCTGGCACGAGAAACTCTTAGGTGACATAATCTATACTACTATTAAAAGAGCAAACATGTTGGGATACTTTAAATCTGTACCGTTCAAATATCTGATCGACGCTCCAGATCGCTCCAATGTTTGACAACTCAACACACCTTTTCATGTTCATGGAAATTACACGGATTGCCACCGGTGGTTAATTGACCGAGAGGAACAGGGCATCGCGGCGGCGGCCTCCCTCTATGTTGGCGTCGTCGCGGCCTTCCATCGCCGTCGTTGCAACCCTCTCTGCCGCTGCCCTCTCTCCTGCTCCAAGCGCTCCAATCTCGGTCGCCGCAGCCCTGTCGTTTGCCGCCGTCGTCGCAGCCCTGTCCTCCGTCGCCACCTGGCCACGCGCCTCCTGGTCGATGGCGACCTCGACCGCTCGCGGTCGGCGTGGATCCGGCCGTGGCTCCTCCATGACGCTCCCTCCACTGCGTTTCCCCACGTCCCAGATGTCGGCCCTGTCCCGGCGACACACCTGCAGGACGACGGAGATCACGCCCGTGCCATCCTTCTTGAGATCTACCTCGCTGGCCAGAAAATCTCGCCGCACCACCTCCCCATATCCGCTGCTGGAGCACGGGCCACTGCGTGGAGAAAAAGGTATGGCTGTGTGTTGGCGGCACCACACCTAACGGTCGCTTCTCTGCTGCATCACTCACACGTGAAATAATTTCAGGTTGGGTCTTGATCCGTGCACTGGAACGCGACTCCAGAGGCCACCGCATGAGGTGGAACGAGGCCTACCCCTCCCCTTCTATTGTATGGCATGAAGGTACATGCACTCTAGATGTTTGAAAGTTTTCCTGAAAGGGGGACTTTTCATGCTGCTGTGTTCTTCCTGTCTGTCATTAGTCTAAGATGAGATGTCGATCTGTCACCGCACTGGCATAGTACATACTGCAGTTTCAAAATCACAGTTTCAGTCTAAGATGGAGACAATTCATATCTTAGAAAAGCATTCAGATGAACTGTATGTTGGTGAACTTAGCTAAAAAATTCTTTGTTTGGCCATGCTCTCCTGAGAAGTTAATAACGCAAACCTTGAGTAGCTGAACCTGGTTTGCTTGCATCCACAATTCTGGTACCAATTACTGAAATTGAGAGGATGTTTGATTAACTTTAAGCGCTTACCATCTTCAATATAAAGAATCCATAAAGGAATTTAACTCATCTCTTGGAACATTATTTTAGGGCTGTCATAAGCGAACAATAAAAAATAAGATGTAAATTTGCTTGTTCTCTCCATTTTCGTCCTTTTTGCTGATCCTTGATATTTGCAGAATGATTAAGTGTGAACCCTGTCAAGTTTGGCTCAGCTCGCTGCTACTTGAATGAGTAGAAGGAATCCTATGAGGTTACTGGATTGCCAGACAGGGAACTCGGGCCGTCAGTTTTGATGATTTTATTCTAAAATTTCAGAGATGAGTGCGCTTCCATGGCAATTTCGGCAGAATCTGCTACGAGTTTAGACCGAGCGAGAGTGTGGGAAGAAAAAGTGCTACTATTTCCTGATGCTTCTGTGATGTTGTAACCTACTGATTCTAGCTAAATGTTATTGTTGTCAATTTTGTACAGGTGAATCTGGATTATTTTCTGGACTCTGATTGTTTAGAAGTCCACACCAATATGGTTGATAGGAGTAATAAAAGATCCATGTGTTGAGCACTTCGTGCGAGATAAAGGTCAGTGCATTAGTACTTGTATAATTTACTATGTATTCGAGCGACCAAGTTAACTGCAAGTTGAGTAATTCCTTTCTTCTAAGGTCAACAGTTAACATGCAACTCTTTTTGATGAAAATGGTTCGTATTATTTTGAAGACATGTTATTTGCAGCTGCTTTCCGTTTTCTCCAGACAATACAAAAAATATATTTACATTTTATGTGTGTGTCCTCACTTAAGCTTGTAAGCTCCTCACAGCTTGGAGCGAAGGGAATATTATTTCTGTGAAAAAACGTATTTTGTATGAAAGCTGTTGATTTGGTTCGACTGGAATGTGACTCCTTGGTTTTGGGCAGTGATATTTCTGTTTGCATAGCGATGATTAAATTTTTGGTAGTATATGCCTACTGCCCAATCTGTTTCAGAAATACAAATTCATTTTTTTCTATTTTTGCAGAAATGGGTGTACCTGCGCTCTGAAAATTACTACGTTTAACCCATATTCAGATATTCTCCATGAGCTTGGTATTTGGTTTTCCATAAAATACTCACCGCATGGACTTACAGATCGATTCACAAGGTTCTTTTATGGACAGTAGTTATAATGTTATTCATTGACATCATTTATCATCTTGATTCACTAACAAAAAAGTCTATTCCTGTAGCGCTTTGGGCATTTCACATATTAAAGCATAATGTAAGTGTGTGCTCCAGCTTTTAATTATCCAAGCTATTTAGTTCAGATTTTCGCCATTACATGATGCGATTTTTTGGTTTATCATTCCAGAAGTGACATTTTCAAAATACAACATGAGTCACGTGTTTTATTCTCCTCGCGGGATGAAACTCTGCAATTTTTCAGTTTAACTAAGTGAAGTGGATAATCAAATGAGAATTATTTAATTAATTTGGGCAAAATTGCAACACATTTTCATTGATGGAGTAATTTGTGGCTCCATCTTCCCCTTTCATTAACAAAACCCTCCTCATACATGTCAAGATTATCCTCATCATATATAGTTTGCTTCAAAATCTTGAGATGGAAATTTTTGATCCGCGACATTTATTCAAATATAAAATAAACATGTTAATTTTCTTATTGAATGAATTAAACATCCATGTGTAAAAAAATTTAACCACCAGTGCCCTATTTTACATCCCGATGTAAAAAATTTGATGCAAAATTTACATCACGAGCAATTGTGTGAGTCCTATTTCTTACCCCTCATGATCTAAAAAATGGTTAAAACCTATATTACATCACCTATTGGAAATGCTCTTAGTAGTAACTGAAATGGAATGAGATGTGTATCCAGGTCCACTGATTAAGTCAATTTCTAATGTAAGATTGTCAATTTCTAATGTTGTAGCACTCCATCCGCTCCACATACCTCACGTTCTGGGTTTAGTCGAATTAAAATGTAAATTGTAATCAAACATATAGAAAAAACTACTAAGCAGCCTTCTTCACATTTTTTATGGACCAGGTTTGGGCCTAAATTAATTCTGACCAGACAGGAATAGGGTTGTACTTTCACTTCTATTCCGACGGCTATATACTACATAGTACATTTAACCTAAAAATGACGTTTAATCTAAGTCGATTAGGCACATGCTAATTCAACTAATTTATGTTGAGCCCCACACCATAGCTAGAGACGAGCGCCACCTCGTATGGGTGCAAAAATAAAACAAAATAAATAATATTAAATGTGAAATTAGACTTTGTTTTCACTGGTTATGAGGCAGCTTCTGAGATTATTTCATTGGTCATTGGCCTGATAGGGTGCAAAAAAATAAAACAATGCAAAAACCGTGTTTCCTTTATGAGAAAGGAATCTTCAAAAGGAGATGGGAAGACTTCTTTATTTTGACAATTTGATATTGTGTGTTTAAACTTTGTTACACCATTTCCGTTGGAGCAATGAAAAAGGGGAAGGACCCGGCCGGTAAGATGATGGTCGATGATACTCCGTCCGGTTGGGTTTATATGTCTTGCGTGTGTGTTTAAATCGTCAACTTGACTAACATAATGTGAGTTATATATTAACAAAAGTATACCGCTTGAAACTTCAGATATTATATTTTCTAGCAGTGTAATTTTGTGTTACACAACTTATGTTATATTTATCAAAATGACGATGTGGAGACACGCGTAGGCCCTATAAACGTGACGGTTGCGGAGTATATAACGTGACGATCGAGACTGGATCAATCAACGCCGGCGGCTGGCCGTAGCCGCGCACATCAGATTTTTAAAGTAGGGCACTGCCCGGATTAAGAGCATCGATCTTTAGGCCCCATTATTTGGATGGGCGTTTTTTAGTCAAAACGGGCGAAAAAATTCACGGACATGTTCGAGCCCCGCTAACCGATCACACAATCCAAGTGGGGCGTTAGCTGATCATTAAAATGAGCGAACCGTGTAAATTCGGTCAATATGCTTTTTTTCGCTATGAATAGAGCCCATATATCGGCCGGTCGTAAATTCACGGTGGCCGTTAAGTCCCACCCGCCATGTGATATATGTAGAGTTTGGCCTCGGATCTAGGGGCCAAACCCTTTCTTTCTCACGCACCCTCTGCCGCACATTTCACGCCATTCCCCACTATCTACGACCGTCGCGCCCACTAAATCGAGCCCCTAAGCTCTGAATGTAGATTTTGACCAACACCCCAGGCGTCGAGGAGGCCCGTCAGCCGCATCGCCACGTGGCCATGGAGCTGTCTCCCTGACGAAGGATGAGGAGTGCCGCCTTGTGGCATTCAGAGCAGGCGCATGTGCCCTTCGCGAGAGTCCGCACGCGCCGCTCCCCACCCCCCTCATGCATGGTAACTAATACACATGAAATGACTTCATGCCAAAGGATTGATTTTTTTTACCTTTTTTCTTCATTTTGTTTGATTTTTTAAAACGGTCAAAATAATCGGCGAAACTAAGGTAGGGCGTGAATCTTTCACCACCCCGTGTGGTTATTGCATGATATCATAGTTGTATACCTTAAAATGATTTTTATATTTTTTAGAACCAATTTGATCAAAAAAATTAGTTCAGATTTGATTTAGTTTCGAGGAACCGACCGGAATAAATTTAAATGGGCAAAGTAGCATGAAATGGAGAAAAATCTTAATACTTGGCAGTTGGTTATCCAGTATGGTCTACTTTGTGTAAAAATTGGAGACGTGGCATTTTGCACCATATTCTTCGCACTTACTTCACAAAAAAAACACATTTGAATGCGAAAAGCATGTTTACTAAAAAAAGTTTGATCTTTAAAATCCAAATATATCTTTGCATACTATTTCATTTTAATTATTTGCTTAGGGATTTTCATCAAGAAAAACTCGGCAACTGATCCGGCCGTCCGTTTGCGTCAAACAAGCCGGTATGTTGAGTGCTTCTTGTTTGCCGAGTTTAGCAGTCGGCAAACGGCATACTCTGCCGAGTATTTTTGTTTTAATTTATGGAGTGCTGCTGCCGGTAAACTGCTGAAATTGCCGAGTGGGTTTTTTTGGGAATGTCTATGGACGAATTTAGTATTGCGTAACATATCGTACGTTTCTTCCTTTTTAGGCCATTTAAAAACCCCGTGTATTCCAAGAAATATATAGATGATCATGCATGCCCACTCCTGGAGATCGTGTATATGCTTTGCTTCCGGACCATTTGATCCATATCAATTGATACATAGGTGGAAAAAGACTAATCATGAATTTCGAGTTCGTCCGAAATTTCGACGAATTTTGTTTCACTGCCTCCGCTACGGAATGAATGACGTACATGGGTGGATGCTTCCTCCAGGTGCAGCCAAGCTAGGCAACTGTTTGACTTTTTTTTGGAGGCAAATGTTTGACTAGTACTAGTAGCATGTCGCGTCGTCGTTCTAGCTTAAAGGGGCATCCGTCAGTCCTGTCCACTGGTTCATTCCTCTAGCTTAACATGGATCAATGGCCTTGTAGCTCGCTCGTCCGTTCCCCTTCCCTGATCGAAGAAGAAGAATGCTAAGGATGAGAATGGCAAGGACTTGCATGAACCGTCGTGCAGTGCAGAGGCAGCTTTCAATCACAACGGAGATCGTGGTGCCCGTCTACAGTGCAGGTTTGTCTGTTCTATTTAGTCATCCATTCAAATAATTTCTAACCTGTATTTGTTGAAAATACAATTGTCTCTACCGTCAGATCGGTATTCTGGTTGAACTGGCGATAGAGCATGCGATTCTACATGTTATGAGAGTCACAAGTTTTCGAGTTCAAATCCTGCTGACTCAATATTAAACAAAATATTTGCGGCCTCTCTAACATAGATCTGCGATCCACGTCCTAGACCCATGAGTCTAGACGTGCATTTAGAAAAAAAAATAGCCCCATAAAGGTAGACATGAGGGGTTAGTGAAATATAATCGTCTAGTCTATTCCATCAGATCGGTCTTTAGATTAAACTAGCTAGAGCATGCAATTCTACAATAAGCTCTAGCCAGTTCAACTGATCTATTTCTTGTGCCTCTTCGGCTCTAATCGTATTTGACCTGATGTTGGTAGTTCTCGGTTACCAATGTGGGACTAATCAAATCATCAAATCTGCTGGCTTACTCTATTCCAAATTAGTTGTCGCTGAAACGAATGTATCTACTAATTTGGGATGGAGGGAATATTGGAGTACTATCTAGTAATTAATCTGAATTTGAATCCTTTACTCAAGTACGTGGATATTCATGTTTGAACCGTAGTATACCTATACAACATGCGTGACTACAAACATCAAAATCCGAAAAGATTGATACTAGACTTTCTTCAAAAAACTATGTTCCGGTTGTCGAGCTTGTACAATGTACGTATATACTTAACCATTAATTCGACACATACGATGGATCATGCATGCATGCACGGAAACGCCGACAACCGGCAGAATTAAGCTAGGATGCTGCCGTCGGATGCGTGCCTCATGGTGAGCTTCCCGTTGCCGATGATCCCCTTCTTCATCATCGCCACGAACTCGCCGTAGTCGATCCGTCCATCCTACAAAATTGATTTTCATCAACAACGAGGAGTATGAAGTTTGTCGAGATGCATGAATTTTAGGGGCAAATGAATTATGAATGGACAAGAATATAATATACTCCGTACGTTGTCCTGGTCGACCTCGCTGATGATGTCGTCAATGCCGACGTCGGCCATGTTGTGGTCGCGGCAGGCCTCCTCCAGCTCGTCCACCGTGATGTACCCGCTGCCGTCCTTGTCGAAGTAGGCGAAGGCCGCCAGCAGGTGCTCCTCCCGCTCCAGCTTGTTCATGTGCACGGTGGCGGCGATGAACTCGTCGTAGTCGATGGTGCCGGAGTTGTCCACGTCCGCCGCCTCCATCAGGTCCCTGATCTCCGACTCGCTGAGGTTCGAGCCGAGACGCTTCAGCCCTTCCTTGAGCTCGTCGAAGGTGATGGCGCCGCTGCCGTCGGCGTCCATGGCCTTGAACATCTCCTTGAGCCCCGCCAGCTCCTCCTCCGACAGGCTGCGCGCGATCACCCGCAGCGCCATCTTCTTGAGCCGGTTCATGGCCGAGAACTGCTTGAGCCGGGAGAGCACGGCCGGGTCGAGCGGCGCGTCGGGGGCCACCCCGTTCTCGATGATCCACGGGTGGCACAGCACCTGGTGCGCCGTCAGCCGGTCCACCGGCGGCGACCGCAGCATCTTCCTATGAGGTCCTTGGCGGAGTCGGAGATGGTGGGCCACGGGTCGGACTCAAGTCGAGTGCGCCTTTGAGGACGGCGTCGAAGATGCCCTGCTGCGTCTCCGCCCAGAAGGGCGGCACGCCGGAGAGGAGGATGTACACGATGACCCCGGCGGTCCACACGTCCGCCTCCGGGCCGTAGTGCTTGCAGAGCACCTCGGGCGCCACGTAGTAGGGGCTGCCCACCACGTCGCTGAAGATCTGGCCCGGCTTGAAGAAGACCGACAGCCCAAAGTCGATGGCCTTGAGGTTGATGTTGCTGTTGTTGTTGTCGTCGTCGCCCTTGTCCTTCAGTAAAAAGTTCTCGGGCTTGAGGTCGCGGTGCATGACGCCCAGGGAGTGGCATGCCTCGACGACGCCGACGATGACGCGGGCGATCTCGGCCGCCTTCGCTCGGAGAAGTAGCCGCGGTGGACGATGCGGTCGAAGAGCTCGCCGCCCTCGCAGAGCTCCATGACGATGTGGACGTACAGCGCGTCCTCGTAGGCGCCCTTGATGGTGACCACGCTGGCGTGGCCGGCGAGGTGGTGCATGATCTGGATCTCGCGCCGCACGTCGTCCACGTCCTCGGGGGTCAGCAGCTTGCGCTTGGCGATGGACTTGCAGGCGTAGGGCGTGCCCGTGGCCAGATCGGTGGCGAGGTAGGTGGTGCCGAACTGGCCCTGCCCGCTTGCGGCCGAGCGCGTAGAGGTCGCGGAGGGGCGGCGTGTGGTGGCCCAGCACCGCCGTGGGCGAGGAGAGCTGGTGCTGGTGCCCGCCCGCATGATGGTGTTGGTGCGGCGCGCGCTCGAGGGTGTCGATGATGGCGAGGTCGTCGCCGTCGTCGGAGCTGCTGGTGCGGTAATGGCCCGGGTAGCAGGAAAGATCAGCGGCGGCAGGGTACGTGGTGGAGCCGCGGAGTTGCCCATGCATCGTCGATCTCAACGTCGTCGTCAATGGCCGCCGGACATGGACAGCCAGGATGCAGGTCGATAGATCGACGAAGGATGAGCGGTGGGGAGCGAGCATAGGTGGGGACGACGATCGAGGGCCTGTGTCTGTCTGTTTCAAGGTGGGTGCCATTTGACATCCCATGCATGTTCATCGACGTGCAGTGCACCGCGACCACGAGTAGCTGTGCGTGCATGTCGCTCGATGAGATACAACCTAAGAACTACGTGCAACACCACGATCGTTTAATATATGCAAGTTAGGTGGCATCTCGTGTCGGCGACTCAACGCCACCAAAGACGAGGAATTAAATGTTGAACGAAAATTTCAGAAATTTTGGTGGCTTTTGAAACATAATTTTATCGAAACCTTTGGACTATATTCAGACCAAATCCAAATTTTGTTTGAATTTGAGAGTATTTGAATGAGAAAAACCAGAAATAATTTCGAAAAACCTGGAGTTTAAGGTATTTCCGTCGGTCCTGAACATTTTAGTCAAACCAAAATTCATAGCCCTGGCAAAGGTTTAAAACGTCAAATATCGGGTTCATATCGGTTTGGCTTATGTATGTTGGGATGCTAGATATATATCGGACAATTATGCAAGAGAAAACATTTTTGTGTCATCTGGCTTGAAAAGGTGGTCCGGGAGCTTCCTCTCTCCCAGCAAGCAAGACGAGGTTGGGGGCTCTGCCGCCCTGCATTTCGATCGATACGCTTTCCCTCTACCGCCACGGAACGAACACAGGTGCGGCCGCTGGTTATTGCCGTCCCCCAATGTTTGGTGGGGGTTCTTAACGGTCGTGATTCACCCAATGTTTGATGTTTGATGCGACCTACCATCACCAACTCTAATATAATAGTAAAGATATTGGCACGAAAAAAATATGTGACCCAGATGCCCACTCTAATATAATACTCGCTCCGTTCACGAAAGGATGTCTCAACCAACTCAAAATTTGGATTTATCTAGACATAATTTAGTATGTAGATACATCCAAACTTGAAGTTAGTTGAGACATCCTTTTGTGAACGGAGGGAGTAGTAAAGATATGGGCACAAAAAAATATGTGACCCAGATGCCCAGATTGAAAACACGAATTTGGACATGGTCAAAATGTTAGCGTAACATTTATTGTAAAAAAAGTGTATGTTAGCCTAACAAAACATTTTTTCGAGCCACACACATACTCGAGCTCTTCCCGCTGAAACATTTATATCCAGGCCCATTCATGGCCTGGCCCATTAATAATACAGCAGAAGTGCTAAGCCTAAACCATATACGCTGCGATAGCACATTCTACCCACACGCCGCCGCCGCCGACCAGCTCTCATCACCCTCCACGCCGGAGAGTCCAGACCGTCCAGGAGATGGACTCGCCGCCGGTCCCAGACGAGCTCCTGGTCGACATCTTCCTCCGCATCCCCGACCTAGCCGACCTCGTCCGCTCCACCGCCGCCTGCGTCTCCTTCCGCCGCCTCGTCGCCGACCGCTCCTTCCTCCGGTAGTACCGCAGGCCCCACGCACCTCCTCTACTCGGCTTTATCCTCGGACGCAATTACTTCCAGCCCGCCATCGCGCCGCACCCCTCCGCGCCGGCAGCCAGCGCCGTCGCCCTCGCCGCCGACTTCTCCTTCGCCTTCCTCCCTGGCAGCGACTGGCTCATCAAGGACGTCCGCGACAGCCGCGTCCTCCTCTACAGGATCCACCGCCAAAAAGACATCTCCTTCGAATTTATAGAGATTGTGGTATGCGAGTATGCGACCCCTTGCACAGGAATTATCCTCTGCTTCCACTTATCCCGGACGAGGTATTCACTACAGTGGAGGAATGGCACACCTTCCTCGTCCCCTCGGCGGACATCGGTGACAAGGAGGAAGCTGTGGAAGAGACGGCATTCAGAGTGATCTGGATGGCACGGCGCGGAGATAAACTTGTCGCTCTTGTCTTCTCGTCCAGCACCGGGGAGTTAATTGCAAAAAACTACCACATTTGGGGCTAGGGTTACAAAAAACTACTCCCTCCGTTCCAAATTAGATGTCTTCTAGATACATCCGCATGTGGACAAATGGAAGACATCTAATTTGGAACGGAGGGAGTACCAGTTTACGATTTTTTTGCAAAACCACCGTTTTTGAGGTAATCCGTCGCAAATATCACTGATTGCTCAGTTGACACCCTCTAAGTGGAATTATGACAAGCGGGGCCCACTGTCAGGTCCACGTGGCAGCTAAAAAGGACCTGTGTATGAGAAGTTCTAAACATCCGGGGACGATTTTGTAAAGTAGCAGCCGCTCCCGTCCGAGCCGCCGCCGTCCATGGCCGCACCGCCGCCTCGCCGTCCCTGGCCGCGAAACGCGCGCCCGCGCCTGGCCGTGGCCGCACCCGCCCGTCCCCCGACCCTGGCCGTGCTCCCCAGCACGCGCGCCTGGCCGGGCCCGGCCGTGGCCGCGCCGCCGCCTCGCCGTCCCTGGCCGCGAAACGCGCGCCCGCGCCTGGCCGTGGCAGCGCCCGCGCCTAGCCTATTCTGCCAGGTGGCCGCGGTGGACGGCGCGCAGCAGGGGAGGAAGCGCCTAGTGGTCATCGGCGGGTGGGCCCGCGGCCGATCGTTCTTCGCCACCGTGGCCGTCGGTGGGACCGTGTACGTGGCCGGCGGGCACGACGAGGAGAAGAACGCGCTCCTGTCGGCGCTGGCGTACGACGCGGATGCCGACGCGTGGACGCCGCTCCCGGACATGGCCGAGGAGCGCGAGTTCCTGGTAGTCGGCGGGTACCCGACGCCGGCGCAGGGGCGTTTCGCCGGCTCTGCCGAGGCGTTTCGCCGGCCGGCCAGCAGCACGCACAGCTCGCGCCGGAGCCCGTCGATTCCAGCACGCGTCGCCGTCGTTCCCGTCCACCTCGCCCCGCACGCCACGGCACGAAAGAGGGACATCAGGCGGGCTAGAGCCGAGGACGCAGGACGGGGCGCGCGCCATGGCGGCACGCTGGTGCGAGGGCGACGCACCATGGCCGGCACGGTGCACGGCGAGGTCGGGACGGGCGCCGGCGAGCTCGGGCGCAGCCGCCAGTGAGGTCGGGGCGGGCGCCGGCGAGTTCGGGGTGGCCAGTGCGGTGTACGGCGAGGTCGGGGCGGGTGTGTCTGCCGGCGCGAGCGAACCGTCCCAGCTGCCCCTGCTCGCGTCGCGCAGACCAGGCTGAGCAAGAGGACCGTGTACGTGCGTTGACTAGTTGTTTGTGTCACCTAGACCTGCCGGTGCGTTTCAGCATGCCACGTAAGCCACAGTGGGCCCCGCTTGTCATAATTCCACTTAGAGGGTGTCAACTGAGCAATCAGCGCTATTTGCGACCAATTACCCCAAAAACTGTGGTTTTTGCAAAAAAAATCGTAAACTATTAGTTTTTTTTAGAGTAAAACGCACCTGGAGTATATCAAGTTGCATGGTTGGAGCGGATTGGTCACCTACTGGGAAAATGCTAACTATTGGTCACTAACTTGTGCAAATGTTGCACGTTAGTCATTCCGTCACTCCCACCGTTAAAATGCTGACGTGGACGCTATTTTTTTACAAAAAAGACCTTAAGCTTCCGGAAATTCACATTCGCACCCGTGCTCATATGCTACAGTGATTTTCGGGAAAATAAAAAAAATAGTAAAACTTTTCAAAAAAAATCGAAAAAAATCACAGGCAAACATGAGTATGGTACGCACACCCGTGTAAAATTTCGTCATGAAATGACATTGTGAACGCCCTGTGCAAAAAAAACAAATCTCTGACCGAAATCAGATCCAAAAATTTGAATTTTCAGATCTGTGATTTTCGGGAAAATAAAAAAAATAGTAAAACTTTTCAAAAAAAATCCGAAAAAAATCACGGGTGTGCGTACCATACTCATGTTTGCCTATGATTTGTTTCAGATTTTTTTGAAAAGTTTTACTATTTTTTTTATTTTCCCGAAATCACTGTAGCATATGAGCTCGGGTGCGAATGTGAATTTCCGGAAGGTTAAGGTCTTTTTTGTAAAAAAAAATATCGTCCACGTCAGCATTTTAACGGTGGGAGTGACGGAATGACTAACGTGCAACATTTGCACAAGTTAGTGACCAATAGTTAGCATTTTCCCAGTAGGTGACCAATCCGCTCCAACCATGCAACTTGATAGACTCCAGGTGCGTTTTACTCTTTTTTGTAACCCTAGCCCCAAATGTGGTAGTTTTTTGCAATTAACTCAGCACCGGGCAATGGCAAGATGGTCCATCATATGGCTAGAGCGATTCATTTTTCGGCGTGTTAAGTCTGACACCGCATTACAGGATTGGGACAAAGTTGTCCCGATTACAGAACCATTATGGTAAGAATTCTTGAGGCGTTGTATATAATCGTAAGAACACTGGATCATGGCAATTATTTTGGTGAAATAGTTTTATGATCAAGTTAATGGAGAAGGGATACAAGCTTAAAAACATTTGGATTGTTTCTCCTTGGAAACATTCATTTCAGTTAGTGGGTGTGTACACTTTTGCTTGGATAGATAGAAAAGGACGGAAAGTCTTTTATTTGTCATGTTTACACCGACAAATTTAACTTATGATCTTTGGTTGGAATAAAGTTTGAATAACTGGTACGTTTGCAGCTAAGAGGCTGAGCCGCACTATTTCATCTCCTATATTTGACAATGATATGAGTAAAACTGAAATGATGAGCTTGATTAGATTCTGAAGGAACTGTTCCATTTTTGTGTGGTTAAATTGACATTATATTCATATAGCAAGAGGAGTTTGCCAGCTTGCAGTGCTTAGAAGGTGTTAGTTCAAAACCAGATGCAATAAATCATTTTTTTCTAGGATGGCAGAGGACACACATAGTTCCTTGATTGCTGATAGTGGGATCCCTTAGTATTTTCTTCATTCAGTGACCGGGGGTACGGGACAGAAAGCCACCAATTTTTTTTGCAGCTTGAGCATTTCTAAGGATTATTTTCTCTATGTTTGCATGCCTTTTCCTGGCTATGTACTCCCAACTTGCATTGCAATGACTCCGATAGTGTGCCTTTGGTTGTCGGATAAGGTAGCGAGAGCATTAGCAGCGTTTAGTTTCTTCAGTCAGTAGGTTAAGTAAGACTCTTCAAGAAGTCAAATTAAGTGTGATCTTGATGTACCTGCTATCGCTGCAACTTCAGGTACCTGCAATGGATCTGGGTAAGTACCTGCAACTTCAGGTACCTGCAATGGATCTGGGTAGGTATTTGGATTGGCAGCGCCGGTGATCTCCTGCTGTGAAGTGTTGCTTGTGGTATTGTTTGCAGGTGGTATGACAGAAACTGTACCGGGTACAACGCAATGGAACTGGGCTCTTAAGAAAATCTGTCTCGCGTTGGCCTGTCTGCACAGTGAAGCCAATCACACAGTGGTTACTTGTTTGTTCAGCAATTTGTGGTGTGCCTAATCTGTTGCTTAAACATTTGACCTGAAACCTAGCTTGGAACCATTTTTAAAACAAAGGTAAAATAAAATCTGGGGCGAACTACCGCGAAATGGCTCTTTTTTCATCTGATGAAAGTCTAAAATTTAAAGCATGATCTGATTTATTTTCCTTGTTCAGAAATGGATCCTTCTGTTATGGGCAAAGCCTGTATATTCCAGCTACGTACGTTAGCCCGTTTAGGCGGCGGCACACAGGATGTATGCCATGCGTAAGAAGAGGCAATATATCCTACTTATACTTGTTTCCGGACATTTTTTTGAATTATGGATTTAAATACAATCTGGAGGTGAAGTAGGTGTTCGTTGGTGCAGGAAAGTGCAGCTAGAACGACCCAAGGGCATACAAGTCGTCGCCTCCTGGAGGCTGGAATGGTCGCAAAAGGCGAGCTGCCAACTCAATAGACAGAGCGATCAGCCTGAGTCGTTTCCCGAAGAACCCAGCCTCCGTTGACGCACAGTTCTCCTCCTCCATGGCGGAGATGGGAGAGGAAATGGCATCGCTGCCAGTCCCCGACGATCTCCTGGCGGAGATCTCCTCGGCTCTCCTCGGCTTCCTCGACGGGAACCAGAAATTCCACCCCGCCATCCCGCC
Source organism: Poa pratensis (assembly GCA_947311845.1). Classification (NCBI taxonomy): domain Eukaryota; kingdom Viridiplantae; phylum Streptophyta; class Magnoliopsida; order Poales; family Poaceae; genus Poa; species Poa pratensis. Next base: position 3,386,183 of record CAMZMU010000063.1, read on the forward strand.
CCACCCTCCGCGCCGGCAGCAGGCGCCGCGGCCGCCCTCGTCGCCGACTTCTCCTTCCTCCCTGCAGCTCCGGTCCCGGTCCGTGACTGGGTCGTCCTGGACAGCCGCGACGGCCGCATCCTCCTTGACAACGCCAACACCGATGAAGCTGACTTCAGGGAGACCGACGAAGCTGTTTTCGCAGACATGGTGGTGTGCGACCCCTTGCATCGGCGGTACGTGCTGCTTCCCCCCATCCCACATGACCTGGCCGCTTCCGTGGAGGACCCGCCCTCTCTGCAACCACGATACTGGCGCGAGGCCTTCCTCCTCCCTCCGTGCGACGATGAGGATGAGACGTCCTTCCGAGTGATCTGGATGGCGCAGTGCAAAGCTAGGCTCCTCGCCTTTGTCTTCTCTTCCAGCACCGGACAGTGGCGAGCCAATTCTTCCACACGTTGGAAGGACTTGTTTCCAGTTCCACGCTTGCTACCATCCAAAGACCCACTCTTCCTTCATCGCCAGCACTCATATGGCTGCTTTTACTGGAGCTGGAGGACAAAGTATGGCCACTATGGGACAACAATGAATGATATGCTGGTACTCGACACCGAGAGGATGGAGTTCTCCATTGCTGAACCCCCAACTCACGCCAAAAATTCTGCTGATGGTTTCGGTATAGCAATGGTCGAGGCAGGAGAAAGCATGCCAGGGCTGTTTACGTATACAGCTGGTGTGCTCGGTTACAGCGTTAGGCAGAACGATTCTGAGAGTTTGAGCCAGTGCTGGAAGAAGGACAGCAGAACAATCTGACTTGGTCCTGGGTACTCCCTCGTAGGTTCAACCGGGAGGCATTTGTTCCTGTATAAGTTCCGAAGCTCATTGCAAGCGTCAGGCTTCTATACCCTAGATATCAAAACATTCCAGCTTGAGAAGGTGTGCCACGCCATGAAGTATAGCTTCTGTAAGATACGCGCCTACATCAACTTCCCACCATCATTCTTGTCGTTACCGACTATATCAAATGGTAAGCTTTCTGTCGCATCCTAGTCATCTCCTTTTGTTTTATTCACACATTGCGTATAGTTTATATCGTGATCGGTAACTCTCACTAGTAGGGAAAAGCTTATATGTGAGATGTTATCAGTGGCGCACCAGCCACTTGTGCGCCACTGATAGTCTCTCACCTGGGTTCCTGGATTTTGAAAAAAATACCAGTGGCGCACAAGATTCCACTGCGCCACTGGTAAATTTTTAGCAATGGCGCACCGTAAACGTGGTGCGCCACAGGTAAGTTACAGTTAAACTTGAAAAATTTCGAGGTGGAGGAGAGAGAGTACCAGTGGCGCACCAGCCAGTAGTGTGCTACTGGTAAATTTTTTACCTGTGGCGCACCAGGAAGCGGTGCGCCACAGGTAAATTTTTTACCAGTGGCGCACTAGGGCTGGTGCGCCATAGATATTTGTCCACATGTATTTTGAATCGTGGAGAGAGAATAGCTGTGGCGCACCAGACCCAGTGCGCCACTGGTAAAAAATTTACCTGTGGCGCACTAGACCCCGTGCGCCACTGGTAATATTTTACCAGTGGCGCACGAGTGATCTGGCGCGCCACTGGTAGTCTCTCCCCTCTCTCCCCCCCCCCCCCCCGTGGATCGCCTTTTCAGTTTTGCAAACAAGAAAAGGAAATGATAAAATGTTCAAAAAATTAAATCCTTTGAGATGTAGTTAGGTTTTAGTGTCTAGTTGGTACAGAAATTTTGAAATATGAATTTTGACCTTTTTTGCAAAAAACAGAAAAAAAAATTAAAACGGCCATAACTTTTGCATACGACGTCGAAAAAATGCGTTTAATACGTCAAAAAAAAAAACTCGAGAAAAATTGGATTTCGATTTCACCGGGGTTTACCGGGTCAGCAATTCTCAAATTCTCCAAATTCCAAAAGAAAAAAAAGTTATTTCAAACAGATGATTTTTTCTACAAAATCAAAAAAATTCATAATTTCAAAAAAATTCAAAAAGTCCTAAAAGAAGACATAGAAATGTATAACAAAGAAGATTGTTGAATTATTTGGCTTTTTTTATTTTTTTTGAAGTGTTTTGACTTTTTTGAAAATTTTGGATTTTTTTGGATTTTTTTAAGTTTTTTGAATTTTTTGAAACTTTTGAATCTCCTTTTGAAACTTTAGAAGTTTTTGAAAATTTTGAAATTTAAAAACACACATATATAACACATACCACACATATACACATACAAGACTTAAGAGGGTTCATATGATATATATATCAATAAGACTTGAGTAGCATAGGGGTAGCTGGACTGGATAGAAATTAGAAGTTAAGCGTGCTAGGGTTGGAGCAATTTGAGGATGGGTGACCTAGCGGGAAGTCATCATCCGAGATAGGTTAAAAAATTCAAAAAAATGCAAATAAAATAGTGAGTTACCTGTGGCGCACCGCTGGTGCGCCACTGGTAACACTTATCAGTGGCGCAAGTTTAGTGGCGCACCACTAGTGCGCCACTGATAGCCTATTTTGGTGCGCCGCTAATAGGCTTTTTTCTACTAGTGTCTTCTTTATACTATAACTCATAGATTTTTGCTACTTATTATTCTGGCGAGGCTAATCAAACTTCCACTAGTAGAGAAGTGCCTTTCTGTGGCGCACCAAAAACTGTTTCTGTGGCGCATGGTGGGTGCGCCACAGAATTCTGTGAATTCTGTGGCGCACCCCCAGATGCGCCACAGAAAACCAGAATTCTGTGGCGCACCCCTACCCCGTGCGCCACAGAATTCTCAAAAAATTCAAAAAATGCAAAAAAAAAGCTTCAAAAAAATTCAGAAAAAACAAAAAATGAAATAATATGGAAATTCCTAATTATTTGAATTTTTTTGGGTTTTTTGAATTTTTTGAACTGATGACTTCCCGCTAGGTCACCCATCCTTGAATTGCTCCAACCCTAGCACGCTTAACTTCTAAATTCTATCCAGTCCAGCTACCCCTATGCTAGTCAAGTCTTATTCATATATATATCATATGAACCCTCTTAAATGTTGTATGTGTATATGTGTGGTATATGTTATATATGTGTGTTTTTAAATTTCAAAAACTTCAAAAACTTCTAAAGTTTCAAAAGGAGATTCAAAAGTTTAAAAAATCCAAAAAACTTAAAAAAATCCAAAAAAATCCAAAAAATCAAAAAAGTCAAAACACTTACAAAAATAAAAAAAGCCAAATAATTCAACAATCTTCTTTGTTATACATTTCTGTGTCTTTTTTTTGGACTTTTTGATTTTTTTTGAAATTTTATATTTTTTTGAATTTTTTTGATTTTGTAGAAAAAAATCTTCTGTTTGAAATAACTTTTTTTTTCTTTTGGAATTTGGAGAATCTGAGAATTGCTGACCGGGTAATCCCCGGTGAAATCGAAATCCAATTTTTCTCTAGTTTTTTTTGACATATTAAACGCATTTTTTCGACGTCGTATGCAAAATGCCTGGTGCGCCACAGAATTTTTTTTTGTGGCGCATGGCTACTTGGTGCGCCACAAAATGCCATTCCATAGAAAGGCAGTTCCCACTAGTGTTCAGGGAAACAATTCTGATGTATTTGTTTATCTGTAATAATTGCCATTTTAAGGTAATTAGACGAGTAAGAAAAGAACTTGCACAACATGAGTAAGTTACATTCTAGAAGTTCCATACAAGATGTATGAATGGTAACAACTTGTATGCAAAAGTTATGCCCCTGCAAAGTTTTTTTTTCTGTTTTTTGCAAAAAAAGGTCAAAATTCATATTTTAAAATTTCTATACCAACTAGACACTAAAACCTAACTACATCTCAAAGGATTTTATTTTTTGAACATTTATCATTTTCTTTTCTTGTTTGCAAAGCTAAAAAGGCGATCCACGGGGGGGGGGGGGGGGGGGGGGGGGGGGGGATCTGATTTAAAAAAAAATTCATTTCTGTGGCGCATGGCCTCATGCGCCATAGAATGTGTCATTTCTGTGGCGCATCCCACCCCATGCGCCACAGAAAGGCATATTTCTGTGGCGCACACCCTTCATGCGCCACAGAAATGTGACTTTCTGTGGCGCACATGGCCAGGTGCGCCACAGAAAGTCACATTTCTGTGGCGCATGGGGCCAGGTGCGCCACAGAATTTTTTTTGTGGCGCATGGCTACTTGGTGCGCCACAAAATGCCATTCCATAGAAAGGCAGTTCCCTACTAGTGTTCAGGGAAACAATTCTGATGTATTTGTTTATCTGTAATAATTGCCATTTTAAGGTAATTAGACGAGTAAGAAAAGAACTTGCACAACATGAGTAAGTTACATTCTAGAAGTTCCATACAAGATGTATGAATGGTAACAACTTGTTTCGGAGAAATGGTGTTTGTGGTCAAGCTAATGGATAAGAAATAATACAGGTCCAGATCCAGGTAACCTTTGGATTGTTTCACCTTGGAAACACTTGTTCCACTGAAGCATGTCTTAATCTTGTATTCTTCCCTTATGAAGGAGGCGAAAATGGCTTCTTTTTGTCATATGTTACACATATAAACTTATAGAATGATGTTGATTTTACAAACATCTGAGTGCGAGTTTTCCACACCGCAGTGGCCGTTTCTGGCTTATCTGGGCGTCGGTACAGTTTGAGATTCGTGCAGCACGGGCGCGGGGCTGGGCGAGTGCTCTAGGCTAACTAAGGGAAAACTGACAAAGTATCCACTAAAATGTAATTGGCCCAACTTCTTTCTTGCTCTCTCCCTGCTGTCTCGCTCCCCGCCGCCGTTGACGCCGTGCCATGGATGGTGCGGAGACGTATGCGGAGCTCTTGGCGAGCGTCGCCGCTCCCGGATTCGTGTGGTAAGGGAAAGCCAGCCGTAGCCCATAGCCGCCGTGCCCCGCATTTGTACCCGTCGAGATCTCTGGAATACGAGATTCACTCTGTACTTTGCCTCCTCCCCTTGCAGGTTCGCGGAGCTCGGCTGGCAAAGCGGCGCCACCGCGGTTGCCCCCCCTTGTGGATCTGGACGTGGTCACGGGTTTGAGGTAACAGAACCCTCACAGCCTTGTTACAATTCAGAAATCCGAGAAACAATTGCGTCTTCTCAGTCCTCGTGTTCTTCTCATAGCTCGAGTGGAGGGTGTGCTCTTCCAATGATGGAGGGGGAGATGCAAATGTCGATGAGGAGGATGATGACGAGGGAGCGGCAGGCTTCCCCGCTGCTAGCGTCCACGACGACGACTAGTCCCCTTCTGGCGAGCAGTACGCCTCAGCCTGTCAATTTTGCCGAGGAGATGCGCGGCGCCGCTGCTGCCCAAGCACCTCGCACATTCATACTTACGGAATCCTTTTACATCAAGAGGTTAGTACAAACTGTCCATCTTGTTCTTGAAACCTCACATGGTTATTCAGTAGATTTTATTTGTTTCAAGTTGTTCTATTTTCCTTCCGGGTGCAAAAATGTCCGGAAATAATTCATGTGTAGCTAATAAAATTGCAAAATCAAAAGTAACAATTGCATCAACGCTTGATATCATACAGACACACAGTCGTTACGAGGGTTTTTCTTCACATTAAGATCATGTATTCTTTTAGGTTGTTTTACTTATAATAATGCAATCCCCCTTTCACCCGTCTGGTTCAACAAATACAACTGTTATAGCAATGAATTCGCTTGTATTTTGGGCACCTCTCATTATTCCATCACTATGACCTGTGCCTTGTGATGAAAATTCATATTTTTTTCTCCCCACTTTGAAGTAAACGCATGGCGAGAAGGGTGGAGCTGCCTTTGTGCAGGCCATCAAGCGAGGTTGGCGTAGTTGAGATGGCATTGCGAGCATCTGCTTCCAAGAAGACGGCACGGATATTTTTACCCACATGGTCTTGTTTTCGACTCAGTCGCAGAACTTGAAGAGTACAAAGACTCCGATCAAGATTGCTGAATCAATTTATATTCCCCAGCAAGACATTGTGTTTCCATGGTCATTTAGCACTTCAAGATTGATGAAGGTCCGTAGATGCATGCATGCCTGGATGATTTCTCATTTTCTCACTGTAATGATGCACTCACGCTTGTAGCCGAATCAATGAATGAAGAATGGTGTGCTTGAAATGGTCATCTAAGGCAGTTGACCTAAAGGCTGAATTATGTCAAATCAAGTTACATCTAATGTGGATCTTTGTTCATCTTTCAATGATTGTGGGTATGTATACTTCTTAAAAAACTGTTAAAGAAAAATCAGACGCACGGAATACAGCTTCAAATAGTGGGGATCCGAAGAACTTTATGTAGATTCAACCGGCAGAGTTATCATATATTCAGAATTTAACTCAACTTCAGGAGCAGATAAAGAGCACTATGAATGTCAAATATACACAAATTAATTTTTCTTAAGTCGGTTGTTTCGCCACATGGTTATATAGGTGATGTCGGTGGAGATGCTCACATGATATCTGAAATGACGATCTCATAATTTGTAGTCCGCTAAATTTCTTGTTGTAAGAACGATGTTCAATAGACAGTTTGTTTGGATCAATGCAACAAAATACGAAAATCAAGGTTAAAACTTTATATTCATTAAATATCTACCCGTAGCAACATGCGGCCATATTTGGTCTATCATTAACTTTCGTCGCCCATTGCAGTGCACGGGCATTTTGCTAGTATAAATACATATATGATCGGTAATTATTTAGGCGACAGAGGATGGAGAGTTGTTCACGCTTTGTAACCAGCATCATCCTTTGTATGGCAATGCAGAGGCCATCTCCTGAGCAGCAGCCTTTTTGGCAATAGCAGCCTTTTCGGGCGAGTCGGCCATCCGAGCCTCCTTAAAGTACTTTGCGGCTGCTTCTACGTGGGCCTTGGAAATGGGATTAGACATGATGGTGTGGGCCTTGGCTGCGCTGTCCTTGGCTTCTGTGCTCCCAATCACAAAGAAAATCCCAAATCCACACGACATGAGCAACGATGGCGGTGCCGACATGGCCCGCCGACGCCGCACTTCGCCGGCGGCAGAACCGCTGGACGACGACGATCTCCTGGCCGAGATCCTCCTCCGCTTGCCCCGATGCCTTCGTCTCTCCCCCGGGCGTCCATCGTCTGCAAGCGCTGGCGGAGTATCTCCACCGACGACGCCTTCCGCCGCCGCTTCCGCACCCACCACCGAAAGCCCCCCATCCTCGGTGTCTTCGAGGGGTGCTACAGGGAACTCAAATTCATGCCTCTCCTCGACCCTCCCGACCGCATACCTTCCGAGTGCTTCTCCCTGGATCTCAGCGCCGACGAAATTTTCTCCTGGAGAGTGCTCGGGTGCCGCCATGGACGCGTCCTCCTCCTCAACTCCAGGTCAAAATTGCTCCTCGTGTTTGAGCCTGTCTCCAGAGACACACACCGCATTCTCATTCCGACGGAGTTCGTACGGGATGGGTTCACCAACGCAGCTGTGCTCTGCGCTGCCGGCGACGACCACGTGCACGGAGACTGCCATTCCAGCCCCTTTAAGGTGGTCTTGGTAGGAACCAGAAGACAGCAAAAGTTAGCAGTCGCTTGCGTCTACTCCTCAGAGACTGGCATTTGGGGTGATGTTGCCTCCACGGCGGAACCATGTACCGGCGGTGTCAGCCGTCTCCCCTGCACACTTATCGGAGCTGCTCTTTACTCGTGCGAAAGTAGATACACTGATGTTATACTCCAGTTTGATCTGGATAACCAGACCCTAACTCTCATCAGGAAGCCTCCTGCAGTTAGCCCCGTTGGTAGCCAAAGCTGGATCATCCGGGCAGAGGATGGCGGTCTTGGCCTCGCCGTCTTGTCATACTCGAGCTTCCAACTGTGGGACCGCAAGTTCGATTGTCATGGTGTTGCCACATGGATGCTGCGGAAGAATGTTAACATGGACGAGATGCTTGGCCCGAACGCTGATTCTGCCAATATAGTGGGGTACGCAGAGGATGCTGATGCGATTTTTCTGTCGGCCTACATAGATTCCTACAGACATGTGCTCATCATCTTTCAACTCGAGTCAGTGATAGTCAAGGAATGTCGTAAATGCTTCTCTTCGGACATCTATCATCCGCTCACAAACTTCTACACTGCCGGTAATTTCTTGTCTTTTCATTACAGAAGTAGCCTGAATCTGCTTATTTTACTTACATGCCTGCTCGAACACCTCTGCCGTGCTTCGTAGTGTTTACTATCATAGTTACATATTTTCTTCTCTTTGATTGATCACTAAAATTAATATACGTTTTGTTTTTTTATGTTACAGTTTAACTGCATCTCAGTAAACTACTTTGACTAATTTATTCTACCGTACAGATTAACATAATTTGTTACAAAACCATTACGAATATCGGTAAATTTAGTTAAGCTGAACTGTAGGCAAAGGCACCTTGAAGGTAGATCTTACACATTGAATCTAAACATACGCTATATATAGAGGGGTATCTCTTCTCTTCTCTACTATATAATATGCCTAGAGGTGGTGATGGTACGTTTTTTAATTTCCTAATTTACCCCTGTGTCGCTAGGCATAGTTACAAAATATTACCCATTACCCCTATGCCACCGCCAAGTAAATTTACCGGGCGCTTCAGCCCCTCTGAAAAAGACAAATCAACCCGCAGTCCGTATCGGTTCGTCTATTTCCCCCGCGAGCTGACCCAACCTTCTCTCCTTCCTTTCCGGCGAGAAACGAGCGTGGCGGCCAGAGCTACCCGCCGCCGGCCGAATCTTGCCCGTCTTCCCTACGAGTTATACGCCGCCAGATTGCCTCGGAGTATCTCCCGCAGCCGTAGAGCTGGGTGAGCTCGGCATCACTTCCTGACTTCCCCTCCAGGCATTTGGTGAGCGTACTGGAAGATCATGGCGAGTTGCATGGGTGCCGCCGGACTGGATTTGTCCATGTCGTATGTGGAAGATGAGTTGATCCTAGATCTGGATCCAGCGCTTCCTCTTCTTTCTTTTATCTTCTTCATGAATTTTCGGTTCCATATGATTCTGAATTTTTTTGCTGCACGCGATTGTGAACAAGATCAAAACATGAGTCCGTGGGAAGATGATTATTAGACGAGTACTAATGTGTCAGCAGCAGCAGCAATTTGAGCTCATCGCCGTATCTCTCGAGCTTAATTCAAACAATAGATGAACGACCATAGGCATGTATGCGTCTGCTGGTCTACTTAGCTTAATTTAGGAGATTAGTATCTCGAGAAAGCATGAGCTTATATGCAAAGTTTTCTTACGGTAGCTTTTTCTCCTCATTGATCTTGTGTTTTTTACAATGTACAGAAATGCTTGTAAAAATCTCAAAGCCGTATGGGACGACCTGAAGTAAGACGGGGCACCAACCTAAGTTTAGAGTTTGTTTCTCAAATAGGTCGATCAATTGTGCAATTCAGTGAACATTCTGCAAAATTGGATTTGAGCAGCGAAAATATTAAAGCAAGCATCAACATTTAGATGTTGTAGGCGGTGACCCCACGAATAATGCTCCTCGGTTTTAGTCACGTTTGTGCATCGTTCACCAGAGACGGCGAGCTCAGAGGGCAAGATTGTATGGTTCAGTACTTGAGTGTATGTGAGGAGAAGGTGGCTGACGTCACTTCCGATGTTTGTTCTCCAAACTTTCATCCTGTAACGTCCGCGCACGCTTCGGTGCCATGTCGAGCCCAATATCTCTTAGCCGAGTGCATCAATAATTACATCTATTTCACTCTCATGAGATGGTATTTTTTTTCACACTTCCACAACGCGGTTAGGAATTAATTATCAAATGAAATTTCCTCGGGTTTTGGCGTGTCGAGAAGTAAACTTGGCGGGGTGGCATGCCATGCGCTAAATGGCCTAAAGCTGTGACACAATTGTTGTCGTAAGATGTTTACTTGTTTGGTAACACAAATATATTTTTGGTCCGTAGCAACGCACGGGCAATTTGCTAGTATATTTAGTACGCCCACATGACTCCCTACGCTCGCTACCACACACATGATACATATGCAGCTATTTTTGTGAATGGTATTCAGTTATTTGGATCGCGAAACTTGAATCATTGGTCGTTCATGTGCATGCGTGTGTATGTGCATCTCACAAGGAGAATACAAATATATACTCTCTCCACAAGAAAACATAGAGCATATTGGTTTTATCCGAAACCAAACATTATAAAACTCTGAAAATGTCCACATGAAAATATCAAAATCTACCGTACCAAATCAGCATAACTAGGTTTGTTATAAAATATATCCTTATGTATATATATTTTATAAAGTCTGACCTAAGACAAAACTAATATGCTCTATTTTGACACCGGAGGAAGTAGTGATTCCAAGTTTCAACTTGTACCACTATACAAACATCCAGAGGTTGCAACGGCACTATGTGATGATCTTGAACCTTCTCTTTAATAATACTTATCATTTGCTGGACTTGAATAAGATCATTAATTATACATATGGCTACATATCCATCTAGTGTACCAGAGCTAACAATTTACATAAGCTGAATGGATGGATTGAACATACACATCGAACACTACCGGAAAAAACGAATTTGCCGTGCGGCCAAATCGCACGGCAAAGGCCGCTCGGAACACGGCAAAGTCTGTGCCGTGACAAACGACAAGAACACGGCACAGCACGGCCCTCACGGCAAATTTCCATTTTCCGGTAGTGGAAGCTGCTCTTCTGGATTCGATTAAGGAAGTGACACAAAAAATTAGGAGAAAGAAGTAACACAGCCACGCAAGAACACCAAGGCAAGCAACAATACAAACGCATCGCTAGCACAGCACTGCAGCAGTCGCGGGCTCGCGGCACAGGCGACAAACGTTTTTTCCGGCATTGTGCACGCCGATCTAGCCGCCAGCGCCGTCTGATCTGCACACGAGCTCCTGAACAGTACCAGCGGCTCTAGGCGCCGGACGGCGAGCTCCTGCGACGCCCACACTCACCGCTCGCAGAACGGGAGGGAGCTCGTATGTTGACATACACTGCATATGGGCATATATAGTTGCAGACATGAATACATGATGTCAAACACTTGCTAGAAAAAGGCGTACGCGGTATCTCTGTTAAATCATTTGATCATATCTATTAAAGAGATGGCTAGGTTAAGTACAATTCAGTTGAAGTTCAGGATGAAATTTGCACTCAAATGACAAAGAATTTGATCATATAATAATTGGCAACACCGAACGTTGAAAATGAATGACGTATAACGGATATACTTTAGCAATTACTGGTTATCATAAATAGCTAGTACATCATTAAATATATTTTATTATATATCGTTACAATATTATAATTGTTGATAATTTTTGTATAAACTTCGTCTAACTTTACATAGTTTGGCTTCAGAAAAAATTTATATGCCTTGGTTTTAGGAACAAAGGTAGTATCAAGTGGCTGGAACGGATACAGTAGAAATTATTGGTTATTACATATACTAGTAGTTCGGAACTGATTCCAGAAAAAAGAATCTCATAATTACTAGAATAAACAGCTCGAAAGCAAGATTTGGTTGTTGTAGTTTACTCTTGGCGATTACAAAGCGGACAATATGTATGCTGTTAGCTAGCTAGCTATAAGAAATTAATAATATCTCCACAACCCTGTGTTGAATATGCTTACAACGTTCTGAATATTTAAGATCCAGATGGTCTGGAATTTAAATTCATCTGGCAAATTTGAAAGAAAGCTGTATATTTTTTGACGAAAAAGGCAGCGCCATTTTCTATTTTTTAAGAAGGAGAATGAATAGTGTTACAAATGGGTTAGGATATGTTCTCAGTTAGTAGCCAGTTAATCTATACAACGTAAGAAATTAGTCAGGAGGCAACCAGAGGGCTCCTTTCAGTCGAGCACGCTTCCACTCGCGTAGGTCTTCAGATATTAGATCACAAATCTTGGGTGCATTGCACGCTTTAGTTTTGAAGATGCGGTTGTTCCTTTCTTTCCAGATTCTCCACCAAGTACACATGATGACAGAGCTGATCTTAGTTGCATTTGCCTTGGTCTCCCTGCTGATAGCTTCCCACCACCAACGCTCCAGGCTCGGTTCAGACATAGAAGGCAGACGGCTCGCAATGGCAAAACGGCCAAAGATCACAGTCCATATACTGATGGAGTATGAACACTGTCCGAGCATATGCACCGCGGATTCAGGGTGGATGTGACACAACGAACATATGGGGTTGCACTGGATCTGTTTCTTGAGCAGAATGTCAGCCGTGGAGCATCTTCCCTGAATAGCAAGCCAGGCGAAGAATTTGTTTTTAGGGGGAATGTTGATCTGCCAGATCATCTGCTTGAAGTTCGAGAGGGTGCAGGTGAGGAATTGGAACTGGTATGCCGATCGCGCACTGTATACGCCGTTGGCAGTCCATTTCCATGTGATAGTGTCAGGTGTTGCTGGGTTCAGTTGCAGGTCATAGAGCAAGGCAGCGAGTCGAAGGTATTCCGTGAGCACCTGAACAGAGGGGTTTTGCTTGATGCACTGTATCCATTTACCATTTTCAAAGGCCTCTTTCACACTTAGTCTGGATCCTTTGCTGTGTTTGAAAAGTGCCGGGAACCTCTCTTTGAGCGGCACGGCCTCGAGCCAATGCGCGTGCCAGAATGAGGTGGTAGTTCCATCGCCGATGATGATTTGTGTGCTGGCAATGAATAAGCTTTTGGTGACAGGATCAGATGGGAACGGCAAGCCATGCCACGGCTTGTCTGGCTGGGTTTGATTCTGCCATAGCCATCTCATACGCAGCGCGTGTCCATGCAACGTCAGATCATGGATACCTAGGCCTCCATTCTCAATTGGACGACACACAGTTGACCACCGAACGAGGCACTTACTGCCAATTGCAGTGCATTCACCAACCCAGAGAAATGATCGCCGAATTCTATTAACAATCTTGTCAAGCCACTTGGGGTGTGCAATTGCGAGCATCTGGAATGTGGGGATAGCAGACAGCACAACTTTGACAAGAACAAGTCTCCCGGCCATTGCGATCCATCCGATCTTCCATCCCGAGAATTTGCTGATTAGGCTGTCGATGATTGGTTGGTAATCATCCTTCTTCAGTCTGCTGTCAGAGAGTGGCATACCTAGGTATTTGCACGGGAAGGATCCAAGAGGGCAGCCTAGGATTGGCAGCAGTGCACTGATGTTCAGCTCATCACATCTGATGGGTATCAAACTGCTTTTGCTGAAATTGGGGTGCAAGCCTGTAGCTTCACCGAACAGAGAGAGCACACTGTTGGCCGCCAACAGATCATCTTCAGTTGGCTTTAGGAAAGCTGTATATGCTAGCTGGTGACAGTAGCAGCAGGTCAAGTGTCGGTAGTTTAAATTCATTCACTCTGGTGTACACTTGCGATCCTTTTACCTATTTTAAATTGGTGCCTGTACCTACCTGATATCAAGCAAAGGATTAAAATTCAGAGTAATTACACCTTCAGCTCTATTTTGTGACCGTTTCACCAATATTGGAGTTCTGTGACCAATCCACTCATCTTGATAGCAGCAGTACTTTTATCAAACAACCAAAAAAACTCAGTTGCATCAAGCAAAAACAACTCACTTTGTGATATCACAAAGGCTGGTTTGCTCAAGAACCTGTCTCCATCTCTTACTGTTATCACAAGCCTACACTTGCCTAGACTCTGAACAAGAAAAAGATACAACAACCAACGGGACAAAAACTGCGATTGCAAGCAACAACTTTAAGACACAATCACTATTGTGGCTCTAGGCACAACAGCGCAAAATTCATCGTCGTGTGTCGAGATTGCATGCTGAAGTCGTCTACCATCTATCTTCCTTGAAAGCATGTTCATCACTACTCACAATACAGCCTGATCACGGAGTCGGCGCCAGCAGTGAACAACCACGGCTGTCTTGGGTGGAATTTGCAATCCAAAACCCCTGCACCCCAACAAAAAAAACTGTTAATCCAGATAATGCCTTGCAGTGTCTACATGGCATCGTTTAGTTTGTGTGTTAATGCCAAAGAGAATATCATCATCGTGTTACAGGAAAAATATACTTCTTTTGACGCACCAAAGGATAACTTTTTGCTACGTATTTCCTTCTATGCAAAATTTTTATTCCAGAATTTGCCGCAACGAATCTAACTTTCTTCCCTCTTAGCACCAAATACTAGGACTACTCGGTCCAATTGACTGAATCGAACATTCTTCCTTACGAATTCCATGTTATTATTTCAACTTAACAAGGCACAATTAGCCATCAGACTTGCGCACCCAGCATGACCCTATGATGTGCCTCGTTCTCAAAATTTCCCAAGCACCAAATAGACCACAAGATGTATGACTACGTACCTCTTCTATCTGAGCTCAAGTGGCCACGGAGAATCTCCAGCGGAACAATAAGCGGGTTCTGGTTGAGATCAGCATAAACCATTCCGTGGAACACATAAGCCGTACAGTCCTCGGACGACGAGGCAAAAGAGGGTATCTCCGGTGGAAAGTGACACTGGTTATATCCTTCGAGTGGTTCCTGAAATGAAGAAATCAAGATATTAATTCATACAGAATTGTAACACTAGTGAGTATTCTCAAAAAAGAATTATCAAATCATTCCAAAAACAAGGCAATACTAGAACCCCAAAACACAGGAGCTTTCTTAACAGTACAAAGTACAAACCCTTCAAAACATTAGAGTAAAACAGTGGAAATCATTGACCTTTAATAGAGAACACTTCTGCACATAGAGGTGCTATCGAGAAGGAAAAGTTCAGCATTACTTTGAAGGCAAGGGTAAAGGAGTAATCGGTGGCCACATCAGATAGCAAAGCATTTGGCCAGTATTGTCGATTGCTAATTGGTTATTCAAGTATTTAGTAATTGGTACAAAAAAGACTGAAACAATGACTATAACAATTGTGCAGAACTAAATTTGGCGAACAAAAGCTAAAATACTAGCAATGAACTACCTACAACACTAACCTTGGCAACGTATCTTATACGAAAATAAAAAATGCAGAAAGAAAGAGACTTCAATCAAGATAAGAGAAGTCGTACTTAACATCTTGTATGGCTTGGTAGATAAATCAGTATCAAACCAGCACAATTTACCATCCTTGCTTCCCACGATAACGTTATCACCTGCATCAAAGAATTGCAAAGTAGTCGTTAGTAAGAAATCCAGCAAACAGTGTTTGTCTCACTACCATTAACTGAAACAACAACTGGTTTACAGCTTATATAGAATACCAAGGGCAATATGAACCAACTCAAGATTATCAATCAACAGGTAGATTAGTATACAGCTGATTGATTTTAGACTTACCGCCAGGATGGATGGAGATGGACGAAATCTCACGGACACCTGACTCCAGTTTCTTGACTACCTCGGCCTTTTGGAGATCATAGACCTGAACGAATTTCTTAGTGGCAACAAAGAACATCTTCTGAGTTGGATGGAATACTGCTGCAACAGGGAGGCCCGGCAGTTTACGGAAAGGATGATGAGAATGCTTCTTCGAGAGCTGATGCAACAGTACTGCCCTTGATTCGCGTACAACGGAATTAAGGTAGACAATCGGAAGAATAAATCTTCAAATCTGAAAGAATGTGTACTATGTTGGCGCATGCGTATCTACATTACTAGACTGAAAGAACACGCTCCGATCAATACACGAAAAACACCCTCCCTGATACAAAGAAATAGCCAATTTACTATAGAACTGTCACAAATTATTATCTTGGTTTAGTTCGAATGTTCGGTGACAGCTGAAAAATGTTCACAAGGAAGTTATCTAGAGAAATTTCCTTTTAAAGCATCTTAGTTATTGCGCCCGTGTATCACTTAGAAATTAAAGAAAGCAAACAGATATGCATAATAAAAGGATATCAGTTGGCACAACCGTGGTGAAATAGTCTCCCTTTGAATGCCACTCCACAGTTGATGCGGCCTGAAAAACAGCAAAACAGATGGTAAGCATGCATGCGGACGAAAAATCCTAAGTTTTTAAAAGGAGAATGAATGGAAGTGACTCTTGAGTACTTATTTATACCTTATGATGAATTAATGTGATGCCGTCAAATTTGTCGTTCTTCACCCACGTCACAGCTGGCTTCTTACCATCTGCCATATAATAAAATGTTTAAGAACAGAATGAATAAGCTAGTGAGTGATACATGAGAAGAATTGTTTGGGCGACAACTACTCTTAGTTACCAGCATCTTCTTCAGGGGCTGCTGATTCCTCCATATGGAGGAGCTGCTTTGTCCTCATTTGAGTTTCTTCATCCCCCACCTCGGCGTTAAGAAGCAGAAGATCGTGGCCACTGCAAATAAGACGAATTGTAAGGATGCGTAATAAAGCCGGAAGAGACAATATACTTGGGAATGGCAAAGACGTACACAATAGCAGCCAGGATGGGCCTGTCGGGTGAAGGATTCCACGAAATGCGATGGACATCAGCGCCAACATTGAAAACCTTAAGACACCGACCAGTTTCAACCTCCCACACACGAATTGTTCCATCAGATGAACCTTCAGAAAGAAGATGTGTAAACGTAAGACAATGTCGTAAAGATGATGACCATTTCCTCATATGAAAATGGTTTGACCAAACATCAAATTCAAGGCAAATTAACTAATAACAGTGAGTTGATTACCATTTGAACCATCAGGACCTTGTCCACATATATATCCAGGAATAACATCGAAAAAATATCAACAGTCCATACCTGATGCTATCCACTGCCCTGTTGCTTCAACTGACAGCGACCTCACTGGACCGCTATGGCCCTTGAATTCAAGGTAACAGGTTTTAGGATATGGCCTCAGATCTTTTTTACTAGGTAATTTCGGCTTGAGTGACTCGGGATCGATGTTTATCTGTGGGATTGTCAAATAATAATCATGCATTAGAAAAGAACATCACAATAAAATGATAAACTGGAACCCAAGCCATAAAGACCCTTGTATACTCATGAAAAAAGAAGATATGTCCTCCGCTTACACGCTTTTTGCGAGTTCTAGGGCATAGATAAAGATCTAGACACCGATCAAACCCTTCCCTAAGCGCCTTCTCATAGGCAGGTACACTTCTGAGAGATTCAAATCTGCATAATCCACCGCAAAAAATAAAGGGACAACAGCACTTAATTTCCTCAGACGAATCAGACCATGCACAATAAAAATCACAATGGCAATGTAAAAGAAACATACCGTCGTGGGATGAACTTTGGCCTGTCCTCCTCATACATAAGCTGGTACGAATCTATCTCCTCTTGTGTGGGAACATATTCAACAGAAGGATTATATGACTCTTCATGACCTGAATAGAAGAAATTAATGGTGTCATGCAGGATGAATAGAACTTCAACCACGAACAGCCTGACCAGTGCAAGACTGTATCACATATTTTTAATATAGAAGGTTGGTCGTCAGGTCAAATCAATTGCCGAAAGCTTTCCATGTAAGCATGAAGGGCATGACAAATAATGGCATGGTACCTGGCAAATTTGGTTTAGGTGCAGGGATGTAACTCAAGCCTTGACGCTTATTGTCTGCTGTATCATTGTCATCTCCCCACAAGATATAATTGTCTGGCTCATCTGTTGGTTTATCAAACTTGATCCATCCTTTACGAATGGCTCTAACAAGTTTAACAACCTGCCAAAAAGAACAATGCAGTAAAAGGTAAAGTGATGCCAATGCTAACTAGTTATAAATAAATGGCAGCAAGAAATGTGATAGCATTTGAAATGTGATTCCAGTGCAGTTTCAGAAAGAAACTTAAGTCCTATGGTTATTTAGTCCAAGTGACCTGTACTCAGTGGCGAAGATGGAGGAAAAAAAGCATTGCAGTCATCTTATTATTATAGTGTAGTATTCCACTAATTCACAGTATCACACACTAATTTAATTATGGTTTTCCAAAACAGTTTCAGAGAGTACCTACAAAATTAGTCGCATGCTATTGAGTCTGTTTAGATAGTACAGCATATGTTATTCAATGATTGCCCACAAAAGGCTAGGCAACCAAACACGAACAGCAGAAGTTAGACTAACATCAGTAATCCCATACCGCACCATGCAATAAATTAGTACAGTGAAGTCTGAAGTCTAAACAGTTAAATACTCCAAGGTAAACAACCAAAATATGAAACTAGAAACATTCACAATCACGTACTGAATTATTAAAGCAGACAACTGTGACCACCCAACAATCATCGGTTTATTGTGGCACAAATTTCTTAGATTGTTCCATATAAGATATAATTCAATGGGGGTATCTCAGATCTTGAAAGCACAGAATAACAAGCCACCCATGCAATTAGTTAATTATGTCATTAGAAGAAATTAAAGAGCATGTAAATTTAATAAAATAAATGGTCCAAGATAACATAAAAGAGGAGGAAGCTGAGGATACCTTCTGATGCTCCCACTTTGAGGGCACAAATCGCCTCTTTGGCTCGGGAGCGTTAGAAAGTGGATGACCTTTGCCATCATATTGGAACCAGTCAACATAATCCTGAGAAAAAAGTTTAGTCAGCCCGTGTTGAGAATTATAGTTAATCCTAGAGAAATGCCACCTAAGCTAGCATCAGACTAGCTACAGATTGTCTTTGAAAAGTTTATCATCATACAGATAAATGAGCATAATAACAGCTAGACTGACCAACTGGGACATATTTAAAAACAGAGCACCTGAAAGAAATGCACGGTAGATTTGGCAGTCAGTCACACTTACTGGGTACGGATCAACACTGGCGTGCGGAGTCTTCCCCTTGAGCAGTCTAGCGATTGTCTTGGCTTCTTCCTTGGTAATCTGCACCTCCTCGTCATTATAGGCATCATAGATCTTTCTCCTATGTTTGGCAACAGAGGATAACAAGGATGGGTCATCTATTTGGTAATAAAATTAAGATCCACCTAGTATAGCATCAGACTATATCTGAATGCAAGGATGAAAACGGCAAATGAATCTGCTGTTAGGCAAGGCTTGGACGAATCAGTTGAGTGAGCAGATATAAGACCAGAAATCTGTACAATAGCTAGCTAGTTGTGTTGTACGTCGAGGTGCTTCAGCTGAACCACTAGACTAGAGTAAAGCAGGTAATGTACCAGTTGGTGTCGCTGTCGACGTTGCTGAGGAACGAGTCGATCCTGCCCTCCCTGTCGCGCTTCTTGATCTTGCGGCCGTCGATGTCATACCCGACGTGCTCCTCGTCCTTGTACCACTCCAGGGGCACGTCCCCCACGGTGTTCCGCGGGCCGGCCTGCGGCGAACAAGTAACAACATGTTAAGCTTCGAGTCCCTGAAATGGCGCGCAGCTGATGTGTCATGTACGTGTCCTAAAGATATGGGCCTGATCAAGATGGGCTTTGGGCTGTGTGCCTTGGGCCTGGACGGTGGAAGCGATAGAGCATATAAGCTGGGCAGCAGTACACGGAGGGGCATCGACCAGAAATGAATCAAGGCAGTAGCCTTCTCCTTCCTCAAGTTCATCTCGTTCCCCACCTCATGCTCTGCTGATCCCATTCCCAAACTCTGATTCCTCTATAACCCATCTCCAAATTCTGTTGTAATTCGTGTGTATCGTTGTATCTCAATCCAATCATAGGTTGGGATATGACAGTTTGGTATCAGAGCCAAGTTCCGTTCCTCGTCTTCCGCTGATTCGATCTGTAAATCCAGTGGAAGGGTTGACGACTTCGAGCACGGTGATTTCCGCTGGAGGTTCGATCAACATGGAGAAGAATCTGGAAGCCGTTGCCACTGCCATGGAGTTTGAGGAGAAGGAAGCCATGTGGGCACGGATTTTGGCAAAAATGGAGGAGTTGAGTTCTGCCTTGGACCGTGTCCTCGGGTCGCCCTCCGCACCCTCGACACGCATCAACGGAGCAGCCTCGTCTCCACTTCCAGCCACGACCGAGGGCACCTGCAGTGAGTCAGATGCAACACCCATGCCACCTGCGCCTACCAGGTGTTCGACTCTATGCTTCAACCATGACGTCATCGAGCCGATGGTACCGTTCACCCTGATGGCAAGTGCGACCGCAGTCGCGACCATGCCGCTTGACATGGCGACGGTCGTGCCTACTGCATCGCTACAAGAGGAGGTGGGCCAACTGGGTGCACTTGAGGTGTTCGACGAAACACCTGAGAGGATAAGAAGTGGGGCGAAGCATCACTGCTTCGTCAAGTGTGTATCTCGAGTGCGCATCGTGCGACGCCCTGTGCGCATGGCCTTTAGGAATAAGTTCAGCAACTCTGCGACCACACCATCACCACCCCTAGTGCCGCCACAGCCGCCTGATCAGTTGGTCCATCACTTGGTTCCTTGTTCACCCCCTCGGACACCTACTCCGCCTCGCCCTCCATATCCACTCTCAGGTATTGGGTTTGCAGCAACATCCATGATGCTTCGTTGTCATACTACACAGGCCCGGAATATCTGTACTGTACACGCAACACGTCTCAGTCTTGAGCAACAGAAGCGTGGAAGAGTGCACAGAGATATTTATATTGTGGAGAATTCTTTGTGTCCAGCTACAAGTGTCGGGGCTGTTGAGAAAATGTGTTCTATCAAAGATGAATTGTTACAGGTTGGGTTGCTGCAAGGAACTGTGTGCATCACTTTGGGGGCAAGTTCGTTCTTCTGCAGCCAGGACCAACACACAATTAGACAGACATATCTTGTTCCTTCAGTCCAAGATTTTTGTGTTAAGTCTGATGATACTTTTGCTGCAAGTGGATGTTCATATCAGGCACATGCTCTTGTTCACTTTTCTGATGCACTAGGAGCTACAGCTTGTGACATGGGTTGTCAGGTTGAGTGGCTCATATGCAGTATGGGAAAATTGAACTACATAACTGATAGATGTTCATGTGGGGCGAAAAATGGAAGGATGATTTCTCCAGAGCTATGTGAACAATGGGATCCAGGGATAAATCTTGGATGTTTGTGCATGTGGTTATCCCAGTACTTCGTGGACATTGCCGCTGCCACTCCACTTGTGGAAGATGTTGTGGTGACCGCTCCTAGCTGTGAGAAGGTGCATCCGCAAATGGCAGTCAAGGTGTTTGGTGCAATGCCTGAGATTTCAGAGAGCAAAAATAAATCCAGTCGCATCATCAAGTGGGTCTCCCGGGTGCCAATCACCCGTCGCCCAGTACGGTGGACTCCGAGGAGAAAGTACCACCGCTCCTTACCACCACCACCACCACGTCCTCCAGACCAGCAATATTCCAGTGAGGAACAAGCCCACAAGCTACTGTTGTGGCCATCCTTTCAGTTTGTGATTTCACGCAAGTGCAGCCGAGAGCTTATGCTGGAAGCCACACAGCCATGGTGTCGAAGTGCTTTTAGTCCTGGATATAAAGAGCAACGAAAAATAGTATGGATGCTCAGTGATGCGAGACAAGGGAGTTGTCAGACCATATCAAACAGTTATACATGTGCTTATCCTTTAAATTTGCAAGAAGTGAAAAATTATGAAGAGCCGAGTCCACAATGGGATCCAGGGATCAATCATGTTTTCGGCAATTTAATCTATCTAGTGGAGATGAGATTTAGACTGACAGTGCACAATGGGCAAATGACAAAGGGATGGTATCTATGCAACACATTTCAAATACCTGAAGTCACGTGTAGAGTGATATACAATGGACTGAATGTGTGCAAGGAAGAGGCTCTCGTGTCCATCAACGTTTTTGTTCCTGTTGACTTGTGGTGCAGTATTGGCTATGTGCAGACTTATCTTATCAAGCTCTGGAGGTGTGGTCAGCATGGGATGATATTTGCTGAACAAGAAAACATGAGTTATGTACACGAAACTGCAAGAGCATCCAAGCAGCGGGTCATAGAGCATCAGTGTATGATTACACCTACACTCTTCACATATTGCTACATCAGTTTGGCCAAATCGAGGGCTGCACTGAGGAAACCAAGTCAGCTTCTAGACCAAGCAGGGCAAGGTTATCATTTCTCTCTTGAATATATTACACCATGGCGACGATATGTCTTCAGTCCGGGACCACACACTCTTGTGAAGTATCAGGAGCAGCATTTGGCATGGGGTGATGTGCAAGTTAAGAACCAGCTTACAGTTCAGATTCGTCAGTGGTACTCTTTATTGGTTCAGCTCAAGATATCACGATTTGCTTCAAACAAATGGTTTCCAGGAATTCTGAGTCTACTTGTGGCAGTACAAGAAAAGGCAATGCACTTTCAGTGGAGGCATACACATAAGATAAATTCCATCGATTCTGTTGCTGGAGACGAGCTACAAATCAACGGAAAATTCCAATTGCTTGAAGACCGGAGAAATCAGATAGAGGTTGTTTCATCTTGCAAGGCCTACAACCTGACAATAACAATTCAAGCCTATGTCCGATATGTGAGGGGTTCCTACGTCAATAGGCAACCAGCTTACTTGGACAACATCTCAATACCCGTTGTTGACTGGAATTCACCTGACAACAAGGATCGGCAGATGCCGTGGGATCCGGGTGGTGTTTGTTACAGCGGCTTGAGGGCAAGCCGGAATTTAAGGGGGCGAGAATGTCATGTACGTGTCCTAAAGATATGGGCCTGATCAAGATGGGCTTTGGGCTGTGTGCCTTGGGCCTGGACGGTGGAAGCGATAGAGCATATAAGCTGGGCAGCAGTACACGGAGGGGCATCGACCAGAAATGAATCAAGGCAGTAGCCTTCTCCTTCCTCAAGTTCATCTCGTTCCCCACCTCATGCTCTGCTGATCCCATTCCCAAACTCTGATTCCTCTATAACCCATCTCCAAATTCTGTTGTAATTCGTGTGTATCGTTGTATCTCAATCCAATCATAGGTTGGGATATGACATGATGATGCGTGGTGGTCGGAGCAGGAGGGATGGTAGTGGTTCACCTCGTCCTCGGAGGAGTCGCTCTCCCCTCCCGCCGCCGCGTCCTCCTCATCCTCCGGGCCGGAGTCGGAGCCGCTGTCCTCGAACGAGAGCGAGTCCTGTAGCCGGAGCAAGAACCATCAGGCTCTAATTCGAAGAGGACGAAGGATACGCGTAGTGAATGGAAAAACATAGGGGAGGGGGAGGAGCGGGTGGACCTTGTCGTCGTCGGAGTCGTCTTCTGACCAGGCGGTGTCGCTCCACGGGGAGTCGTCGGAGGAGAGGTCGGCGGTGTCGTCGTTTCCGTCGGGGTGGCCCATTCCGGCGTAGGAGGAGGTCGGCGCCGCCGCTGGCTAGGGTTTAAGCAGGGAGAGGAGGGGAGAGGAAGATGCTCACTCAGCCCAGCTCCTCTCCACGGAAGAAGAAGAAGAAGACACGTCCATTGGATGCTCGGCCCATTACAACACGGCCCAGCCCAGCATAGGCCTCTACTGGAAAAATCAAAATCACTTGAATGATTGAATTTTGCTCAAAAAAAAAAAAAACTTGAATGATTGAATTGTTCTCAAAAAAACTTGAATGATTGAATTCCCCTCAAACAAAAAACTTTGAATGATTGAATCCAACCTAGTACTAAAAGTTTTGCTTTTATTTGGACTACTGATGAGTTTTTTCGGTTTTGCTATTTCAAATAACTTCAACCGTTTTTTTTCCAGTTTTGTATTACATAGGACGTGTGATGGATTTTAACCTCGATTTCCACATATGAATGGTGAAAACATAAAACAGGGATATATATATATATATGGCTTATTTTTTTTTGGTGAATTTTCTCGATTTCCTTTTTCATGATTTTTTTGGCCAGAATTGCATTCTAAATTGTGAACATCCATATGTAAAGGAAGTTTGCTCAGAAAAAATCCATCTCAATCATGCATCGATCTAAAGATTCTAAACATTGGATAATCTGTAAAGGAGCCCCCTAGCACCCTACACATGAGCTTCGAGCATCTCTAGCCGATCCCCAAAAAACATGTCCCGCAAAACTGGTTCCTGGTGTGGCTGATGCCAGAAGAAAGACCCCGGCGGAGAAGAGATGGAACGACCGCAATGCTTTTTTTCTTGAATTTTTAACCATAAATACCATTAACCTGACACAACCAACTCGGTGGTCAGCATTACACGTACATCATCCGGTACATTCTCCAACCAACGAAGTTGTGGAATAGTCTGCCTACCACCAATAGCCGCCATGGCATGGGCTAATTTATTACAAATTTTAGGAACGAAATGGAAATCAACAAAAATAAAATTATGTTGAATAAACGACTTGATGTCACGGTAAATGACTCCTTCTACCGTTAGATCAAACTCAGTGCTTTGGATTATTGTGATCAAATTCGAACGGTCCGACTCAATCATGATGCGACCCAACCCCCAGTCCGCGGCTGCATGCAAGGCCTCGTAGCACGTCGTGGCTTCACGACCGCAATACTTGGGAACTAGTAAGCACAGTAGTTTTGTCTTCACGTGGTGTGCGTGGTGGTCTCGACTCAGACCGCCCCACGTGGCAGCGACATAGTGTCGGCAGATGGCCTGTGAGGAGCCACGGGTCTCACGGCTTACAGATTAGAGCAATTACTAATTTATATTAAACATTTTTACCTTCTTATAGGTTATCATATCAGAAATTGTTATCTAGGCTTAGTGCAAGTTTTGCCATGCAATCTCAATATTTTTCTCTTTCATTGAAAAATATAGTACTCCCTTGGTTCACTAATGTAAGGAATTTCAAATTTTCTTTATTCATATGTATCTAGAAATATTTGTACATAGATTCCCTCATTTTAGTATGTATGTAGTCAATATTTAAATAGGTAAAATGCCTTACATTGGTGAACGGAGGGAGTAATACACATGTTTTCTGTTTATGAAATACCAGTGTTTATTGTCACCTAATTGAATAGTCTCCGTGAGCTACACCATTGTTTAAATATAATCTAATTTAGTCGACAAGATTATGTATATATTGATTTTAAATTTTGAATCTATTCAAATACAAGAAAATCACACTATACAACAAATTAGAATATACGAATTTTCCCACAACATCAGTTGTTTCACTTCGTCCATAGGTTCATAATAGTTGGTTGTATCATATATTTGTGTATTTTGTATCATCTCAACTACTAATAAACAAGCAAACTTGGCAGGAAAATTGCATCCGGACCATCCATTGCCCACGATCAAACGGCTTACGTCCTTTCGTTCTCCCCACCCCTTTTCAATTCCCTCACATAACGCCTTCCACAAATCATACCGGAAAAATGCCACTAATTGCCCCCCTAATCCCGCGATCCAAAAAAATCTCACCGTAATTATGATACCCGCAGGCCGCAGCTCCCGCACATCCATCTCCATCCCCACTATTCACGCCTCCAGTCATCCTCGCCGCCGCACTTCCTGCAGTCCCATCCTCCTCCCTGCCGCCGCATGGACCGCCCACATGGACTGCCTTCGCTGTCAGGTCGCCTTCCATATGCCATCACGCCCAGAGGAGCATACCGCCGCCGCCACATCTTCTTCAACTCGCTGCAGTATTTTCTCCGAGACGGGATAAGACGCATCTGTTCGCCCCTCCGGCCGCCGACGTGAGTTCCTGGATTTGAACGCTGTCATTTGTGCTGCCACTTCCCTCCTTACATACCTACTGCTCTTGGTCAAATTGTTCGCATGTTGCTCGATGCGCCGGACAACATCTCGCGGGTGAGGCGCTAACAAGACCAATGCCTTTTCTTGCCGGAGGGCGTGTCCCCAACGATGCCACACAACACAGACCTTTAGTTGAGGAGTAGCTTCCTTCAGTTTGAGGCCATTGAAGTGGTAAATTTTCTCAATGCTTGTCCATACATGAAGAAGCTTTCAGCAGATTTTGCATCTGTTTTCCGGCAAAGATTGATGTGTTTTGATGTAGAGCTACTATCAGTTCTCCGTAAATATGCAAGATCAGCATGTTTCTTCTATCATTTGTGAAAAAAAAAGTTTCTTGCAGATTTTGGTATTGGTGCATAAAATATAATGTGTGATTCAGTCATGACACTGGAAAATGAAGGTTCTTTCTGATTCACTACTGTCACACAATGACACTTCTAAATACCTAAATATTGTCCTTTATAGTCAAATGAACCATTCAGTGAGCTTGACAAGGATATTGGTACTCCATTGACATGTATCTGGTTATGTGCTTTCAATTTATATATTAGTTGAGGTGAAGTGAGAGTTACGAGAGATGGTAACTGCTCAATACGTAAATATTTAAGTTAGCAACTCTTCCTTTTCCCTACATGTTTCTCTTATAATATTCTTTATCCTACATGAGCGGGTTACTATTATTGCACTGCCTTTTTAACTCTGAAGTGTATAGTTTTCATGTTCTTCTTTTAATGGACGGACAGTATTGTTAGCTCGGTATTCATTTGCATGTACAATATAATGTACAATATAAACTTCTTTGCAACTTTTTCTGTTATTTGATATGTCATCCCAACTGGTTTGGGGGATTAAATTTCAGTAACTTGTACCGATATCATCATGTATATATTAAGGCCGGGAACAACAACGTCCTACAAGATACAACTGATAAACTGATCAATTACATGTGGATGTTAGGTTGAACTATACCATCAAGTTTCTGTGCAGAAAACTAATAAATTTTTAGCATGCATAAAGAAAACAAAATGGGGAGTTAAAGAAGGCATTATCAGTCTTTTGAAGAAGGAGCAAGACAATCGGGCACCATTTGACATTATGGTCGAGTTTTTGGATATTGTATGCTTTTTTCGACGTGCATTGCACGTGCAACATTACTAGTATCTGAAGTATCTTTAAAAATCATAGAGTTTCTACTTTCTAGAGCGCATGAGACTATTAAATATCCTAATTTTTGCCTCCTATCCTCTGCTCTTCCTGGCAAATGCAGCACAGTCACAAACAATACCTATTATCATAGCCGGTTCCAAAACCGAGTCAAAAAGCTAGCTCTAGAGTTGATTTCACAAAATAGTCGATTGTGATATTGTTTCGAACATAATCGTTTTTTTCTTAAAACCGATTAGGGACACACAATAATCGAAATGGTCCACGCGGACAAAAAGACTAAAGAAACATGAGTGTATGGATATGGCCGGACCCTCTGGTTTTATTTACAGTCAGTTTTCCTTCGAAACCGACTTTAATTTTTTTGAAACAGGGGCAAAATCTTTGGCCCGATCTGTTAATTAAAAGAAGAAAGCTGCCCGTTCAATTTACCACAAAACTGGGTGAAAACCGATACAACCAATGAGTCAGCTTGTTCAATTAGAAAACCAACTGCAAAGGCTTGGAGGATTGTTGATCAATTAGAAGTTTATCATGAACATCCCAGCTTCTAAAGTGCCGACTAGTAGTCTATCCCTTGTTGGTCATGCTCGTTTATTCAAATTTTCATTATTGCACTTGGAGTTTTAGTAGTATCCAACATACTATGTTGTTGGAAGACGCACACGCTGTGTTGGAGACCCTGAGTTGAGGCGGGATTCATGTCCCTAGCCCACGCCTGACACGTCAACTTGACGGTGAGGTGAGGGAAGGCGATGGGAAGGAGAGACAAGGAGAGGGGAGAGAGGAGGGGGTTGGTGGAATTTTAATCTGGCTTACAAGTGAGTACGTTGAACAGGTTGGTTACTTGGTAAGTATGTCCGGACACTCTTTGTCCGCCCCCAAAGTTGGCGGAGGGGGCTTTGTGGTGTCTGGATACTTTAGACCCACTTTTAGACGGATGGGAAGTCTGTACGTTTGAGGCTGAATTTGTGTTTGGACCGAGAAGGATTAGTTAGCTTCTGAGGCATCCTTTAGAGATGTTCCAAAATGACAAAAGTGGTTGGGCATGAGCTGAGCGGACAACTTAGACTTCCCCGACGTGAAAATGACGATCCATCACGCAGTATATGGAAAGCGTATGATGTTGATCTTGCCTCCACATCACACACATGTAGGATAAGGATACCAAACCTCACTGGATGATGTTTTCTTTTCAAGTAGAAGATTTCGTTTGTGCAAAGGAAGCCACATTGTTTTGGGGACAACAAAGAACAGGTAAATCGAATATATCTAATATAATTATCAGAATATTTGTGGGTCGTATCTAAGTACGAGTCATCGTCGAGTCATATGTTTGTCGGTTTCAGACTTTATTTCTTTTTTCCATGCTCTAGATGGAGAGTTTCAAAGATCTCGTATCAGATGTCTATACTAGTTATATTATAATAAAGTAGCAGCAACATGCGAAGGATATGGATGCACATCAATGCAAGGCAGCTGCATATACAATGGTGAATTTAGCCATCTCAAGACGTGGAAACATTATTATCATAAGAAATGATTTCACATATATAGAGAATAACACTACTACCTATGTCCATCCAAGTCCATCACATTGGAAAATTTCTAACGCATGCATGCTGACGACCGATTAAAAATAATTGCCTTGTTTAGAATTTCATTGATGGGTAGAGACGAACATTTTGATTTGCAAATGATGACTCATCACCGTGTGTACAAAGATTGCCGATTCAAGTTAGGCGATCGAGGAACGGAAAACAAGTGGCAGTGCGTAAGGAGGTAGAAGCAAGGGCACATCTCTGGTTGTCGTATTTACTGGAAATTTGCAGTTATATGTTGATAAAATTGTGCCTCTTGATCTTGTGTATCTTGAGGCTAAATAACTACTATTTCTCCAGGAAATTATAATTTTGTAAATTAGCTGTCTGGATAAATTGCATCGAGATGGCACCTGGATATGCGTCAAATCAAATTGTTAAAAGCAGAGACAAGTTGAGCCTTTCACGAATATCTGTCCTAATTGGCGCCAAAATAAGAAAGCAGCCGATCCTGTTGAAAAAGCTCGATCATATAAATTAGAATAAACAACTGGGATGCAAGATTTGATTTTGGCTGTTCGCCGCAGTCAAATACGACGAAGGCGTGCCAACAAATGTACAATACATTGTAAGCTATGGATCACCGATTTTTTTTTCTTTTGCATGCATGCATGGCGGTCTGTGATGACGTACCTAAAATGCGACGTATATTCAGAATATTCAAATCCAGGTGGTAGTAAAATGTTTTGGAATTTAAATCGAAGAGAAAATGCTGGTGACAGAGATAAGTGAAAGTAGTCGGTGAGCACCTTGCAGCTAGCTCGCGAGCGAAGATGGACATGGCGACGACGACTTCACTGCCTCGTCACTTCCACCTCCATCCGATCGATGAAGCTTATATATTATATAAAGTAAGTTGCATGGCACTCCGCATCCATCAATTCATCTCCGATCGATCGATCTCTTGTTTTTTCTTTTCTTTGCATTGCCGATCAGTCGAGATGAGGGGGGCGGCGCTGGTGGCGCTGGCGGCGGCGCTGGGCAACATGTTGCAGGGGTGGGACAACGCCACCATCGCCGGCTCGCTGCTCTACATCAAGCGCGAGTTCGGCCTGGACGCGCACCCGGCGCTCGAGGGCCTCGTCGTGGCCACCTCCCTCATCGGCGCCACCGTCGTCACCACCTTCTCCGGCCCGCTCTCCGACTCCGTTGGACGCCGCCCCATGCTCATCGCCTCCTCGCTCCTCTACGCCCTCGCCGGCCTCCTCATGCTCTGGTCCCCCACCGTGCACGTCCTCCTCCTCGCCCGCCTCGTCGACGGCCTGGCTGTCGGGCTCGCCGTCACGCTCGTCCCCGTCTACATCTCCGAGACCGCGCCGCCCGAGATCCGGGGCACGCTCAACACGCTGCCGCAGTTCACCGGCTCCACGGGGATGTTTCTGTCCTACTGCATGGTCTTCGCCATGACGCTCGCGCCCAGCCCGGACTGGCGTGTCATGCTCGGCGTGCTCTTCCTGCCGTCCCTGCTCTACATCGCCGTCGCGGTTCTGTACCTGCCGGAGTCGCCGCGCTGGCTGGTGAGCAAGGGCAGGATGAGGGAGGCCAGGGCCGTGCTGCAGATGCTCAGGGACCGGGAGGACGTCGAAGGTGAGATGGCGCTCCTCGCCGAGGGTCTCGGCTCCGGCGGCGTCACCGCCATCGAGGAGTACATCGTCGGCCCGGCGCCTGTCGACGGCGACAAGTCTGGCAGCGGTGTCACGCTGTTCGGGCCGGAGCGCGGGATGTCGTGGGTGGCGCAGCCGGTGCCGCTCGGCGGGCAGGGCAGCATGCTCGGCAGCGCCATGGGGCAGTCGCGGCATGGAAGCCTGCTCGGCAGTGCAATGGGGCTGTCGCGGATGGGCAGCATGCTCGACAACCTCCAGGACCCCGTCGTCGCGCTCCTCGGCGGCCTCCACGACATGAACAGGCTCCCCAACAACAGTAATGCCGACGGCGGCGTCACCGGCACCACGCTCTTCACCAACTTCGGCAGCGTGCTCGGCGACCACCCCATCGACTGGGACGACCACCACGGCGCGCACACCGACGACGACGACGATCAGGACAAGTTTGAAAACGATGCCGAGAAAGGCGGCAACCTTCGTGCGCCGCTTCTGGACATGCGGCGACAGAGCAGCCTGACCGGCGGCGGTGAGCCGATGGCGACCACGATGGGCATCGGCGGTGGGTGGCAGCTGGCGTGGAAGTGGATAGAGGGCGCAGTCGGCGCGGACGGGACGCGGCAGAGCACCGTGCAGCGGATGTACCTGCACGAGGAGGGCGGCGCCACCGACGGCCAGTACGTGCACGCGGCGGCGCTCGTCAGCCAGTCCGCGCTCTACACCACCACAACCACCACCAATAACGACGAGGAGAATCACCCGATCATGGGCCCGGCACTGGTGCACCCGGCGACAACGGCGGCGGCGGCGGCGAAGCCTTCAGCACGGTGGCGCGAGCTGCTGGAGCCGGGCGTCCGGCACGCTCTGCTCTGCGGCGTGACGCTGCAGATCCTGCAGCAGTTCTCCGGCATCAACGGCGTGCTCTACTACACGCCGCAGATCCTGGACCAGGCCGGCGTGAGCGTGCTCCTGGAGGGCCTCGGCCTGAGCTCCGACTCCACCTCCATCCTCATATCCGGCCTCACCACGCTCCTCATGCTGCCCACCATTGTCGTCGCCATGCGGCTCATGGACGTGTCCGGCCGCCGCAGCCTCCTCCTCTGGACCATCCCGGTGCTCATCGCCTCCCTCGTCGCGCTCGTGGCCGCGGACATCATTCCCATGGCCACCACCGCGCACGCCGCCATCTCTACCGGCTCCGTCATCGTCTACTTCTGCACCTTCGTCATGGGTTTCGGCCCCATCCCCAACATCCTCTGCTCCGAGATCTTCCCGACGAGGGTGCGCGGGCTCTGCATCGCCATCTGCTCCCTCACCTTCTGGCTCTGCGACATCATCGTCACCTACAGCCTGCCCGTGATGCTCAACTCCGTGGGGCTCGCCGGCGTGTTCTCCCTCTACGCCGTCGTGTGCTGCGTCGCGCTCGTGTTCGTCGCGCTCAGGGTGCCCGAGACCAAGGGGCTGCCGCTCGAGGTCATCACCGAGTTCTTCAACGTCGGAGCCAAGGGCCTGCCTAAGATCGAGGAAGACTGAATCAAAACATGCGACGACAAGAACATTTGTTTAAATTTGTGCTGTGTGCAAATCCAATTTTTTGTGTTGTTTGAATTTTATGATATATGCGGTATATATTTTCTACAAGGAGGGACAAAGTCTTGGACACTCACTAAATGTTTAGAATGAGGGCAGCTTCAACGGGTGCGCGTCCGTTTGTATCCGCGCGGCCAAAAATCAAAAACGTAACAGAGGATGCAAACAAACCGTTGTCCGTATTTCTATCCACGGCGACCTATTCTCAGCTCAAATTTGTTTACTTCGGCACCCGGACACGCACGGTCAGCTCTTATGTCCTCCCGTTGTCCGCCCTGGCCCGCCCAACAGACAGATCATGCCACCTCTCCACCCTTTTCCACTCCGCCATCCTCACCCCTCGTGGACGCCATCCCACCGTTGCCACCCTGATTTGGTCCTCTTGGACATCCCTGGGGGCGCGCCACCTCTTCCTCTTCGTCACCGCCACCGAAGGTACCCCCCCCCCCCCCCCACGGCCGGTGTTTCTCGTGCCCATGCGGCTCGTCCACAAGGTGTTCGTCCGGTTGCCCCGCCCACACTGAGGTACGAATCCGCCATGGATAGCTTAGATGAAAATTTTTACAAGAACATCATCATGTACTCGTCATCGTCCGATGATTCGTCTGACGATGACAGTGATGTCCTTGTTGCCACCCTTGTCGTCAATAAACACATGGTGAGACAGTGGCCATTGTTCAGAGGGTCGTTGTCGGACCGTGCTGCTGCCTTGGATCATAAGGATCGTAACAGAGGAGCTGGCCATGTCCAGCTATACGATGACTACTTCCGTCGCACCAAACCAACGCACCCTCTCAAAATTTTCCGGCGCCGCTCTAGGATGAAGAGTTCGCTCTTCAACCGTATCCGATTGAAAGAGATTCACTATGATGATTATTTCATATGCAAGCCAGATGTCGTTGGTATAAGCCGGATCAAACAGGTGAAACAGACATCTAGTTGACGAGACCTCACGAGCCAAGTGGTGTAGAAAAAACGCTGCCAATGGACATCGGCGACACATGGGGCTAAGTCTTTTGCATATTAAGGGGTTAGTTCAACCGTGCTTTAAAAAACTATAGATAAAAAGAAAAGGAGGGAGGCGGGAAAAATCCAAATAGTGTTTTTTGAAACGAAATCCAAATAGTTTTGGACCTATATCATTTTACAATGCAAGAAAGAGAGGGATTTTTCATTTTTGAGCGTTAGAAGAGGGATATTCTAGCTGAGATAAACAGGGCTTGACTCAGCCCGCGCTACAGAAATCCAGATTTTTGGGCTAGACAGCCACTGTCTCTAAAACTTTTTGGTAGCAAACAGAAGCCTCCATAAAATTTCCAAATATTAAGGAAGCTGATTTTTCGGAAATTTCTGATTCCGCATATTAAGGAAGCTGATTCTTATAGGACACCGATCCGTGCTGTTTTCCACGATTCCTTAAGTTGGAAGCCAAGGCCCCTCCATGGAAAATTGGGTGAGGATCGAACGTCCTAGCCAAGGTTTGCCGACCGCAATACAAAATCACAGCACGTCGCCTCTCACCACAAGTTGCGATCAAAGTTTGTTCCAACGTAACGTACAACCTGCAGCTTGGATGGCAGGCAACATGCACGCTCTACGGTTCCCCGCCGGCAATGACGGGGAAGACGACGGGCTTGCAGGGATCTTCATCGACGTCGGCGGCCCTGGCTGCGCAGGGTGTCAAGTCGGGAATCACTTGCGCGAGAGGAGCAGCAACCAGGCCGGGCACACCGGCAACATCTGCGGCAGACTCTTCGCTAAGCTCTTCGGTGCATGTTTTACGGCGCGCGCACCGGCGGAGGCCCGCGTACACGAACAATACGACGCCGGCGGCGGCAGGCTCACCCGTGGCGGTGCCGGCGGTGACGGAGCCAAGGGCGGGTGTTTCAGGGCCGGCAGTGAAGGTGGGGAAGGCGGCGATGCCGGCCTTTACGGCATCGGCGGCACAGGAGGCGCGGGCGGGAGAGGTGGCTTCTTGGCGGCCGGAGGGAAAGGCGGGAGAGGTGGGCATGGCTTTATCGGCGGGGATGGCGGCCGCGGCGGGGAAGGATGGAGAAGCTCCGACGGGAGCTTGTGCGCACCGGGCGGCGCTGGTGGAGCGGGCGGGGACGGCGCCGGCGGGAGAGGAGGCCGCGGTGGCTTCGGCGGACTCGGCGGGCAAGGAGGAACGGGCGGGAAGGGTGGCCTGGTAGGGAAATTTAAGTGTCCTAGCTAGCATGCACGTTCTCTCCATGGCATGAATACTTTGGATTTCGGGTTATTAGTGTGCAAGAATGGTTGGTTTGGACATTTGACCGATTACCCTTTTGACGTTCTATACCACTACCGAATTTAATAATTTTTGTAACAGTTTTGCTCTGTCCGAAACATTTGGAGTGCTGATTTTCGGATTCTATGCGTTGCCTTGCGTTGCATGTATCATCTGCCATACATATCTTGTGCCAAACTCAGCAGAACTGACTACTGAGTGTCTAGGGCTCTGCCAGAGCGATACTAGGAACATGCGCCTTGCGTACACAACTGCTGGCTCCATGCTAAACTTTAACTGTAAATGTTGCAGCTTTTTTTTCCTGTAAGAGAATTGATAAAAATGCACAGTTTATGGCATTTTTTTTCCTGTAAGAGAATGATGAAGTTGCACAATTTATGTGTACGTACATGCATCTACGCATCTACACCCCCTCTCTTTGACACCTACAGCAGCTACCTCTTCGTTTCTCTTGGCAATTTATTTCTACACTACTAGTGCGGATGCTTACTTGAGTGCTCAATGATGCATTGCCATTACTGAATCTATCATCGTTTCTTGGTTACAATTGACAGATTCATTACTTCTATAAAGGTCCGTGCTCCACCCGCAATATGCCCCCATCCACGTCGATCGGTGAATTCCGTGCGTCCGATGCGGTAATTCGTCCTGCTGTTTCACCTCTGACCGTTGGATACAGTGAAAACCGATTCTTACTAATCGACCGAGGGGCACACACAATGACTGCTGGGGCCAGTTTTCTCTGGGCCCCGGTCTTCAGGCAGTGAGATAGGAGCGTATGCGTCGCTCGTCTCTTCGTGGCCCGAAAGGGCAGCGGTGAAAACCTAGACACCCAATCCCCTTTCTCTCCCGTACCCAATCCCCTTCCTCTCTCTCCCGTGACCAATCCTCTCCCACCTCTCTCGGGCCGCGCCGCCATCGCCATGCCCTCCCGTCCACCTCGCCACGCCCGCGCTGGAGAAGCAGGGCGGGAAGGGAGCACGCGGCCGCCATCCCGTGTGCCTCGCATAGGGAGGAGCAGGGACGAACACACACTTCTCTTTTTCCTGCGCCTCCTCCTCTTCACCCACAAGCCGCCGCCGGCGCCACCACACTCTGCTGATGAGCCACCGCGCCTCCTGTCCACGGCGCACTCATCGCTGCTGCTCGCGCCGGTCCTCCTGTTGCAGTCGCTTGTGGTCTCCGACGTTGCTGCTCCGCCCCGAGCTAGGGTTGCAGCAGTCGGGGATTGCAGAGTGAAGAAGAAGGCGGCTCGGCTGCAGCTTTCTTCTCCGCACTGGGCGGAGACAGCCGGATTCGCGGCCAAGCTGGGAGAGGCGGCCGGGCCGGGCAGTGGCGGCGGCGGCCGGCGGAGGCCAGGAAGGGAGAAGCGGTCGGGCCAGCCAGGTCGGCGGCGGCCGGGAATGGAGAAGCGGCCAGTCTGGGAGAGCTCGGTAACGAGCAGAGGAGAGAGAGCGACAGTGGCTGACGGGACCTCTCCTAGGTCGTCCCAGCACCTCCTCTCCTCCCCAAAGATCCTCTTCCTCTCCTCCACATGCCGCCGCCACCAGCCGCCACCGTGCCTCACGACGCCCTCCACCAAGCAGCAGGCCAGCAGGTCGTCACCTCCCCTCTCTCCCATAGCCCCAACATCATTCCCCCTCGTCGGCGTTCTTGCTTGTCTTATTGAGTGCCGGTGAGATGACTGTTTTAATTTTTATCTTGCCTTTTAGTTTGTTTTCTGTCAGTTTATATCCGGTCTAATCATCTTTTTCTTATCCCTTAGGAATGGCTCTCTCGAGCTAGCACGGCAATTTTTTTTAGGTCTGATTGGTGTTGTTCTGGTTGATCACCATAGCAACAAAGTTGCTTCCTCTTGCAAAGTATCAACCACCACCATGCCTCCCTCCCCGTCAAGCACCACCAAGTAAGCAAGGTCCACATTTTCCCTCGCGTATATATAACTACAGATTTGATTTTGTGTAAGAGGAAGAGCACTGGTTTATAGGCAGAGCAAGGTAGCCATTGTTGTATACTTCCAGATCTAACGAAATTCAGAGGATAGAGTTTTAATATGTTTTATCTGTTTGGATTTTCGAATTGTTATAATACGTCATGGTGTCCTTTTCTAATTAGCAATTGCTCATGTTCCTTTTAGCACTAATTCTACTTTTATGTAGATTTATATAACTGCAGTCCATGTTCAAGCCATGGTCTGAAAGTGTGAGAATAGACATGAGTGCTATATAGAGTGCTTTGCTGCCATATCTAACTTAGAAAGCAAAATCCAGGTGCTGGTACATATATAAAGTGAATAGCTGTTAGTTCTGATTGCATAATTCCTTACTCAACAGGTCATAGAACAAAAGGCGACGACCCCGCCCTCGGCGAGGCTCATCGGAACAGTTGACCGGGACCAAGGCCGTCGACCCACCGCGCTACTCTCATGGCGAGGTCCTTGAGGCTCTAATTACTAGGGAAGCGGTGGCTGCAGGTGGCTTCAAGTATATCAGATTCGAGGATTTTATGTAGGCGGTGAGTTTGACCTTGTTCTCAAATGCAATTCATGGTGGCTGGTGCGTACGGTAGAGGTGAGTCTGACCTTGTTCTCAAATGCAGTTCATGGTGGCTGGTGCGTACGGTAGAGGTGAGTTTGACCTTGTTTTGATGGAAGAAAATATTGCTGAATGGCTTTTCAAAGGTTCATTGCTGGTCTTTTCCTTTGATCTTACTAGATATAAACTGTCAAAGAACACATGGATCTTTCTGATGAAGAACACAATTACAGTAGCAAATAACCAGTCAGTTTGTTCTTTTTGCTAATTCTGAATCGCTGGTCTTGTCAGATTCGCTGATACCCCTGGTGTCAAAAGAGGATTGGTATCTCCTTGGTTCACAGATATGCAATATAAGGTGGGCTTAGCCTTGACATTAGTTTTCGTACATCCATTTTGTCTCATATCTTGATGACATATTCTTAATCCTTAACTGAATCAACATGACTGGGAATCGTTCTCTTATATTTGTGGTCTTGCAACTCTTGAGTTGGTGCTTTTAAAAGCACTTTCTTTTCGTCATGTATTACTCCTGAGAAGCATTCTGTTTCTTTCATTTTGTTTATATCTTTATTTGTGCCCATATGTTTGTCACAGGTTCATACTTCGTCAGCCCTGCAGATGCCACCTACAATGCCTTAGGATTGATGAAATGGGTAAATGTGCAGAGCGCTGCTGCTTTGGCAGATGCCCGTGAGGTTCTGGCAAGTGGTAGTCGAAGTGGCAGTCGATTTGACGACATAAATTGTGATAAAGAAAACAAGGAAAACATAGAGTCCAAGAACGAAACAGGAACTAGCAAGTCGCAAACTAAAATCATGGTACGTGGTTCTCTAACTGCTTCATTCAGTATTTGGTTAGTGGAGTTATTTTGCCATGTTGCTTGTTTTCGAATAGCCTGTTTCAGAGGTTGCTGTAGATTGCTGCTGCGTTGGCTACATGTTGCTGCTTATGGAATCGTTTGGAAATGCTTGTTTACCCATTAATAAAATGTATTTAAATGATAGGTCAATATCAAGTTTTACCAATAATTGTCAAAGGAAAGATCCAAATAAATTTGGATTTGTGTTTATTTTACTTTCAGTTTTATTGTGTAAAGAGTATTTTAACCTGGCTGAAAAGGGAAGTGATCGTCCAAGGATTGCACAACTGTCTGAAATTTCAACAGTTGAATGTTATTTGTCCGAAGGGTCATTTTAAGTATCTTATGGTAAGCACATGAAGGGCTGTGTGGCTTGACAGTAGACATTACCAACTATCTCATCAAATAAATTATCGACAAGATAGTTTTTCATGTTGTGTTGACCTGTAACTCCAACAACGTTCTATTTTGTTTTATTTATATGTGTATATTAGGACTTTAGTGTTCAGTAATTTCTAGAGTGATCGAACTGTGACGCCGAGATGCCCAGGAAAGAGAGAAACTCCGTAGAGGTTTTGGCCACACCACCCGCTAGGATTTTCCTTATACACTTAATGGGGTAATTTGTTCGGTTCAAAATTTCAGCTTGCCGAAAGCGTCAATGCACATGTACTGACTAGCTTCGGGTGGTACTGAAATTCTTTTGCACTTTCATAAGTTAGTGTTCTCCTAGATTGTCACATGTAACCATGCTCAACAAGTTTTTATCCTGGATACGGAACTAACTAACTGAAGCTGCCGTGACCATATAGATGGCGACGACCAAACGACTGTGCCGATCAACCTCTCTTCGATCAAAGCAAGACCCCTTAAATATACAACCAATAACACTTGCTTAATGCAAACAAAAGGTCCAGTTAATTATTAATGGTTCCGAAATCTTGTGGCTCCGATGATTTTGAGTTATGAATATTAATGGTTCCGAATACTTGTTCTTTAGACTATTCTGAGTATGAATTGACTATATTGTATCTCTCAAGTTAGATTTTATAATTATTACCACTGATTGGAACTAATTTTGAGTAGCATTTAGGAGAATTACTTTGTCCATTCTGATGCACATTGTCATTGAAATATGGCGCCAGCATAGCTGTGCTTTACCTCACAAACTAATTCTTAGTTGCTATTAGCTTCTCAAACTTCCTGATCAATGTTGGCCGACATCATGATGCATGTCTCTGTAAGATGAGCACCAAATTAATAAGTTTAGGTAATTGATCCTGCAAGAGTCAAGTCAATGTAGTGACAAACTTAAAGCTTACCTAGAGTGGGGTAGATTCTTTCTGGTTTAACTCTTTCCAATTAATTCAGTTGAATATGTTCCTTCTGATTTAATATCTTTTCAATTTCTATTTGTATGCTTTGTTAAAAAAATCTTGGTTATCTACTTTATTTGAATGGTCTACTCTGCTTCTTTTAGCCACTGTTAATTGATTCTAATTATGCTGGCCATTTTTGTTGTACAAGGTGCCTCTGGGAGCTGTCTGTGCTGGTGTACTTACCTGTGTTATGTATGAGAGTTCAAGCAGCTTGCCAATTAGTACCCACTAAAGGTAATTTACCTCTCCACCTTTATGTATCATGGATATCGATATTGGTTGCTTGATATTTTCTCTTGATTTATTCCTCAGATAGTCTAAGACTATTACATACTAGGATTCCTTCCCCGTCTCCCTGAATTTTCCCCATCTACCCGTGCAGGTGAGCTTCTTTCTTCCTTCTCCTTTCCCAATCTCCCTGAATCAGTGTGTATACAAGAGTACCCACCTTATATACTGTGATAGTAGTAAAGCAATTGTGTCCTCCTATCAGACGTGATCATCAAGTGTGAGTATGTACTGCTCTCGCATGCACCAAGTAAATGCACTTAACCATTGTCCATTTATCCACTGGTTCAGTTGGTTATTAATTTGTTAAGATAAAAATAAACAAGAAAACCCTTTGTAAGGACTGATTTTTGTATCTACCTCCAGATTTTGGTAATTATTGTTGTATTGGTTTCTGTGAAAAAATCTACATCAGAATCATGAAAAGTTCACAGTGGGAGGTGGTATTCGTTAGTTCG
The DNA here is from genome assembly GCA_947311845.1 of Poa pratensis. Classification (NCBI taxonomy): domain Eukaryota; kingdom Viridiplantae; phylum Streptophyta; class Magnoliopsida; order Poales; family Poaceae; genus Poa; species Poa pratensis. The sequence goes on from CAMZMU010000063.1 coordinate 3,425,496, forward strand.
TCTTTCCTACAGAACATATATATTGTCCATTATAAACTAGAAGGTTCAGGCCAGTGCAGCTGCCAAATTGATGCTTAAATTTATGGATTAGCATACAAAAGTAGTACAAGGGGCTACTATTGAAATACATTTATGCAAACTTGAGGATTTAGTTCCTATTCATGGAGTAATTCATAAACAACTAAAGTAAAAATACCAGCATAAGGATGCTTCTCCTCACCATAGTCGGGGTTGACCACTCCTCCTCGGATATATAGGAAGCATTTAAAATAAATGAACGTACTGCAACATCGGATAAAATCCTTCCCGTTCAAGAGTTTTATATCCCTCACACATGCTCATTTTATTTTTTAGTTCAACATATATATATATAGTTATGTTGGTGTTAGATCCTCTGAAATTGGCGTACTCAACCATGTGATATATATCAGTTTTTTAAGCTTCTCATCGAATAGCTTCGTTCCTCATTACTCTTATATTATTCTCTTCTGAGAACTGCTTATTCCTACTACACCGTCTTGCTTTATTTACAAAATTTTGTATTGAAAAATTGCATTGCACTTCAGGTGTTCTGAATGTGTAGCATTGCAGAGTAGAGATTTAAGTTACTCACGGTGGTTGACTTTTCCTTGCAGAAAACTCAAAGCTCTAAAAAGTTAAGATAATATTGTTAAAAGCAAAATGCCTCGCAAAAGAGCGAATGATTTGTGTGTAGTCTCGGTGATCTGATAATAGTCTATAGTATTCTATGAACACAGCTTAACAAATGTTTATTTGTAGGTGCTCAGTCCATCTGGAGTGAATGACAGTACATACACCCAGCTTCAGAAGACAAGGCTTTGGACGTCATTATCACTATGGGTGTCTTCAATGGTGTTTATCAGCTTGCTGATTTATTATTATGCGCTTCTTTTGAAACAGGCAAGCTTAGAATTATTCATCGCGGGTGAGTCATCCATGTTTTTATACGGTGAGTCCTCCATGTTTCTTAATTAGGGACTGAAAAAACTACGGTTACTCCCTTCTGCCACCACCAACTTACCTTCAATATGCATCTGAGGCGAAATTTAAATTTCCAAGGCTGAACTATACTGCTGTTTAAATTTCCTCCTTACATTTTAGACAGCTCTACATTGTTTTACAGTAATACTAATTAATAATCAAACGGAATTCTGAATAATCTGATTGCATGTGTTATCAAATGCGCTCCCTTATTTTCACCATTGTGAAGTCATTTTCTTTGGATCACCTTATTGAATGTATGTAAGTGCTGCCATATCTTTCTATTTCTACATAAATGTTTTCTTGGCTGTCTTGCACCATTTGCTACATACAAGTACACTGAATCGCTTATTATTTCTCCCTTAGTTTTCAAGATAATTTGTGAATTGACAGATTTTTGGTGCAGAAACGTCATATGCAAAGATCATAGGAGAACTAAAGTTGTAGCTTCATATGACCAACATCATTCATCAGTTGCTCAAAGGCTAGCCTAAGAAACATTGTTGGAAATGATCAAGGACTGTATTAATGTTTTTCAAAGTTTTGAGTTTCTTGATACTGTTCATTCAAACATTGGTTGTATTTTACCTTTTGTGCTTTCCGAAAATAGTGGGAGCAGATTGTACTATTACTAACACAATTTCTGTGCCGAGAAGAAATAAACAAATTGATTGAACAGCTGTGCTGTAACGCAAGATACTCATGATGAATGCACAATATTTTTTTGGCTCGGATGATAAAAGCGTAAAATTTTAGTTTTAGTCCATGGTTCAGGACGTATCATGTACTGAAAACATAAATTTTGGTTTCTAAGCTAACGTATTTGCTTACTGTTTCAGTTTTTGTTCAGAAGTGCTTGGTAATGCCAAATAAAAAGGTAACTCACATTGTAACTTATTTCTGATATTTCGAAAAATAAAATCTTTTTCCTATTGGAATTATGTGATTGTTATATCCCCAGACTTTTATGCACATGGATTTAGTAAATAACTAAATATGTCATTACTCATTACCATTTTTAAACCAAAAGAGATTTATGTTATCCAGATCTTATATTTTTTTATTTACGCCGAGAAGAATTTCATAAGTTGTGTCAGAATTTAGGCTATACAGAACTCAAAACAGTAGTTCCAATGTATCATGTAGGTTATTTCTATCTGGCTTATCACACTGCATGCTTATATGAGTTATAGATTTTGGCAAAAATAATAATTTCGTACTTTGGTGGTTCAGCAATACAATCATCTCCTTGGTTTACAAATGAACATGCTCAAGCCTGAAGTAGATGTATGAATTATTATTTCTGTAACACGGTTAGACCACAACTATTGCTTCACCACTCTTCTCATCTTCTGTTTTGTCATTCAATACATGTAATCAATTGTGCTCTCTTCCATTGATTTTTACAACCGAGTTGGATAATGTCGTGTCATGGAATATAGTGTGCGTGCTCCCTTGATAAAATTATTGCATCTCAATAGTCTATTCACCTTTCGTCCGCACGGGTGTGGCGTGTAGCTAAAATATATTTTTTGGCTCGGATGATAAAAGCGTAAAATTTTAGTTTTAGTCCATGGTTCAGGACGTACTAAAATTCTTACAAGTCCACGGGCGCGGCGGAGACCGCGCTTACAAATATTACAGATAGATCATGACCACAAAATCTAAGCATTTAATAAACATGAAAACAACTCAAATATGAATAGCTCCCCAATTTGACCATTTCAAAAATTTGAACAACTTCTCAACCTAGACAATTTTTGAATTTCAACAATTTTAAGATTACATAATTCAAAATTTTAGCCCACGGGGGCGGCGGAGGCCGCGCTTAGTCCCCTAGTACTAAACATAGGTGGAATCTGTTTATGCATCCTGACAATCATTTCATGTGGAGACATAGACAAAGCAACCATAAATCCACCGATCCAACCACCTTTGAAGCAGAACTGAAGAAAAAGAAGAAGAAAATCACTGCAAATACTACCACTTTACACACATGCCCCATCCTTACCACCCCACTCCAGCTGACAATGCCAGCCGATGAGGAGGGAAGAGGGGGAGGGGATAAATCCGGCCTAGGAAACCGAGAAGAAACGATCAATCGAGAGAGAGATGTACCATCATACGTGAATAATATGTGATCTATAAATGGCGCAAGCATGACAAACCTTCCATTCTGAGCAAGAAAAAATAGGGAGAGTAATACCCTGTATAGGTGGTAAATTTATGTTTTAACCACTTCGTCAAATAGAGCATATGAAACCTAGTTTAAAAGCCGTCGCATTAAGATAGTCTTATTTTACTCAATCATATGTTTTCATCATATCTAACTCCAAAGCACGTAAAGCTCTATTCCCACGGCTGGAGGGACATTCACCGACTTGGAGAGATCTGAATGAGAAGCTCCATCGACCCTCGGAAACCTAAGAAAAACTATGATTTGTGGAATATGCTACTCCCTCCGTTCCAAATTAATTGACTTTCATTCATCCAAATGTGGATATATCTATACTTACAACATGTCTAGATACATCCACATGTGGGCAAATAGAAATCAATTAATTTGGAACGGAGGGAGTATATGGCAACAAACTGATTTGGAATAGCCGCTTCGGCATCGGTCAAGGCCACCCCTTTATCGGTTGGATGGAGTCCAGAGGCAAAATCTATAGCTGCGCACGGATTCGCGGAGAGCAACAGGAAACACTAACTAAACGTAGGAAAAAATATAATTAGCATGATTTTCGTAGTGTAGTACTGTATTATACTTTTGCACCCTGCTGAATTACCGAATTTTTTTTTTGAGAAGTCACCGAATAATAATACTAGGAGGCTGCCCAAACAGCCGTGCGCAAATGGGCTTTTTGAGCTCGTGGGTACCCAAAGGCCCAACTCTAGGAGAGAGAACTCTGTCTTTTTGAGCCGTGAGCCCGTGAGCTATACTACTGAGCCCTAACTTGCCGCCGCGAACTCTGTAATCGACGGCGGCGCGGCGACGTTTCCGTGCGGCCGCCGGTTCAAGCGTGGTTTGGCAAGCGGGAGCCTAACCAGGTTTCCGCCGCCTCCATCCCGACCGCCTCCTGCACGCCCGGTGAGCTGCTCACCTCCCGTTTGGTGTTTTTTTGTTTTTCGCACCTCCCGTTTTGTTGGTGATATCTGCTATCCTCCTGATTTGTAGTATTGTATAAACATAAATCTTGATAGAATCTTGTATAAAACAATTGTTGATATTTGCTACGCTCCTGATCTGTAGTATTGTAGAAACACAATGGTTGATAGAATTTTGTTATGATAGCACACAGATTATCTCAGCTCTGAATCTTGGAATGTGAATGGTGACTAGATTCTGGATCTTATATATTACAGTAGTATAGTACTATTAAACAATGGTTAGTATCTCCTGATCTGTAAAGCAATGGTTGATAGAATTTTGTACCCAAAATTATGCAAGTACGAACAGAGATGTCATGGATTTTTACAGGCAACCGAACCCCCATAACTTTTGCTGAAATGCCCAGGCCGACGAGCACTCCTTTCCCGGGCAGAAGTGAGTGAAGCGTCGTCTCAAGCAGAGGGAGCTCAACAGGTTTGTCCCCTTCAGCTCTCATTCATCTCAGCCCCGAAATGTGAACTTGTGAACTGAATTTTGCATCGGATCACAGATTTCTTCATGTCGTCGTTCACCGGTGTGTCTATCAAATATTGAAAGTCATGTGGAGGCTGAGGCGCAATTTGAGTTTAGCTTTGTCGACCAAGTTGAGAAGCAAAAGCCAACGCATATCCGTTCAACTGAAACATGCAACTTCTCTGTCAAAAAGCGTGGTTGGGGCTACCGGGAGTTTATGAGAAGAGATGTACTTGAACGGTCGGCTCATCTAAAGGAGGATTGTTTCACCATCCGGTGTGACATGATGGTTTGTAATGATCTCAACACCCAGCAGGATGCCATTGGCACCATGGCTGACATAGGTCAGCATTTTAAAATTCTACTTCAAGATAAGGTGGGTTCGGATGTCACATTTGAGGTTAGCAGCGAGTTGTTCCCTGCACATCGGTGCGTGCTTGCAGCCCGGTCTAAAGTTTTCAAGGCACAACTCTTTGGCCCCATGACGGAGGGCATTACATCCAATGTCATACAGATTAAAGACATGGAGGCAGACGTGTTTGGAGCTTTGCTCAGCTTCATATACACAGATTCATTCCCTGAGATGGAGGAGGACAACAACATGGAGGAGAAAGAAGGACAAGATGAGGAGGAAACAGAGGAGGATGTAACATTGCTGCAAGACTTATTTGTAGCGGCAGACAGATATGATATCCAACAGCTCAAGTTCTTATGTCAAAAGAAGTTGTCCGAGCACCTTGGTGTGAGCTCGGTGGCATCCACTCTAGCTCTAGCTGAGCAGCACCACTGCCGTGGATTAAAGGAGGCGTGCTTGAAGTTTATCCAAGCCCAATCTGTCCCATGTTTGGAAAAAGTAATGAATACTGATGGCTGGGAGCATTTAACAACGACATATCCCTCTGTTTTGAAGCAGATCATTGCTAAGTTTGCATCCAATCAGAAGAACGACAAGAAGAGGAAGCGTTAGAGGATGTAATGCAAGAACACTATGATGCATATATGGGATTGATCCTCTAGGTAGATGGTTGGCTGCATGTCTATAATGCAAGACCTGAAGTAGCACTTTTGTTAAATCATGTTGTTTGCATATATGTTGGATCTATGTTGAACTAGAAAGATCCAACTTATGGCAAATATGGAATTGGATGGTCTGTAATTTCAGGTGTAAGTGTCCAACATTGAGCTGTGCAAGTAACCTAGCTAGTCGTTTCTCCCTGTATTTTCTCATGTATTGTTGCTTTGTGCCTTCCCCCCTCATGGCAAACTTGAGAAAGTATAAGTAGGTTATGCTGTGTATTATCTTCAGCTAAGTGATTTGTTATAACCACCTAAATACTAGTATTTTTCTGCTACTTATCTGTTTTTTTCCATAGCAGTTTTAAATTATATGAAGAATGTTTATGAATCCATGGACAATTTTGAGGACATGATCTCTAATAATGCTACTAGATCAAGGAGAGTATGATTGCATCTTTCTGTCCTTGTTTTTGCACAGCTGGACTCTACTGACTCTAGAGATTTATCATCTTCATTAATACCAACTTTCTTTCTGTTTGTATTGATTCTAAAGATATATCCTTATTCTAGTGTTATCTTCCAGTTTTGCCGTTACATTCTCTGAAATTTTACATACCGCTGAGCAGACTGCTGATGGGCTTACATACGAAGTTACCCTTTTGGGTGTATTTGATGTTATTATTGCTTTTCAGTTTTCACTTAGTTCCACACTTTCTGGCCCTTTTGTTTTTTTGTGTCGACATTCTGACCCCCTCCATATGTTTATGTAGGCTGCTGTTGCTGTCTTTCTCCTTGGGTGTTGAAGCGCTACACTGGTGCTTTCTTAATTTCACGAATTTTGTAAGCTTCTCAACCTGCATCTTTAGCCCCTTTGAGTATATTCACATTGAATTTTACAAACAAATTATGTCCAGCCCAACTTCTGTGGATGACTGAATTTTATTCAGTTAGGTGGGTTCAGTTCATTATTGTGGATAACTGAATTGTCTTCTCAAGCGAAAACATCACATATATAAACTGACAACTGTTTGGTGATCATATACTTCCATGCATCACTCAAATCAGTTAAGAAAGCACAAGTGTTGTATTTTTGTGTTGCTACTCGCTTAAGGTTGAGAGTGCAGAGGTGTTGTGCCTGGGAATCATTTCGTCCATGCTTGTTCTGCCTCTGTTCAAAGCTACGTACTTGCAACATCCAGCTGCAAGATCGCAACTGGCAACTTAGCGCCTTGAGCACTCGTCAAGTTGGGGCATGGATATGTCTCGGAGGTTGATTCTAGGAGCTTGTATTGTACCTGGTAATGCATGCTGTTGGTTGCCTCTCAGTTGAGGTAAGATGACACACCAATTAAGCTACCTTGTTGCTTGTAGTGGAATGATGGCTGAATCTTGGGGCGGTGATGATCTGTCTGTAACGTACACGGGCTTAAGAGGACCTGATGGACCATCCAAACTGAAGATGCAGAAAATGTGAGGTTCCTTTGTAATGATAAGATTGTTTATTTCCTAATGAGAAGTTAGCATCACTACTGCTCGGTTGGCCAGCTTTCTTGACAGACAAGCAAACAAGCTTGCTGTTTCAATATTCAACTTCTCTGTCGACAATGCGTTCTTGTGGCCCCGTGAATTTTATCAAAAGAGACACCCTTGAACGATCAGCTCGTCTAAAGGCTGATTGTTTCACCATAAGGTGTGACATTATGATTTGCTAGGATCTCAACACAAATGATCCCCATGGCACCACGTGTTTGGAAAAAGTAATGCCGACTGATGGCTGGGAGCTTATAATTTCGACATGTCCCTCTGCTTTGAAGGAGATCATTGCCAAGATTGCGTCGAGTCAGAAGGAAAAGAAGAGGAAGCGGTAGAGGATGTAATGTGGCTGCAACTGCTGCAAGACTTGAAGTACTATATATGCATGTATATGGGATGGGATCCTCTAGGTAGATTGTAGTCTGGGTGTCTTGCTTTTGTTTCACCATGTCATTTGCCAATATGCTGAACAAGAAATATTGAACATATGGGCAAATATGGAATTGGATGGTATTTCGGGTGTAACCATAGTGCAAGTTCCCTAGCTAGTAATTCCTCTGTGCATTGTGTCTTACATTATTGCTTTGTATCTTCCCCTGTCATGTAAACCTTTTCTAGTGGTTATCAGGGAGAACTATGCAAATGTTTTATGTAAGACATGTTCCTTTTTTTCTGGCAATATTTTGGCCACCTCCATATGGTTCTGTAGATGTTCATGATGTTCCTGTCTTTCGCTTTGGCTTGTCGCCAAGCTTGTCGGGTCACCTACATGCTGAAGCAGAAAGATACAACATATGGACAAGATAGTCATTTTATGGTGTCATACCGTATTTCTGTGTGCAGTGTGTCATCTATAGTGATTGTTGCTTTGTCCCTTCCCTAGTATTCTAGTGCTTATGTACAAAAATTCATTGGATTTTGCAAGATCTAATGATGTGGTTGATTCTTTTGTATTCTCAAGCACAGCTGAGATGATTGCTGGTTATATTTCGGTTACTGGTTTCCTTGTGATTACACTACATATTGATGTATAAATAAACTCTGGCTCATTTGGACAGCACCTAATTAAGTTTCTTCCATCCTAGAATAGTAGATGGAAGTCCTTTTTGGTACTATGATGTAAAGCAGCCTGTAAATATAGAGATCGAAATTGTTTGTTGATGAAGAAAACAAGAGGTGTCTCGGACGGATGATGTGGTTCTTCATCCTGGTACACGTGCATTATGTATCATGAAAATACCAATGTGTTGCGATGTGCAAGCTAGAGCACCAAACTACAGGAGCATCTAGTTTACTTTTACCCCAAACGTCATCTAACTGTACATGGACATTACCACGAGTACACTCCATGCCATTTTGACCTGCCATTTCTAGTTACATAAAAACATCAGATGTTTCCTCATCTATGGTTTCGACACATCAGTTTCAAACACGCCCAGTTTTGATTTCGCATCATCTAACTAGATTTCTGATGAAATCGAAAAGACCATCTAACAAGGTTTTTGATGGTTCAACGATCCATCCAGGTGCATGCAAAAGTAATAACATGCAGAATGACAGCTACTTCCTCCTCCTAACATCAATGTTCGTTTCACTTGTGAAGCAAGATTGTTACAACAGCATTCATCCAATGTAACAAATAAAATAAAACGCAATCTATTTCTTTGTTGGTTTTCCTATAATTACAAGGCAAGTCGTTTCCTGACTTCGCCTTCTGCATCCTCCTCTCAGCGTATCGACATGACAACTCGCCCTTGGCGCCTGTCCAAGCAACAAAACAGGAACCAAATGTTAAAATCAAATCAGAATACTTGAAATAATCATGATTGATAACTACTTTTTCTCAAAAGGAAGGAAAACATTTCCTTCCGCCTAACATGCCATGTTTTAAAAGGCGTCAGATTGAACGAAATGAACTGCAACTACTCCTGCATGCCAACAGGAAACACTGGAGGTTTTCATTTTTTTTTCAATAACAAGATAGTTTCTTTCCTAACGATAACCAAGCAGTGCTCAGCTGGCATACCAGCATGCGTCCCCTGCTCAACAACCCGCGTTCGAGGACACTGAAAACAGGTCCTGGGTGCTAGTGACAATTGGTCGAGTTTTTTGTTTTCCGAGGCAAAATAAATCTTTCCTAGAATAGCCACATGGAACATTTCTCCCTAAACTAGTACTTGCCTTTTAATTTTCAACTTAAGCCGACAAATAATAAATAAACAGACAAAAGTGCTGTTACAACCCACATTAATCATCCGTATTTCACTGTGAGACATGGTACCTACCTTAGCAAATTAGGGCAATGTCGCTCTGTTATGTTTCAAAAAGAGGGCTCTTTGTTCATGTCCAACAAAGCTAGAGTCAGGAGGTACCTGCAAAAGAAACAATGAAATGATCACTCAATTTTCCACAAGGAACAAAAAACAATGCATTGTCGCCAGGAAGTCCTTACCTAGAAAATTTTCACCTAACGATTTGGTATGCAGAAGGGAGGCTTGGTTTTTTCTCTACTAGCTCATAATGGAGAACAAAGTTATCCTGCAGCAAGTACACATGCCCAACTGTCATTTTACAATAGTGCAAAAGAGAAGCGCTGCACATTCACACACTATAAATGAACAAACCTTACGGACAGTCTCCCAATTTTGAGGATCAAAGCAACCGTAAGACCCCCGTTCATAATTAGGAGTCTTCACAAGAGGCTCCATGTTAGGAATTCGTGTGAACCATAACCGCAGTTCTCTATGGTAGAACCATCCACGGTTATATCTGAGGAAAAAGATATGCATGCATTAATACCTAAGAATCAGCATATGCCAGGAAACAAAATGGATGAAGCTTTCAGTTCTGCTGCTGTGCTGCACTAGTTGTGTTCATATCATTGATATACGCTCAAGGAAAGACGCAATAGCAAAATCGATAGCTTAGACAACTTTGCAGGATACAATGCTAACAGAAACTTTGCAAGATAGCAACCAAACGTAGATAATAAAACTACGGAAAGAAAGTGGAAACATGTGTGAAGATCAGCTAGCTAAGTGGAGTTTGAAAATAAATTCAAATGTTGCCAGTTAAAGCATTCATCCAGGAAGATGAATAAATCCACAATCTTAGTTAATTATTATTGGTAGATCAATGACAATAAATGGGTTTGTTAGCATTACAACTTTGACCATAGCATTAGAAGTTTGATCAGGACATAGCAGTGTGTTCCCTTATCAAATGTTACCACAATAAGATTCAATGTCTTGGTAACAGATTCAGAACATGAACTAGGAGCAGTAGAAGCATGCACTCACAGTTCAATGGCAGCACATATCTGAGCTTCATCCTTCGGCATGCTGAAAACCAAAGACACAAAATAAATCACCTTAGTAATTTACTGCAACTAATGGGCGAATCTAGTACAGTTTTCAGGTAGCGGAGGTACCTATAGAATATGTAAAACAATATGAGTGTCTGAAACTTCTGAAAATGCATAGGCTGCACACACCAAGACAGAACTTGTTACCATATTTTTATAGCAAAGTAAACTGGTTGTACCAAAGAAAGATTCTGGGTCTTTCCTAAGAAAGTACTCCCTCCGTTCCAATTTAATTGACTTGCTATACACTAAATGTGGATGTATCTAGACCATGGTTTTAAAGGCGTCGCCTAGGCGACGCTTAAGCGTCAAGGCGCCCCAGGACGGTAAGGCGTCCGTCCCGCCTTAGACAGGAAGTGTACGGTTGCCTGTTCCTCGCTGCAGCGTCGCTGTGGCTGCTCCTGGAGCTTGTAGACGACGACCCCGCCGCGTCCCAGCACCCGGGCAAGCATCCCGGCATGCACCTGGTGCTGTCGTTGCCTTCCCTTGCCTGATCTACTCTGGTGTGATTGTGGAAGGATGCTGCGGTGAGGAAGAAGGGTGGGGCCATGAAGCGGAGGAAGGAGTTTGAGGAAGAAGGGTGGTGCTACCACGAGGGAAGGGAGCAGAATTAGGTCACGGGAGGAAGGAGTTTGAGGAAGAACGGAGGAAGGGTGTGTGGCGGCTGTGAAGAGGAAGAAGCGGAGGAAGGAATTAGGTCACGGGCATACTGGTCACGGGAGGAGTATATGGCCACTAGATGGGCTTTTGGGCCACTGGGAGGTGCATAACTAGTGGCCCATCTCTCAGTCTTTTCTATTTTTCCTATTAATATAAGTGCAGAACTGCTTTCATGCAATGTTTAAGGCGTCGCCTTGCAACGCCTTACCGCTCGCCTTGGGCGCCTAGGCGTCAGAGGCGCCCCTACTCCGCCTTAGGACGCCCCACCGCCTTTAAAACCATGATCTAGACATGTTACATGTATAGATACATCCACATGTGGTGCATAGCAAGTCAATTAAATTGGAACGGAGGGAGTAGGTCTAAGCATCTCATTAGAAAGAAATAGCCTACAGTTATTGGCAACTTACAGTTAGTGGCGGGGGTTGCTCAGCCAAGTAACAAGCTGGATTCTGAAAATCAGGATCTCCTTTTGCTGGCTCATTTGACCATGGAGAGCTAAACGTCTTGTACAGATTGTCTGCCGAGTTCAAGTTCAAACCCAATGTTGTCAAATCCATTCCTAAGGCAAGAGATGCCAAGTCGGCATCGTTCATCTTTATAACTCCCAGCAATCCTAACAATCCATATGGATCCGGCGGCGTCTGGCCTCCCTGAATGGTCTTCAGACTTGGATCCCTGTATGGCTGTGTGCCTGAAGACATCTGCTGCAACCTGAAAGGACTTTGGGTCTGCGGCTGCTGGTATTGCTGGAGCAGTTGTTCATATGATCCCAAATTAGAAGTTTGACTCTGAGGGTTTAGCGATCTTAGTCCAATATTTTGGGGTCCAGCACTCTGAATCTGAAATAACATAATGAAGATTAAAGGGTCAATATAAGCAGTAAACCTGAAGATAGCATCTTAATGTTATCATGTCAAAATCGAAGCAGACCAGAACAATGACAGTTGCAGCAGATGTTAAATGTTTAATTGTTGTTTCAAGGGATTCCCAATAGAACTTACTGAATTACCACCCTGCTGATGCTGCTGACGATTTGGTGGGTAGCTACTTCCTAAATTGAAACCAACTGACCTTGACATCTGTATAAGTGTTCATAACATGTCAAAATAAATGCTCGGAGAAACAAGGATTCAAAATTCAGAGACATGAACCCACTGGATATTGTTGTGCTTGCATTGCAGGTACATTCTCGTGAAGTTGTTCCTTGTGATGTAACTCCATAGGATAATCTGAACTACTACCTGATAATTTAAAATGTCAATATTCTGTATAACTTGGCAAAACGGAGTATAAAGGATTGTAAACTCAAAAGATGGTACTTTGAAAGAATTTTAAAAGCTCAAGAAACCACTACCAGTGTCTTGTTTAATTTCATGCGTTATGAAGCATTAACGCTTGAGCATGTCTGACGTGGAAAGGATAGATCAAGAGATTAAAATCATGCAAAACACATGGCACATTAAAGGTGTGACGCTAAAGTTGACCTAACAAATGATAAATCACATTTGTAGCAAGATGGTTCGGCAGCCCATTACAACAACTTTAGAGAGAAAAACGAGATAGTTACAATTGGGATTGATAACATAATTGAAGAATTTGTTTTCATCAATAGCTGTCTCAATGTTCCCAAATGAAGACAAGAAAACAAAGTCTTAAGACGCTTTACAAAGTAGAGACTTGAGGAATGTGTGCGGATGGAGTAATTGTTAGCCGTGACAGAAATAAATGCTGTGCCAAATTTTCAAGGCATTCTTCCAATTCCTATAGGCACCTCCGAATGGTTTAGCTGCTATGCCTCATATTATAACTAACTTTTACCTTATGTTTTATAAGGAGAGTAGTAACGGCATATAGAAAGCATGAAAGGTTAGGATATATTTCCATCTATAACCATTAGTCATGATATGACAACAGGGTACCATAAATTCTCTGTATGAGTTGTCACACAAAAGAAAATTTATCATACTCCCCTAAATGTAAATAACTTGAGGGCTCTATAGTCTACACCGATCTCATATACAAATACTATCCCACATTTGTCAAAAAAAAGTATATGCTTTCATTCGTCGCCGAAAATTACAGCAACATGTTATAAGCATTCAAACAGCATGGGATGTAAGCAAGTTGCATTCGTGACCACCAATGTTCTGAAGAGGATCGACGGTAATTCAAATTGGGGCATCATATTACAATTGTAATTATATTTATTATTGCAAATGGATGGTGCATATTTCTGCATCCTTGATTTGGCATCTGTATGTCTTATAAAGCTACTACGTACTAAGTATTAATTAGGACTTTCTAAGCATTATCGTGAGGCCACATCAGCTGCATGGTCCTACCCTGCTGGGTGCTGGCCCTTTCAAGGAAATGTTAATGATTGTATCACCTCTCTATGATTATCGTGAGGACATGTTAGGCAGTCCATCTTCTCACCTCTCTCTATGATTGTATCACAAGAAAACTCATCACGATCAAAAGTTTCAACGGTCTTTATGCTAATTCGAGTAGTGACAAAAAGTGCATACTCAATTATCCACCAAAAGTGATAGCAAATCACTAAAAAGAAAATCGGAAATCATTCTGCTGCAATGCGCGGGGCATTTCTAGTTAGGTTAGTGAAAGTTGACGCGGTAGTAACCATTTGTTAGCTTGAGGAAAAGATCACAGCATTCGACAGTAGACAAATTTAAAAACAATGGACTCTATTAACAGATGGAGGATTATATGACAGGGTGATATTGTTGGGAACTAAGCTGTTCAAATACTGAAGTCAATAAGTACAGAGTGGCAGGGCCGTGTTGTAAACTTGTAATAGACATGAAAGCCGATACTAGAACTTCAAGGTCACAAAGCAACATGATTAAATAATCATGCACCAATACACCAAAAACACAATCTCACTGAAACATATACGGAGTAGGTTTTAGAATTAATTCAACTGTAACAACCTTTAAATCCTGGCAAAGCAGGGAAATCTTCATTTTGAATGCTGAATTCCTGGTTTTGTTGAACAATGGCATTAACACCAACTCCTTGCTTCCGTAGTGATCCTGCAATTTATAGAGATTGGCAAATCATCCTCCAGAATTAGGGGGAAATATTCTCAGTTTTCCAGCATTTTTAGTTTTTTACCATATTGTCCTTGCGGCCCACCAGCAGAACTAGGTCGACCTGTCAACTGAGGAAAATCATTGATGTCGAATGGAGCGTTGTCTCCGTGGTCATGTAGCATCCCCATAGAACCTAGAGAATTATTTCCTCCTTGCATTTGGTTCTGGGATAATGAACCTCCATTCGTTGGATATGAACTTCCAATCATACTAATTAGTTGCGACGATCCTGGTTTCAGAGATATATAAAAACAAAAACAAAGCTGAATGAGGCACTTCAATAGTTCTTGACCATTCAACTCACAGAGTCTATCACGATTGTATAAAGTATGAACAAGTTTTTATCACAACCAATTACTTTCATGAATTTAATTTGGTACTATCACAAAACAGAACAACGTTAAGAAAAAGGTACTGATTCGATTAGTAATCAAAGAAAGAACATCAATATACATCCAACATACGCCTGGAAAAGGAAGAATAAAAATATAACAGAAATTCAGCAGACGATAAATGTTGGACTTATATACTTAACTTCGAAATTCTACTTTCTAAAAGAGAGAAAAATGCCTATTCCACCAGATAGGTAGTGGTGCTCACTGCTCACGAGGCTTTACTTTCGTGGCAGTCATCGCAATTAAACTTTAGCATACACGCTTCCTGAGTTGTTCCAGAATTAAACGAATAACATATTTAAACTTCTTTACTGTTTGGACATTGGTGGAGGGAAAGGTTGTAACTGTTCAGAAGCTATGTTTCCTTTTTCTTTTGTTAGTGATGCATTGTCGCACTTACAGAAATAATAACTTCAGTAGCACCACATGGTGCAGAATTTATGACACGTAAATTTGAAGACTGCCAACTGGGTTTTCTAAAAAAAGAAATCCAAGTTTCATAAAGGATTTTGAGCACTTATTCATATGTCCAACGTTTTTGCCAAGATATAGTAATTAGATGATGAACAAGGATTTAAAATAGCAGTGGTCAAGACATGCTATGAAGCAAACAATGTGGTAAGTAGACTCTGAACAAAATACAGTGGTTCAAACATGCTAAAAAGATAATAGTTCAAGCTACAAAACAAGAAACATAAGGGCATGGCCACATGAAGCTTATTTAAATCTATGAAGTAACATATTTCTGTCTGTTCATGCAGTATTGAAACAGACTACCTTGTGGAAGAAGGCCATTCATCATTCTGTTGGATCCTTGCACATTTAGACTTCCACTTCCGGTATTGCCACTAAAATTCATGCGTGACGTGATACTCGGCACCGACAATCCACCAGAGCTTATATTTCTTCCAATGTTACTTCCACCCACAATGTTTCCCACAGAACTTGTAATACGTGGACCCAAGTTACCTAAAGCTTGAGACGCCGACATGCCAGGGACAGAATTCCGATTGACACTGGTGCCCACGTTTGAGGATAAGCCTTGAATGGTACCACCAATATTCATGCCACTACTAAATGCTTGGCCTCCACCAACATTCATTCCTCTACCACCGAGACCTGAATGTGCATGAGGAATCTGCAAAGAAACAGTAACAATCATCGTCCTCCACACAAAACCAGAGCAAAAGTATGTTATAATTTCAACCAACAAAACTGTTACTTAGATTGTATATTCCACTAAAATGCAGGTCCATGCTGTTTGCAGTAAAAACATTAATATTGCATCTCCACAGTCCATGAAGGTGGGGTCTTCGAACCTGAGACATGGCACCTGGAAGGTTGTTTGAAGCAAATCTCCCGGAAATGCTCCCTCCAGGTTGCTGAACCCCAGAGGATGGAAGGCCACTCATTGCAGCATTCCTTTGAGCAAGTGATCCAGGCATATTTGGTAGATTGTAATTTCCATGAATGTTGTGCAGACCTGAAAAGGTAGAAAATCATAAAAGATAAAGGTTTAACTCAACGGATGCTGCACTATGTCAATGCATTAACCGAGCCTAGCATATTTTATGCTCACCAGAGTGATGGAAACTTTGAACTGATCCAGATTGGCCAGAAAAGGATGCTGCAAATGGTCGTCCTGTTGAGTCTGGAAGATTTGATGCCGAACTGTTAAGATTTGACTGCCAAGGAAAGAAGTATCAAGTTAACAAGACAAAGAATAAGACGGAGTAATATGACAAATTATACTATTCATTCACAAGAGCATACCCATGTTTACTTAAGCAGCAATTATGGAGAAAAAAAATGAACAGTACACAGTCAAAGTTAAATCCCACCTATCTACTATAGCCCGTTTAGGGGTTGGAAGGTAAAGAAGGAGAAACATAGTGTTATCTTAAGACAATCAATGCCATACATCAATCGAGAGATTCCTCGGAGCCAGGCTTAAAATGCCTGACTACTGACTATGTCAAATTTATCTGAGTATTCAAAAAAAATACTGTGAATGCCTGGTAACAAGGATGAGCACATACGTTGAGCAAGCCGGACATTATGAAGACAACAAAACAGCAGGTCAGCACTCAGGAGCAAACGAAGATTTGTCCGCCACAAGTCTGAAACAGAAGGAGACATGTATTAGCTTGGTACCTAAGATTGGCATCTCCGCCATCCTTCCCATATAAACCAACGAGCAATTCATGACAACATAAACGTGGATGGTTTCAGCAATGAGGAAATGCAGCCGTCCAAAAGTCTGTTGCAAAGGCTTGAGTCCGGTGCTATAGCTTTAGCAGGCTTAATTCCGTACTTTTACAGGACTGGGGTCGTTGGGCGGCAAACCGAGCCAACACTTGAATAACTATCGTCGAATGAATTTAGCATGCAGGATTCCTCTAGCATGAACTGATTGTTCCAAAATACCCAAAAAAAGAAGGAGAAGAAAAAACATTGTTTTCATATGCTTGATTCAGCTGCAGCTGTTTGGCCGTTGATTTCGGGTGTGCTGCTGCTCAGCAATCGTTTTTTGCTACAAATTAAACATGTGCCGTAAGCATGTAGTGGATCATTGACCTGAGCAGCAGTTGACGGGAAAGATGTGAGCATCCACCAAGGGATGAACTGGCTGATTTATGACCCGTAAGCCAAGAATTGCTAGCAGAGCAAAACAAAAAACGAGCGCGAGTAGGTTCTACGTAGTCTTTTTGATCGCTAAAAATAGTAGCCGATGGAAGAAAGAGAATGGAAGAGCGAGGGAGCACCTGGAATTCGCCGGGACCCGATCCGCGGCCCGCCCCTCAAATCGCTGTTCGGAGGATCGGCGGGGACATGCCAGGGGGTGGGCAGCGGCGGCGGGGTAGGGGGCGGAGGCGGTTGGGCGACGGAGAATGAGGCCGGAGGAGCGGCGGCCGGTGGGGGAGATCGGAGTATAGTCGGAGGCGCGGCGGACAGCGGCGGGGCAAACCCTAGGGTGGGGCGATGGGAAGAGTTGGCGATCGAAGAAGATGGGGATCCTTCACTATTGTTTTCTAATCTGGTCCCTTTCTTTCAAACTAATTGCACTTCTGCCCCCTTCCGACATTATTATCCTCCTCCTTTTTAGGATGTAAACGGATCGGATTGAATAATGCTATTTCAATATCCTTCTCATATTTTTTGGTCGGATTCGTATCGAATCGGATAATGACCAGATACGGATTCGAAAGCGGATAATATCAGACTACGACTACGGATTCAAATCGGAAACGGAACCGATTCGACTGAAAACAAATAAAGTAGTGGATAAATTCATATCCGTGTAAAAAAATGACCAAAAGAACTATCCAAACACATAACACTACAAAGTCACCAAATCTACATCGAAGTGATGCAAGTGCACGGTTGCACTGGCATAGAACGAATACTAATTATATACGGAAAGATGTAAACACGTGATTAGGTATGTGCCAATGAATTAATTGACTATTTATACGAGCTCATTAGGCTAACTAATCGGATTATCCTAACAGAGTACATCGGATAATCCGTAAAAAGTGGCGGATAATCCGCATCCGTCGGATAATAACAATATCTTATACTATACCATGTCCAATTCGCCTAACAAAAATCTTTATCCACATCCGTATCCGGCAGATTTCTAAAACTGCATACAATATCCTTAAAATGGATGCAGACGAGGATTTGGGGTGGTAGTTATACGTACCGTTTACATCCCTATCCTTTTTCGTATCTTCATATAAGTCATGCAGTTTGGCTACATGCTCGGTGGCACGAGTGATCTAAAGTTTCTCCGCCATGAAAGATGGAGCCGACCTAGAGGTGCTAGACGAAAAAATTGTCAAATTAGGCAAAACAAAAAATACTCGGCTCCGAGGATGCTCAACCCCTAGGTGAACCCAGTTGGGACGCTTTTTATGTCACCAAGCCTGTGTAATTAGCATGCACCTATCTATACTTCTTATAAAGTAAAACCCCACTAAGTACATTAATTATTTTTCTATCTCAACATGCAAGCTATCCACATCATTCATTCTCTTAGCCAACCAAATGTCCATGTCATCCCACTAACAATAATTAAAGCCAATATTTTCTTGCATACAACATATCCACATCATCTACTTTTTATCTATCCAATTATCCACGTCACCCATTTTTAACCATCAAAATACAAAAAATTATGTCAATTAAATTTAGCCTTTCGACAATGTGATCAATTGAACCTCCATATTTCTATAAACAACTTCATATTTTATGTGTCTTATATGTCTTTATTTACACAACAATTCTTTAAAGAGATTTCCGTCGCAACGCGCAGGGTATCTTTCTAGTTACAAAAATGGACTAGCGAACATATATGTCCATGCAAACTCTTCTAGCTTTGTCTAATAATTCAGAAATAATATTGAAATGGATGAGAAGAAAAATGCAGAATTAATTATATCTAGATAGTATTCACTCCTTCCTAATATAGGATTTTCCGAATATCTTGAAACCAAAAAAAATTCTAAAGAAAAATTAGTCTATAAATATTGAAGTATTAATTGATTAGATCAGGCACAAATATCATCATCCAATATATTATAAATTAATATCTTTTGTTGTATGCTATCTAAAACATTTGCGGTTGACTATATGCTAAGGATACAAACAGGGGGCCGATCTAGACAATATTCTGACCGGGGGCGCATCACTTGAGTGGGGGCACTCTCTATATAAATTTGTTGAATTTGAAAAAAATCAAATTTTGAATAAATACTACTGAAATTGAAATTTTTGAGTGGGGGCCTAGGTCCCCACTCGGTTGTACCTGGGCCCGCCCCTGGATACGAATATGCGATGGAGGCAAGTAAAACATGCATGGAATGGTGGTGGCTGAAAATATTACGATGTGACTATGCCGATTGACTACGTAACCTCGGACATGGTCGGCCGGAGGTGGGGTTTGTTTTTTTTTTTTTTTTTTTTGAGAACACAGTACAACACAGACGCTCACAAATACGCATGTACACTCACCCCTATGAACGCACGCACGCACACCCTACCCCTATGAGCACCTCTGAAGGACGGTGTCGGCAGATCTTGAGGTTGACGAAGTCACCACGGGCGCCTCGCTGTTGACGGGCACGTCACCTACCACTGAAAGAATAGCGCCGAATAATCCTGGATAAATCCAGGTAAATGCAAACGCCCATGCCAAGTCTAGGACTTGAACCTGGGTGGGCTGGTTCCACCACAGGGAACCCAACCATCAGAGCCAAGCTCCGTTTGCAGGAGGTGGGGTTTCGTTGCTGGGCTAGTTGCGGGACGGGCCCTCTACTAGCTCCTGATCCATGTATTGCTCTGCCAACACAACAAACCCCAAAACCCCCCCGGAGGTGGGGTTTGTTGTGTTGGCAGAGCAATACATGGATCAGGAGCTAGTAGAGGGCCCGTCCCGCAACTAGCCCAGCAACGAAAGCAAGGTTAGTCCTTCTTTGATACGAAAGGTCACATTGTAGCTCGGCTACATGTAGGATACTAGGAGCCTACCTGTAGCCCGATGTTTAAATTTTTTGAAATCACCATTTTAAACTTTCAAGAAATTACGGGAAAATCCTAGAAGTTGACAATGACATGTTCTACGCTTGTGCAGACTTTCCACTTGAAATAATTTGTATTCCGACCTACATGAAAATAACAAATCCTCACAATTTTGAGAGATTTTGAATCTGTCACTATTCACCACCCTAGATCCACAGCCTAACATACATAATGTTTCGCTTTTTTGTTGCGGACCGGTAGAAATCATCATTACCTACATTTAGAATTATTTTCAGAACTTTTAGAAATTTAAACTGTAGATTTTGAATTTTTGAAATATCAGGCTACATGTAACCCGGGAGACAAAATACCTGCACTCGTATCTAGTACCCATTTATAGCACCCCGACATTTCTAAACATATAGTACTCCCTCCGTCCTAAAATAAGTGTCTCAAGTTTGTCCAAAATTGAATGTATCTAGACATGTTTCATGTATAGATACATCCATTTTTTGTCAAACTTGAGACACTTATTTTTGGACGGAGGGAGTAGTTACTTTTGGCTGATCTCTAAACTCTAGACTGGACCTATAAACCAACACAAGGCGCAGCTGGGTTACTTCACCGGAGGCCACCCATCCTAGATAATTCACATCCAAATATGTTTAATTGAGAGCACTTTACTGAAGGATCTTGTCAACTTCTAGGATTGAAACGAAAGGGCACATTGTAGCTACATGTATCGTGTCTGTATTGGACGCACGCAGGTGCACCAAGAGGGCACGTTCTTGGTTATTTTTATCTTTTGCATACTTGCAACATACTCCCTCCGTTCTAAATTAATTGACTTGGTTTTGGCCAAATATAGATGTATCTATACTTGTTTGGTGTCTAGATACATTCATGTGTAACCAAATGTGTGTCAATTAAATCCGAACGGAGGGAGTACTACTCTGGAGCGTGGGTGTTTTGTGTTATTAATTTTTCTAATATCTGAAAAAGAAAAAGGAAAAAAAAAAGACAAATTGAGCTATTCTGGAGCTACATCCGCGGCGGGCTCGTGCCAAGGCTGCGAGACGACGTGGTCGATCGCGCGGGTGACCTCGGACATGGCGGGTCGGAGGTTGGGCTTGTCATGGAGGCAGAGTTGTGCGACGACGGCGAGCTGGCAGAGCGCCCGACGAGGGTACCGTCCGCGCAGCGCCGGGTCGGCCAGCCTTCCGTACCCCCTCCGCACATCTGTGAGCCAGGGCCTGGCCCACACCAGCAACCGCCGCTGCTCCTCCTCCTGATGGCCGGCGTCGAACGCCCTTCGGCCAGTGATGATTTCCAGCAGCACGACGCCGAAGCTATAGACGTCAGACTTGACGGTGAGCTTGCCGGAGGCGGCGTAGTCAGGCGCACAGTAGCCGTGGGTGCCCATGACGCGCGTGGAGACGTGGGTGTCGTCGCCGGCGGGGCCAAGCCTGGCGAGGCCCAGGTCGGAGAGACTGGGCGTGAAGTCATCCGCGAGGAGGATGTTGGCGGGCTTGAGGTCCCGGTAGATGACCGGCGGCGTCACCGACTCATGCAGGTACCTCAGCGCCCTAGCGGCGCCGCGCACGATCTTGACGCGTGTGTTCCACTCCAATGGTTGTCGGCTATCGTCATCGCCGGAGAGGAAGAGGTGGGCGTCGAGGCTACGGCGGGGCAGGAATGGGTAGACAAGGATGCGCTCCTGGGCTTCGGCGCCGTAGCCTACGAGGGTGACGATGTTGGGGTGGCGGAGCGCCATCAGCATCGCGCACTCCACCGCGAACTCTCGGCTCCCCTGCACGCCGCCGTGACACAGTTGCTTGATGGCCACCGACGTCGGCGTGCCAGAGTCATCATCATCATCAAGGTGGAGGTGTCCCTTGTAGACCCTGCCGAAGCCGCCCTCGCCGATGAGGTTTGAGTCGGAGAAGCCGTCTGTGGCCAACGACAACTGCGCCAGCGTGAACTTGCGGGCGGCGCGGCTGGCCGGCACCTTGTGCATGCTACCGCTGCTACCGTCGCGGTGGCGGCGGATGCTCATGGACGTCCGTGCGGCGTAGCTGGAGGGACTGCACGGCCTGGACACGTCGCCGGCGCAACGCATGCGACGTAGGCGGGGCGCGCCCCAGCAGGAGCAGTGCGGCATCGTACACAGAGGTGAGGCGAGATGAGAGACGATCTCCTCTTACGTCGCCGTCGTCTCCTCCATGAACGAGAAGGCGCGCTACCGACCGGCTGGGTGTTTGCTAAAAATGGGAGGAGGAGGCACGGACAACTCTGAGCTGGAACTGCACCTGTTAGCAAGAGTGCTTGTTCTTCAGAATTACAGATTTAGTTCATCTATATATAGCGCCAGCCGATTTTCTTCCCATGTGGGGCTTCCCAATTCTAAAAATACATGCAATTAATTAGCACCTCACAGTCTCACACTCTTTCATGCAAATGACGACAACGTGCAAGATTCTCTCATTTCATAAACTTTAAAACTTTTACCTTACAAACTGTATGCCAGATCGATTGACGATTCATTTTGATTGTTGACTTAGTCACCAAGAGATCTTTAAAATTATATCCCATGTCCTTATGTTTTAAGAACTTTTATTATGTCGGTAATTGCCCCATTTACTGACACTTAATTGCCATATTATATAGAAAATTTGGGTCTATATCCGGACACTCTATATTCGCACACAAAGTTTCGTGAAAAGAAAAGTTTTTGCGATCTCTGTAAAAAGACAACTTTTCGATGCTCTAAAATGACTTTTTTTCACGAGATATTTAAAATGCATTTTGCACAATGGGTACATCTAAATGTAGAAGTCAAAACAGAGTGTCTACCAAATAGAGAGTACATTTGCATTCTTTCCTCAGATGATGGGGAATCTGCCGTAACATTCTTCCTTTACAAACCTTAGGAGTAGCTGTCGTACTGTTCTTGCCCTCGATGAATGCTTAAACCAGTAAAACCTAGTTTTTTTTTTTTTTTTTGAGACTCCAGTAAAACCTAGTTGGCGATACAAAACTAGAACTGTTCTTCAACAATGGCTGGTTGCGTGTCCGTCTGACGGAACTTTTGAAAAGTTATTATTCAGAGGATACGTGACCATCTTGAACAGAAAAACTTGATGTTTTTTTATGGCAAATAGAAGGACAAGAAAAAAAAGTCCTGTTAACAGAAGGCTGTGTGTGCTGTCATGTCGGAAGCAACCAAAACATTTTAAATTGGGCGGTGGCAGTATTTTTCGGTGCAAATCTCATCATGGTTTACATGAAAGAGGGAATTTACCTGAGTACATAATTCACTCGGCGGTGCAGTTCTCAACATATGGTTCAGGAACTTTGAAACAGAAGTTTGTTTATAGCTCATTTTCCCGGAAACATTTTTCTGAAACAGAAATATAATTTTGTTTGCTGCATGTGCACTGAAATCTTCCTTTACACATATTTTACATATGAATATGATAGCAATAATCTCAGTTGTGCTTTAAAATACAATAAAATCAACCAAATCATCACTATACTTTGCAAAATCCAATGATTGCGCAGTATCAGGGTCACGGTATCGGAGGTCTCGGCGACCTTTATCTTGTCTTCCAGGGTCATGAACTACCCTTCACAAAAAGATCTACAGTACTATACTTCTAGATAATAACAACCAATAGCAAGGAAGGCACAAAGCAACCATATATGAGACAATGCACAGAGAAATATATGATGATAAACGGACTAACTAGGTTACCTTCACAATGCTGCAATACATATCAATGTCGATGCTTACATCTGAAATTAAACATCATTCGGTTCCATATTTGCACATATGTTGGGTTTTTCTAATTGGCATATGGGCGAATGATATATGATGAAAGAAAAGAAAGATGCGGGGACTAATATCCATATATCTAGAGGATCCCATCCTATATGATGTGCATAATAGAGTTACTTGAAGCCTCTGCATCCACATTACGCAGTTGAGTACTTCCTTTTCTTGCCCTTCTTCTGATTGGACACAAGCTTGGCAACAAGGTCATTAAGAACAGAGTGATACATCATAATCATATGTTTCCAACCATCTGTCGCCATTGCTTTTTTCAAACACTTGGGAGATTGGATTTGGATAAACTTGAAGCACAACTTCTTCAATCCGTGGCAGTGGTGCTGGTCAGCTATAACAAGAATGGACGCCACCGAGTTCACACCTATGTGCTCGGACAACTTGTTTTCACATAAGAACTTGAGCCTTTGGACATCGTATCTGTCAGCCGCCACGAGCAAGTCTTGCAGCCATGTTAGATCGTCTTAACGTCCTTCTTCCTCATCTTGTCCTTCTTCATCTTCATGTCCTTCCTCATCTTGCCCTTCTTCCTTTTCCTGTCCTTCTTCCTCATCTTCCGTTTCTTCCACTTCTTGTGCTTCTTCCTCTTCTTCATCTTGTCCTTCTTCCTCCTCCATGTAATTGTCCATGTCCATCTCAGGAAATGAATCTGTGTAGATAAACTTAAGTAAAGCCGCAAACACTTCTGCTCTCATGTCTTTGATTTGTATGGCGCTGGACGTAGTGCCCTCCGTCATGGGGCCAAAGAGCTGAGCCATGAATACTTTTGACCGGGCTGCAAGCACGCACCGGTGTGCAGCGAACGTTTTGCCGCTTACCTCAAATGTCACATCAGCACCCACCTTATTTTCAAGTAGATAGTCAAAATGCTGGTGTATGATGTGAGAGATGGTAACACCAGCACCGTCATTGTTGCAAACCATAATGTCACAGCGGACGGTGAAACAATCACCCTTTAAATAACCTGATCGCTGGAGGGCATCTCTTCTCATAAACCGAGGGCAGCCCCGAGAAGGACCTTTGCTGGAGAATCTGAACGCTTCACCTGCACGAATGCTCACTGGATTTTGCTTCTCGACCTGGTCGACGAAGCTAAAGTCAAACTTAGCCTCCACGACGACTTCCTCCGCAGCATCATCGTCGTCGTCATCGCAGAGACAGATATAGAAGGAAATGAAGTCTGCAGATATCGGATCGTAGCCGTTTGGGCAGTATTCGATGAGCCATCTATGGCCTCCTACCATGAAAGACCCAGAGCCGATCTCCTCTCCGTTGGGCGTCTCTCGCACGGAACGTGAGTAGTCCTTGACCACAAGAAGGTGGTAGCCGCTGTCGGTGACGGCCTTGACCGCCGACGTGGTGCAGTACTTGCCGCCGGTGATGACGGATACACCGGCGAACGACGACATGACGAAAGCTGCAAAATCTGCTCACTCAGTCGCCATTAACATTACAAGATTCAGAGGTGAGATGACTGAGATGAGGGGCAAACCTGAACCCACCCTTTAACTGGCGCGGGCGGGTGGACGGAAGCGATGAAATTGTTTTCGGTGATGATCTTTCTTGTTTCCGTAATGTCGAAGCGCTGGCAGATGCAATCTCCACGAAAACAAACACCTGGATGAAGAAGAATCGGCAGAAAGTAGAGACGGTTTCTCGCCAATAACACAACGTAATGATAGCTCTCAACTAATTAATACTCATCAGGAATTAAAGGCCAGATACGTACCCGGACTTTGCTTTCCTTTTTTTTTTTTTTTTTTTTTTTTTTTGAGAACACAGTACAACACAGACGCTCACAAATACGCACATACACTCACCCCTATGAACGCACGCACGCACACCCTACCCCTATGAGCACCTCTGAAGGACTGAGCCGGCAGATCTTGAGGTTGACGAAGTCACCACAGGCGCCTCGCTGTTGACGGGCACGTCACCTACCACTGAAAGAATAGCGCCGGATAATCCTGGAATAAATCCAGGTAAATGCAAACGCCCATGCCAAGTCTAGGACTTGAACCTGGGTGGGCTGGTTCCACCACAGGGAACCCAACCATCAGAGCCAAGCTCCGTTTGCAGGACTTTGCTTTCCTTGATGATCGGACGTGATGCATGGTGGTTCAAGATGGTACGCCCTAACCAACGGAACACCGATTGGAAAATAAGTCAGACCTCCTCTCCTTCGTGTTGTTCTCTGCTTCCAAATCTGATTGATCACGTCATCTGCCTTGGCAATACGTACATAGTCTGAATCTCTGGGTCGATCTGAAGCACCTATTGCCGTATTTTTTTTTTTGCGAAACACCTATTGCCGTATGTACCGGCAGCTAGATTGCACCTTATCCATGCCCGTTAATGGTATAACCTTTTCCCATACCCGTCATCAGGGTATCCGCGGGCAAAAATATACACGTTTACAACACATCAAATTGAACAGAAAATCGTCATAAAAACAACACATAACTTATTCGGAAGAGATCTATTTGTTGTTTTGCTCTATCAGGAGTCTGAGACGTGATCAGGTGAATCACATAGATTAGATACAATACTACGTACGGAGTATAACTAATCCACCGGTATGGATTCCCGCGTGAGCAGAGCAGGCAAATGTGTTTGGTGGGCGGCTCCCCAACCCTAGCCGCCACCCAACCCTAGCCGCCACCAGTCCGGCCGCCGGCCTCTCTCCTCCGCCGCCCGTCCCCTCCCCCGCCTCTCCCCTCCGCTCCCGTGCTGTCCCCCGAGGCGGCACCGGGGCGAGACCCTCGTCGCCCAAAGAACTTCACTCGGAGACCTCCCTTGCCGCCGCTGCCGCCGGCGAGGGCCGCGGTGGCGGCGGGCCCAGCGCCTATGGTGCTGGGGGCATCGCTGCGGCGGAGCACCGGTGGCGTTCGGGGACGGCGCCGTTGATCTTCTGCGAGCGGGATCCGGGGCGGCGACCCCGGTCTGCGGCGGCGGCGGCTTTCTCCCAGGCATGGCGTCTGCCATGGACGTCCTGTGCGTGTAGTGGAGCGGCGGCTGTAGGTCCTAGGCTTCCGCCTAGACCCATCATCGGTGCGGCCGTCGGTCGCCCGGAGGTGCGTGGGGAGGCGGCGCGGTGCTCGTGTTCAGCCTTGCTGTTACCAGCGGGACGGCGCGCGCGCGTGGTTCTTCGTTGTCGGGCCTCCTCTTCCGCCGGAGGAGGTCGGCCGGCGGACGGCGGCGTGGGGGCCTGCTGCTCTGCACAATAAAGGCGGCGGTCCTATGGTTCCTCTTGCGCCAAGAAGAAGATCTGCCTGACACCTGTTTCTTCGATCTGGCCGGATTGTCGAGTTCCGGAAGGCTCCGTCGGCGAACTCCATTGGGCAATCAAGCCTGGAGATTGTCGGATCGGGTGGGATTCGGTCGCGCGCAGCCATGTTTTTTCTGACCGTTTGGTTTTAGAGGAAGCGTCGCGAAGCTCTGCAGTCGGTTGCCATTGGGGACATGCCTTTCTGTTTCCCGGTGAAGTCAGACTGCGGAGAAGGACATGGAGGCCTAGATTTGAAGACTAGTAACGGTGGTTCGATTCCTGGTGGCGATGAGGAATTGGCTTGGTGTTTCATGACTTGGAGCAGCGGCATGTAAGTGGGGGCGACAACATACGTGAAGTCCGAAGTCCTACCTTTCAGGGTAAAAATCCAAGGTCTGGCCTTAATTGGTTGTGCCTGACAGTGCTCTTGCTGAAGACATTGTTTTGAGAGCGAGGACTATCTTCAGGGTGAAAGCCCAAGGTCTGGCCTTAATTGGTTGTGCCTGGCACCGTTCTTCTTGAAGGCGTTGCTTTTGAAGAATTGGACATCAGGTGTTGTTTTGGTGGTGGTTGTGCGGCTGCTGCAAGGACTGTAACTCTGTAGCGGGACTTTTCTTTTTATTTCTTCTTCTTATTGTCTTTCGGCTGTGTGCATCCGTAGTAGCTTTGGTTATTGCGTTGTTGCAGAGGCTGGATGTAATTTGTATCTCCGCGATATTAATATACACTCTTTATCTTTAAAAAAAAAACCGGTATACTGCGTCATTCACCAGGTTGACCACCATCCGCGGAGGGTGAAGCGAGCGATTCATTCATGTGTTCGTAACATAACCTACTTGTGAATTATGATTTGCTCTCATGAATAGACCTTACTGTGCATCGTGTGCGGAAGAGGGATGGCAATGGGTGCCCATTACTCATGTACACCGTGGGTAAATACCCTAATAGGGGTATGAGATAAAAAATTAACCATGGGTAAGTAAATGGCTAAATATCATACCCATTGGGTACAAAGGGTACGGGTATGGGATCAAGTAACCCATACTAAGTACCCATATACTCATCCAGTATTTGACAAGTCGGCACAGTTGTCTCATGAGCAAAAACAAGAGAAAATGCGGGATGCAAAAGTACTAACAACAAAAAAAGAATCAGGATATACTTAATTTTGTATTTGGGCAATTGCTAAATATACCACTTGACTGAAGTTTGAAATTTCTAATTAATTACGGAACTGTGAAAAAAAAACTCATTTTTTTTGTTTGAGAAGAGAAAAATTACTACGTCAGGAGAAGGAAAGAAGTATATTTAAAAAGGAAGAGAAAATGCATGATGCAAAAATATAAACCATTAAAAAAAGTCATGCTATATTTGAATTTGTATTTTCAAAACTGCCAAATAGCTCTCGTTGAATTTTACCAATTCGATCAACATTTTCGGAAACTGTGAAATGATCTCAGCCTTTTGCTTTTTTTTGAGAGATCAAGATACTTTTTTCCCACTTCTATTTGATCATGTGCCTTCCGTTTTGGGGGCAACATATATCATATACTGTAATAATTACCTATGCTGCAATAAAATTTGTGACCATACATCTTTGTGCTAAGCTATCTGTTTGCCGTGATAAAATCAATGGTGATTTAGCCGATGGTTAAGCTACTGATGGCCGGGAGGTGGTATAACCTTCGTTTTGGAAAAAAAATGTAAAGCTACTGGTCACCATGCATTTCACGATCTCCATAATATATCGGATTTAGATTCATAGTTCAAGCTGAAGGAATCGTTAATTAATTGTGTTTCTTTTCCATCAACAGCTGAGTACATCAGCTAGCACAAAATAAATAAAAGGCAGATCCAACAATTTTACACAAAAAATGCAGCTCCAAGCATTAGACTCTACAGAATTGCTGGCTACTAAAGTGAATGTCAACTAAATTGCTCTTTACCTGTCAGCTGGTACAGAAGTAAGTTGAAACATATCGTCAGCTGGATGTTAATTTTCAAGGTTTGTAACAACAAAACAGAAGTAGGATAAATATGTTACTCCAGAATCACTAGAATGAAGATAAAGTTAGTATTAATGAAACTGACAGATCACTATAATCAGTACGAAAACAGTCTAGCTGTGCGAAAGCAAGGACAAAAAATGATGAAAGCATACTCTACTTGGTCTGGAAGCACTATTAGAGATCATACACTCGAAATTGCCACTGCCAAAAATCCTGTACAAGATATTAGTCGAAAACAAGTATCACCTCCACAGACTTAATCCTTCACTTCATGCCGAAAACAACTTCCATAAATGATAAAGCATCTTCATAGTTCTACTTGATAACCACCAGATTTTTACATGACAGGAGAAGGCACACAGAAGCAATGTACGACACAATGCACTAGAAACGACTAGCTAGGGAACATGCACAGATGCGCTTAAACCTGAAATTGAAGACAATCCAGTTCCATATTTGCCCATTTGTTAGATCTTTCAGGTTCAACATGTAGGCAAACGACATGACGAAACAAAAGTAAGCCACACAGACTACCATCTACCCATATATGCATAATAGTGCTACTTCAAGTCTTGCAGCAATTGCAGCCACATTACTTCCTCTACCGCTTCCTCTTCTTGTCCTTCTGATTCGATGCAACCTTGGCAAATAACTCCTTCAAAACAGAGGCATAGGTCGTTCTTATATGCTCCCAGCCATCAGTCTCCATTACTTTATCCAAGCATTTGGGAGATTGTACTTGGACAAACTTCAAGCACGCCTCTTTCAATGCGTGGCTGTTGTGCTGCTCAGCTAGAGCTAGAGCGGACGCCACCGAGCTCACACCTATGTGCTCGGATAACTTCTTTTCACATAAGAACTTGAGCTGTTGGATATCATATCTGTCTGCCGCTACAAACAAGTCTTGCAGCCATTGAAGCCAACAGGCTCTGCTGCTTCATCTTCTTGTCCTTCTACCTCTTCCTCATCCTCCTCATCTTGTCCTTCTACCTCTTCCTCTTCCTCCTCATTGTGTCCTTCCTCAGCCTCCAATGCTTCATCCTCATCTTGTCCTTCTTCTTCCTCCATCTCTGGGAATGAATCTGTGTAGATGAAGCTAAGCAAAGCTGCAAATAATTTTGGCTCCATGTCTTTGATCTGTATGACACTGGATGTAATGCCCTCCGCCATGGGGCCAAAGAGCTGTGCCTTGAAAACTTTAGATCGGGCTGCAAGTACGCACCGATGTGCAGGGAACATCTCGCTGCCGACCTCAAATGTGACATCCGAACCCAGCTTATCTTGAAGTAGAATTTTAAAATGGTGGCCCATGTCAGACAGGGTGCCAACGGCATCCTTCTGGGTGTTGAGATCATTACAAATCAAGATGTCGCACCGGATGGTGAAACAATCATCCTTCAGATGAGTAGATCGTTCAAGGGCATCTTTTTCATAAAATTCGCACTTCCACAATCAGTAAATTCGCTGGACAAACTTTCTGGTTCAGTTGCAAGAATGCACATGGGCTTTTGATACTCAACCTGGTCGACGAAGCTAAACATGTAGCGCAACTCCACAACATCTTCAGAACAGGCATCGTCACTGCTGCAACAGTGAACAAGATAGAGAGAAATGAAGTCGGCACAACCCGGCTCCTCACCATTAGGGCAGTATTCGATGTACCACCGATGGCCTCCCACCATAAAAGGCCCAGAGTTGATGCGGTCGCCGTTGGGTATCTCCTCCATGGTACGCGAGTAGCCTTTGACCACCAGGAGGTGGTACCCGCTGTCCGTGCCGGTGACGATGGCCGACGTGGTGCACTGCTTTCCGTCGGTGACGACAGATACACCGGTGAACGCCGACATGCTGAACGAAATCTGTGATTTGATCCAAAATCCAGTCACCATTCACATTCCAAGATTCAGGGCTGAGATGGATGAGCTGAGTGGGGCATACATGGTCACCTCCCGCTTCCTAACCAACCCTAAACTAGCAGACCGACGAAGACAAAGCTGCGCCGCCCTCGCTTCTCCCTGGAAGGAAACAGAGTGTAGCTGTTTGGTCACCAACAATAACTAGATTGCAGTTTGCAATACTACCCAGTGACTTCCTTTCGTCCCCGTTCCCCTCTCCTCTCCTCTGTAGCAGGCGACCGGGGGGCGATTCCTTTTCCGCCGGCGATTTCGCCGCCCACCTCCTCCCCGCCGGCCTTGGTGCCGTCGGAAGGGGGTGGGGGGTCGAATCGCCGGACGGATCTGTGTGCTCGTAGTCTAGGTTAGGCTAGGTAGCTAGGTTTTCCCGCCGGCGTCGTGGGTGGCGGCGGCGGCGATTAAGGTGCTCTGGATCGACGGCTGGTGGCTTCTGCGGCGGCCGGTGTGGTTCGATCTGTGAGCCTGGTGGCCAGGCGAGGTGGTCGTGGCGGTGGTGACGACCTCGTTTTGGCTTTTGTGCCTTGGCTCCGCCGTCGCAGTGACGAGCTCTCCGGCGTCACTGTGGAGCTATGGGCCTTGTACAGGAGTTGCTGCTGCAGGTTTGTGCCTCTGGCTCCCCTGGCCGGCCGTGGTGGCGAGGGGTGGAGCTGCGGGGGTGCGGCGCCTGCTTTCGACGGTGGTTCGGCTCTCTGGTTCTTCGGGGCTCCTCCGGCCGGCCGTGGAGGCGAGGGGTGGTGCTGTTTGAAGGTGCAGGTCCGGACCGGGGAGGTTGGGTGCTCGGCGGTGGAGCTGGGAAGGTGGGCGCGGTGGTGGTGCTGCTGGCACGGTCTGGCCGCTCCGGCGGCAGGTGGTGCTGGTGCTGGAGGTTGGGGCGGCTTGGCCGTGCCCGTTCATCGTCAAGATCTCGGTGCTTGCGCCGAGTGGCTGATGCGGTCTTCTACTTTGTTGGAGGTCCTCCTTCGTCCAGCTGGTTTGAGGTTTGGTTTCTTCTTCTCCGGTGGTCGTCGGCGTGGAAGAACTCCGGTGGTTCAGCTCCTTGCAGCTGTAGCTCCTTCTGCTGAGTTCCTGTTGTTCGATTCTGCTTCTGTTCTTCTTGTTTCTTTCTTCCAAGTGTAAGCAGGATTGTACTCCTCCCTTTCAAAAAAAAAATACTACCCAGTGAGACCCACTGCGTCAGCTGAGCAAAGATACATAAACTTTGGTGAGAAAGAAGTGTCAGCTTGCATCTGTTTCAGTTAAGAATCAGCTAGTAGCCTAGTACTACTAGTAATTTTAATCTGGGTACCGAATCTAGGTTTACTGAACGAGCAGGGAAACTTAGAGACTTGAGTTACCGAAAAGAAGTTTGAGGTTTGCATCTGTTTCAGTTAACAATCAGATTACCCTGATTCATGAATCTGTGATTCTACAGGCAGGGAGAGAATAGAGAGGTCACTTCAGATTTTAGTAGAGTGCGAAAATGTCGGCGGCTCACCTCGGAGGAAAGAGCGGCGAGCTGGGTCGAAGAAGCTCGTCCGGCGGGAGGAGGTGCTCGGGCTGGAGGCTCCCGCTTGAACCGGCGGCCGTAAGGAAACAGAGAGTGCCGCGGCGACCTTCTTGAAATGGCGGCCGCACGGAGACGCCGGCCCAGTCGCCGGAAACAGAGTGCGCGGCGGTGGCGGCGTGAGACTGAGATTTGTTTTTTTTAGGCGAAGTGCGAGTGAGACTAGTTGGGCTTTTGGGGGGCCAACTTATTTAATTGACTCTCTGTGCTACGCCAAACAAATCGAGCTGGACTTGAGTGGATTCAAAACTCAAAAGCATGTGTAATCCAATCAAAAAATCATTCAAATTTGTATCCACTTTACCGATTTTACAGGATTCAGAAGTAAGTAAGGAAAGAAACGTGTTTCTCACATGCTTCGGGGGAAACAAGAGACATGTATACACCTTCCGTTTTACAGGATTCTGAAGTAAGTGATATACGGGTTGATCATGTGCCTTCCGTTTGCGGGCAACATATATCAAATAATAATGGCCTATATATATGCTCCAATAAAATTTGTGACCATGAATCCTGCTAAACTTCAGCATGCTTTCTTTCTGCTGTGATAAAATCAATGGTGTGATTTCACGATGGTTATGTAAATAAAGCTACTGGTGGCCGGGAGGGTATAACCTTTCTTTCAAAAAACAATAGGTAAAGCTACTGGTCACCATGCAGTACACCAGCTAGCACAAAAATAAATAAAATGCAGATCCAACAATTTTAAAGATAAAAGGCAGCTCCAAGCATTAGACAAGGAGAATAAAATCTGCATTTTGGACTCTACAGTTAATGTGTATGGTCAGCTCCTCGTACAAACCATACACGCACGTAGTACAATCCATTCTCAGCACTCTAGAAGTAGAACTGTAAGCTTTTCTGGCCCAAACTGGCAGCAACCATCACAAGATGTGCATCACTGAATTCATCCTTTTGGGTGCAGAAATAAATATAAAAGGTGTGCAGCTCCTAGACAAGGAAAAGACATGTTCATTCTTGGGTTTGTATCCTCATACACACGGCCAGTGCCCAGATTCAGTCATCATTCCAGTACTAGCAACAGGTTCGCTTAAATAGTCAGGAATTAGCCAGTCATCTTACCCCCAATGAGACCTCGGAGACATCCTTGTAAGCTGTATCATAACACCGTCCAGAATTGCTAAAAAGAATGGCTGGCTACTAAAGTGAATGACAACTAAATATTGTTGTTTACCTTTCAGCTGTAGATCAAATACGTTACTCTAGAATCACTTGAATCAATGAAGTGTGTAGTGGAACTAGTAGATCACTAGAATCAGTACAAAATCAGTCCAGCTGTGCTAAAACAAGGATTAAAAAAAGATGAAACATGCTTTCCTTGGTCAAGCAGCATTATTAGACTCGAATTATCCATGCCAAAAATTAAACGGCTGTGTTTCTCTTGTTCACTGAGAAGGAAATTAAACGGCTGGGCCAAAGAAGGAAACACACGTCGGGAGCCAGGAGGTCAGAGGTGATCTGGATGATATTTGGCCAACCAGGCAGGCCAAAGCCTGTGGATGAAAGTATTATTATTTCAGGATGGCTGAAATGAATGGCCTATGTGAGTATCACGGCTCCAGGATGGCTGAAATGAATGGCCTATGTAAACTCCATTTACACGCGCCGTCTGCCTGCCCCACTTGATGAAGACTGAAGCGCTGCACTGCCACGTGCCATCTGCAGAAGGGTGTTGCCACTTAGCTTTGAACAAGCATGGAGACACCGGCAACTCCCAGGCAACAATACCTCTGTTCTCAACCCTAAAGAACCAGCCAGAAACTTTTTCTCAAGCTGGAAATGCATCACATTACCCGGACGAGGAGCAAGGCAGTAGCAACTCCAAACTCCACCAAACTCCAAACTGTGAGAGATCGAGAGCTGGCAAATTGTATTACTTCATCGCATAGATACACACTCTGTACTAAAATTGTTGACTGCACAAATCTGCCGGTTGCCAACAACATTCAGCCCCGACACGCAAACGCCCAATGTGCTACTACAGATCTGGTTACCACTGCAGATGATTGACAGGTGATCTGCAAAATCAAAATTTAATTGACAGCGATACATACCAGGTGGAGGTATATATTAAGCTGTAATAAGAAACATAGCACCATCCTAATTATCCAGCTGTAAGCAAGCATAAGCGTGGCGTAGGAATATATTGAGCTCGCTTGATGAATGTCTGGCTAGCTTACCAAAGTGCATGTTGAAACAAGAATGACGAACAAAGGAGAACAAAACATCAAAGGATAAATGCGTTATCCAAAGTTGTACTGATCCAACAAATAGTGCCTGTATAGCTAACTTAATAAACTGCAGACATGATTGTATGGACCTAGCTCTGTCCAGCTAATTATTGGTATACATATTGGAAAGAGTTGATGCCTTACATTGCGTTACAGGAACCTGGACTTGAACCGGTGACACAAATACGATAATGTCCAACACCATCATGCAGTGCAGCTAGCGCCATCTTCAGCCCAATCAAATTGGAATTCAACACTTCAGTTTCTCATGCAAATAATGTAAGAGGTCACATAACTGGTGCGACAGAACACTAACTGCAGTGTATCCCTGACTATGAATTGTACATTTGGCACTTGGCTGAACATGTTGGTGGAACCATCCACCAACATATACAAGTGGTGCTCAGATTCATCATGTACAACCAAGTGCAGAGCTTCAACAGCCAAGAGAAAGACAGGAACAACTGTCTACATAAAGAACCATACGGAGGCGGTCAAAATGTTAGCAGAAAAAAGACAAAAGGGCCAGAAAATGTGCTACTAAGTGAGAAGCACAATTATAACAAATACACCATCAGCTCACTTAGTATGTTCCAGTTTTTTGCTACAACAAAATCTAGCCTTTTGTCTTTCATTACCAGTGGAGCTGTATCCCGCTATGGACCAAAACAAGAGAAGATTATAACAAGGGGTGGATCTGTTGCAAACAGATATATGTTGTTATAGTATCATCATGTTTGTACTCTCTATCACTGCATGCTATGGAGAAAACAGTGAGATTAATTCAAATTTGACTTGACAGCACTGCTACATGGCTTTGGCTAAATGATTTGTTTGTAAAAATTCAATGTGAATATTCTCCAAGGGGCTGTAGATTGAGAAGATTACGGCATTTGTAAATGCAGCCAGGACATCAAATCATTTATAATTGCAGGATCTTAAAGCATATGAACGGAAGCAAAAATGAATCTGTTTTCAGCGTTGAGGGCCTTTAGATTGTTCAAGGTCCGCTTTAAAGTGGCAAGAACTAGCAACATAAATAGGAGTGAGCCTACAGTGGATTCCATGATGGAGAAAAGAAAACATGAGATACAGCAGCAGACCTGAGTCAAGTTTTGGTCTTGAATGTTGCACTTCTTGATGGTTTCTATCCTTTTTGGGGATAATGGCACCGACAGGAGACAAATTGTCCAGTAAACAGGAACTACAGCACTACAATGAACCACATTTATCGCACTTTGCAGAATCTCCACCCGAGGAGAAAATCAAGCGGATAACACTGGCACAGTTCTTGATAACCACTAGACAAGATTTTGTTTACATGACAGTGAAGGCACAAAGCAATAGAGAGAAACGAATAGCTAGAGAACCATCCAACTCCATATTTGTCATATGTTGGATCATCCTAGTTCAACACAGATCCAACATATATGCAAATGACATGATAAAACAAAAGTGTTACTTCAGGTTTTACATTACAGACACGCAGGCTAGCATCTACCTAGACGATCCCAACCCATATATGCAAAATAGCATTAGTTAGCCATAATAGGGGCTCTACTTATTCCTCTTGTTGTCCTTCTGATTGAAAGATACGAGCTTGGCAAGGAACTCGTTCAAAACAGAGGGATAGGTCAAAATCATATCCTTCCAGCCATCACTCGCCATTACTTTACCCAAACACTTGGGAGACTGGACTTGGATAAACTTGAAGCATGCCTCCTTCAATCTGGGGCAGTGGTGTTGCTCAGCTAGAGCAAGAGTGGATGCCACAGAGGTCACACCTATATTATCGGACAAGTGCTTTTCACATAAGAACTTGAGGTGTTGGATATCATATCTGTCTGCCGCTACAAACAAGCCTTGCAGCCACGTAACATGCTCTGCTGCTTCCTCCTCCATCTCAGGGAATGAATCCGTGTATATGAAGCCAAGCAAAGCCCTGAACACTTTTGGTGCCATGTCTTTGATTTTTATGACACTTGACGTAGTGCCTTCCTTCATGGGGCCAAAGAGTTGTGCCATGAAGACTGTAGATCGGGCTGCAAGCACACACCGGTGTGCAAAAAACGTCTCACCTCTGACCTTGAATGTCACATCCACACCCACCTTATTCTGAAGGAGATTGTTAAATTGCTGGCCTATGTCAGAATACATGGCGGTATCCTTGGTGTTGCAAACCATGATGTCACACCGGATGGTGAAACAATCAGCCTTTAGGTGAGTTGATAGCTCAAGAGCATCTCTTTTC
Source organism: Poa pratensis (assembly GCA_947311845.1). Taxonomy (NCBI): domain Eukaryota; kingdom Viridiplantae; phylum Streptophyta; class Magnoliopsida; order Poales; family Poaceae; genus Poa; species Poa pratensis. Next base: position 3,462,814 of record CAMZMU010000063.1, read on the forward strand.
ATAAACTCCATGGAGCCCAAGGAAGGAACTTTGTCGGAGAAGCTGCATGCTTCCGTTGCGAAAATTGCCTTTGGCTTCTGCTTCTCAACCTGGCTGACGAAGCTAAACTCAAACTTGACCTCCACAGCAGCCTCTTCAACAGCATCGTCGGCAAGGCAAAGATCGAGAGAAACGAAGTCAGCGTGGCTCGGGTCTTGACCGTTAGGGTAGTAGCGGATGCACCATTTATGGCCTCCAACCATGAAAGGCTCAGAGCTGATGTTGCGTCCGTTGTGTATCTTTCGTACGCTACGGGAGTAGCCGTTGACCACAAGCAGATGGTACCCGCTGTCTGTGCCGATGTCAACGGGCGACGTGGTGCAGTGCTTTCCGTCGGTGATGACGGATACACCGGTGAAGGACGACATGACAGGAATCTGCGAGATGATCCAAGATCCAGTCACCGTTGACATTCCAAGATTCAGAGCTGGGATGGATGAGTTGAGGGTGGCAAACCTTGTTCACCTCCCGCTGCCTGGATGGAGTGTGTTTTCAAGCTCGATGTCGGGATCAGGCTCGTCCGGCGGCGGCGAGATGCTTGAATCGACGGCCACAAACAGAGGTCGGCGGCGAGATAGATAGAGCTCCTAAATGGAGTGCGCAATATCAAGCTGGAGGCGGGACTAGGGGTGGAGAAGCTCGTCCGGCGGGCTGGAGGCGGCGACGGCGGCGGCGAGCCGCTTGAACAGTGTGATGCGGCGGCTCGGTGGTGTGCGCAATTCACTTCACCGAGAGTTGGTTAGGGTTCAGTAGTGGTAGTGTTTGGACTAGTTGGGCTTTTGGGGCCCACCAGCTGAAAGAAATCTACTCCAGCTGAATTTTACTTACTGGATTCAAACATATAATAATCCAATGTCAATGTTATATAATATGCCTCTATATATAAAAGTAGGACATAATCACTTCCTCACACGCGGCCACGTTAGCTGGAAAACAGCAGCCGTTGGATCGAGCGAACGGACGGCGTAGATCGCGTCAAAATTCGTGCTGCTACAGTAACACGGTAGCAGTCGAATTTCTACCAATAGCGTCGCGCCACGTCGCGCTGCAGCGACCCTTTTGCAAGAAACCGCCCGCAAAGGACCTAATTGTAATTTGCGAAAAAAACGGAGACTTCCTTGCAAAATTGCCAGCGCAGCTCCCCCTTCCCTCTTTCTTCTCTCACGACCGTGGCGTCGCCGCCGCGCTCCGCCGCCCCTCCGCTCCTCCTCCCTCAAATCGGAGCTCACGGGACGCTCCGCCGTCGCCGCCGCTCCCTCCTCGCCGCGGATCGGCCGGTGGGACGCCGCGCCGTCGCCGGGATCGACGCCGCCGTGCACGGCTCCCTCCGCCGCGTCCGCACGCCGCCGCCGCTCCGGCGACCTAGGCGCGGAACGCGCGGACGCGCCGCCGGCGCGCACGGCGCCGCCGCGGGCGAGCCAGCCACTGTGACGTCATCACGACGTCACAGAGGGCCCACGCCTCAGATTTTTTTTCTTTTCCCCAAAATTTTTTTACTGCTAAATGCTGTAAATTCAAAAATTTAGATTTAAATTCAACAAATTTTAACAACTTATCAGTATAAATTTAAAACTAAATGCTGCCAAGTGGGCCCTATGTACCTATATGAATTTGAAAAAAATTCACAAATTCAACGACTTTAAATTTACACAAAAGGGAAAAAAATATATATAGCGAAATGGTTACAAAAATATATGCCAGCTATTTATACCATACAATAAAATTTTATATGGATTCGAAATTTTCCCGCAAATCCAATAATTTAAATTTACACAAACGGAAAAAAAAGGTTTCTATCAAAATGGTCACAAAAATATATGCCAATTATTTATTCTGCACGATAAATTTTTTAAATTTGAATATCAAAAAAAAAATCCTTCAAACCTGAATATTCCGTAAACGAAAAAGGAATACAAACCTAAATGACTTCATATTTAAACATTTTATGATGATCGAAAAAAAAATGCAAGCCATTTTAATTTGCAAAACAATTGTAATAATACTTATTGCAGCTATATTTAATTTTACAGTATTTTCCTACAGAAAAGCTAACACATTTTAAATAAATGTTAAAAACAACAACACATTTGATCATTCAAAATTGCTAGAAAATTAGAATTTTTCTATAAAAAGCTAACACAGTTGAAATAAATGTAAAAAAAACAACAAATTTGAGCATTCAAAATTGTTAGAAAAAACTTTGTATTTCTTTTCTTTTCTTTTTTATCTTCCCTTTTGTTATGCAATAAAAACAACATTGGAGTGATGATTACGAAACAAAAATAAATGCAATACATTTTAATTTGCAAAACAATTGTAATAATACTTATTGTACCTTTATTTAATTTCACATTATTTCCCAATAGAAAAACTAACATATTTGAAATAAATGTTTAAAAAAAAGCAAGACATTTTAGCGTTCAAAATTGTTAGAAAATTATAATTTTCCTACAAAAAGATAACACAATTAAAATAAATGTTCTAAAAAAACAACAAATTCGATCATTCAATTTTTCCCGAAAATTAGAAACACTCTAAAATATATCTCACAAATTGCATTCACCCTAATTATGAAGTTAAAACAAATTTTATGTTATACTCCAAATATGACCAAACATCCCAAATTTCCAAATATCTAAAAATACTCGATATGACAAATTGTTTCCTATACAATAAATATATATCATAATTCTCACATTTGAAAAATTGAATTTGCTAAAAAAAGGAAAAAAATGAAATCCTCTAAAATATATATATCTCACATAATCCATTCTCCCGAATTATGAAGTTCAAATAAAAACTTATGCCATTTCACCACTCTAATTTGAAAAATATCTATACAAATTCCAAATAAATTTTCTCTAACTACGAATTAACTTTAACAAATGACCATATACTATACATCCTCCAATTATGAAATTCAAACAAATAATATATATCTCACATATTATCTCAGATAATCCATTCTCCCGAATTATAAAGTTCAAATAAAAACTTATGGCATTTTCACCACTCTAATTTGAAAAATATTTGTACAAATTCCAAATGAATTTTCTCTAACTACAAATTAATTTTAACAGACGACCATATACTATACATCCTCCAATTATGAAATTCAAACAAATATGTCAACAAAATACAAACATATAAACCCATTCCAGCTTACTAAACATTTAACGTAACTCTAAAATGTGTGAACCAACTCACAAAAAAAAAACTAACTGTTTAGAAATATTTCCACATAAAAAAAGCATTTGAAATTGAATTGCAATAATTCTCAAATTTAAGCAATCTCCAAAATCCAACCACTTTTAAAATGAAAACATTTTTTAATTTCAATGATTTCCAAACTTAAACAACTTTACAACATCACCATTTCCAAATTCAAATTAAAAAACACACGCGCGGCATTTGCCGCGCTTAGATCCCTAGTAATGTTATTAAAAGGTAGCCAAGATGTTCTCATGCCTTTTTTTTACCATAGCATTCGCGTCTTCCTAAAAGTAGGATTTTCTGAATATCTCAATGTCCTTCTCGTGGAATAAGGTGTCCCCACGGGCCCGCCTAGTGTGGAAGAGGAGCCAAGGCAACGATGGCTACTTTCCAGAAGAGGAAGGGAGGAAAGAGAGAGAGTGGGAAATGAGAGCCCTCGCTAGAGGAAAATGAGTGTTATAGCAGTCATAGCAAAAGTCAGAAGTAATTATATTTCATACTTACATATTGATGAATGATTTCAGGATTTTGGGCAAATTCGTATTAGAGCAAGTGTAGAGGAACATTGCGACTTGTGGGGAATTTCTGGGAGCTTCTCAACTGTACTTCCCATATTCATTTCTATTTTATTATTTTACACTTTACATAAATGTTATGCCAGGAGAAAATTAACTGGTAGAGCTTGCCAGAGGAAGACCACTGAAAGTTCATGGCAACATGGTCAAAAGGTACACACATGCTGATTGCATCTCACACTATACATTCTTCGATCACAGGTGTTGTACTAAAGTCCAGTTCAAAACTGAGATGGGTGATAAGCTTTTTAATGCTTTTTTGATTGGTTATACTTTTAGTACATTTGTAGGCAATCACATGCTATGAAACATCTGCGAATCGAGGAGGGTCTGAAGGATTTCAAAATTATAGACTCTACAGACGTCAACCTGAATTATGGCTCAAATTTAGCATTTTGATTAAATAACTAGGGGAGGTATGAACAAAATCTATGTAAAATACAACTCAGAGGAAAGTGTGTAGTATATTTCAAAAATGTTTGAAGACGTGTGTTGCACGTGCAATTGTACTAGTTTCAAAAAGAAGAGAAAATGCATGATGCAAAAATATAAACCATTAAAAAAGCCATGCTATATTTGAATTTGTATTTACAAAACGGCCAAATAGCTCTCGATCGCCAATTTATTTTCCGAAACTGTGCATGATCTCAGCCTTTTGCTTTTTTGAGAGATCGAGATACTTTTTTCCCACTTCTATTTGGTCATGTGCCTTCCGTTTTGGGGGCAACATATATCATATAATAATGACCTATGCTGCAATAAAATTTGTGACCATGCATCCTTGTGCTAAGCTATCTTTTTGCCGTGATAAAATCAATGGTGATTTCACCGATGGTTAAGCTACTGGTGGCCGGGAGGGGGGTATAACCTTCGTTTTGGCCGGGAGGGGGTATATATCGGATTTAGATTCATAGTTTGCTGAAGGAATCGTGATTTGATTGTATTTCTTTTTCATCAACAGCTGAGTACACCATCTAGCACAAAATAAATAAAAGGCAGATCCAACAATTTTAAACAAAAAAAGGCAGATCCAACAATTTCAAACAAAAAAGGCAGCTCCAAGCATTAGACAAGGAGAATGATATCTGCATCTTGGACTATACAGTTAATCTGTATGGCCAGCTCCCCCTACAATCCATTGTCAACTCTAAAACTGGCAGCAACCATCGCAAGCTGTGCTTCATCACTGAGTTCATCCTTTTGGGAACAAAAATAAATAAATAAATAAATAAAAGGCAGCTCCTAGAATCTGTTGGTCTTTGACTCATATTCGACCAATGCCCAGATTCAGCCATCATTCCAGAACTATCAACAGGTTGCTTAATTAGTCAGGAATTAGTCAGTCGTCCTCAGAGCTGTGTCCTAATGCCGTCAAGAATTGCTAAAAACAATGGCTGGCTACTGAAGTGAATGCAAACTAAATTGCAGATTACCTGTCGCCTGTTACAGGAAGTAATTTGAAACATATCTTCAGCTGAATGTGAAATTTCAGGGAGTCTCACTAGAATCAGTACAAAAACAGTCCATCTGTGCGAAAACAATGATAAAAAAGATGAAACCACACTCTCATAGGCCAGCAATTATTAAAGATCATATACTGGAAGTTGTCCATGCCAGATCATATACTGGAAGTTGTTCATGCCAAAAATCCTGTAGACGAGATTAGTCAAAAACAAGTACCACCTCCACAGGCTTTAATCCTTCACTTCATGCCGAAAACAACTTCCAGCTCAAAAAACTAAAAAAAGGTTACAACCTGCCTTCCATAAAGCATCTTTACAGTTCTACTTGATAACCATCCAATGTAACTTGCACTACGGTTGCACCTGAAATTACCATCCAATTCCAGGCAAATGACATGACTAAACAAAAGCAAGTCACGCAGACTAAAATCTACCTAGAGGATCCCATCCCATATACATGCATATTAGTATTACTTCAAGTCCTGCAGCCACACTACATCCTCTACCGCTTCCTCTTCTTGTCCATCTGGCTATTCGCAACCTTGGGGGCGAGGCTAATGATCTCACGTTCGATCGATTGCTATCGTTCGCACGATTTCGGACCAAATAATGGTTCCGTATTAGGAAAGAGACTGGTTTCCTAATTAGGTGCGCGCGCACGCGGACGCGACTGATTTGCGTACTATTCCCTTTTCTGGCTACGTGGTCCCTTGCCGTTCGTTTTATCGATCGTGTGCGTGACGGTCCGCGTACGTGACATAGTGCGTCAGCTATTCCCTTTCCGTGCTCCTGTTTCTTTTTTTTTGCATGGTTGTGCTCCTGTTTCCTATTCCCTTTCACTACCACGCGCTACTGCATGCGGAAAAGCTGTTCTTTTTTTCTCTCTCCTAAATTCTAAATTTCAAAATGTTTTATCTTTCAAACGACAAATCCAACTGAAAATCCGTTTTCACCATTTAGTCAGTCGCGACGAGATCTTCGAAACTAGATCCCATGTTGATATGTTTTGACAACTTTTTTTTCGAGCTAAAAGTTACCAACCCTATTGTATCTTAGTTATCAAGGGTAAACATAAAAAGCTACCACCTCAAAACTAATTGCAATTTTGGGTCGACTTTCTCCTAAACCATATCATAAGGGCAACTCAACGCGGGGACAGATTACGTCTGCCACATACATTGCTGACCACGACACAACGAGGCGACTCTTTTGCATTTCTAGTCGGTTTCGTGTTAGTGCGGACCCATTTCACGTCCCCAAATACAGGAGAGAAACAGTATGCGCGTCTGCTTTTGAATGTCCTGGTGAGCCATTTGCGAAAGTGTTGCATGCATGCACTAGAGCATGCATTCAAAAAGTTTTGTCTCTCAAACGATACGTGTGATTTAAGATTCTCTTTCACCAATAAAACCGGTCACGACAAGATCTTAGAACTAACTGAAGTGTTACCAAGCATATAATGCACGAATTACCAACATAAAACTAGTATATGATGATACCAAGCACATAGCAAGCGTGTTACCGATCTTAGAACTAAATAAAGTGTTACCAGGCATCCAGAGCACGAGTTACCAACCTAAAAAAAGTACATGATAATACCAAGTACATAGCAAGCAAGTTACCGATCATAGTACTAACTAAAGTGTTACCAAGCATCTGGTGCACCGATTACAAACCTAAAAACTAGTAGATGATGATATCAAGCACATAGCAAGCAAGTTATCGATCCTATAACTAAACTGAAGTGTTACCAAGCATATAGTGCACGGATTACCAACTTAAAAAACTATTACTCGGTGATACCAACCACATAGCCAGCGAGTTATCGATCCTAGGACTAACTAAAGTGTTACCAAGCATCTAGCGCACGAATTACCAACCTGAAAACTAGTACATGATGATACCAAGCACATAGCAAACGAATTACCGATCCTAGAACTAGCTAAAGTGTTACCAAATATCAACCATCTAGCCCACGAATTACCAACCTAAAAACTAGTACATGATGATACCAAATACCTATCAGGCAAGTTACCGATCCTAAAACAAACTAAAGTGTTACCAAGCATCTAGAGCACGCGTTACCAACCTAAATACTAATACATGATGATACCAAGTACCTAACAAGCAAGTTACCGATCCTAGGACTAACTAAAGTGTTACCGAGCATTTAGATCGCGAATTACCAATCTAAAAACTAGTACATGAATGAGACCAAGTACATAGCAAGCAAGTTACTGATCCTAAAATGAGCTAAAGTGTTACCAAGCATCTAGAGCACGGATTGCCAACCTACAACTAGTACATGATGATACCAAGTACATAGCAAGCAAGTTACCTATCGTAGAACTAATTTATACTAGTAGAAAGTGGTAGTTCTTTTCTATTATAATTTATTGTACTAGTAGAAAGTGGACATTTCATATTCCCCACCCATTTTTATTTACCCTAAAAAACCACAGTCCCAAAAAGGGAACTGAAAAAATATTTATACTAGTAGAAAGTGGTAGTTCTTTTTTATTATATTTTTTTGTAATAGTACGAAGTGGACTTTTCATATTCCCCACCCGTTTTTATTTACCCTAAAAAACCACAGTCCCAAAAAGGGAATTGAAAAAAATATTTATACTAGTAGAAAGTGATAGTTCTTTTTATTATATTTTTTTGTACTAGTAGGAAGTGGACTTTTCATATTTCCCACCCGTTTTCATTTATCCTAAAAAAAACCACAGTCCACCAAAAGGGAAAAAATATACTGGCTATTTTTTACAGGCAAAAACCTAATATTTTTTAGCGCGTAAAGGGAATAGTAAAGAGGGATATACTAAATATTTTTTGCATGTAGGAAATGAAAAAAGAGAGAGAAAAGGGAAAAGTTGTACGGATGGGATAGCTAAACAGCTATGTGCATGCATGTATTATTAGTCAGACCTAAGCAAAATGCATTGCATGGATTAGGTGGCAGGATTACAAATAATTTAATGCAGTCCATGCCACGGTCACAGCCCCCACGTGCACCACATCCACGGCCCCACGCCCGCATGCACGCTCTACACGCCCACGTCAACAGAAAACAAAAGGGAAAGGAGGACGGAGGGGACCACGGTGGGTCGCGCAAGGAGAGAGATCGTGCGAGCGCTCGCACGCGCGTGAGAAAGCAAATTCGCAACCTTGGCAATGATCTCCTTCACAACAGAGGGATATGTCGTCATTATGAGCTCCCAGCCATCAGTCGCCATTACTTTTTCCAAACATGGGATAGATTGGATTTGGATAAACTTTAAGCATGCCTCCTTCAACCCGTGGCAGTTGTGCTGCTCAGCTAGAGCAATAGTGGACGCCACTGAGGTCACACTTATATGCTCAGACAATTCCTCTTCACATAAGAGCTTGAGCCTTTGGACATCATACCTGTCTGCAGCTACAAACAAGGCCTGAAGCCACATTACAACCTCTACTGCTTCCTCTTCTTGACCCTTTTCCTCAGCCTCTGGCAATTGATTCTCTACTGTTTCCTCTTCCTCCACCGCTGGCAATTGATCGCCTACTGCTTCCTCTTCTTGACCCTCTTCCTCTACCGCTGGCAATTGATCTTTTACTGCTTGCCTTTCATGTCCGTCCACAGCTTGCACTTTATCCTCCTCCATCACAGGGAATGAGCCTGTGTAGATGAAGTTAAGAAGATCCCTGAACACTTTTGCCTCCATGTCTTTGATCTGTATGACATTTGACGTAGTGCCTTCTGTCATAGGGCCAAAGAGTTGTGCCATGAAGACCGTAGATTGGGCTGCAAGCACACACCGGTGTGCGGCGAATATCTCGCCACTGACCTCGAATGTCACATCAGCACCCACCTTATTTCGAAGGAGATAGTCAAGATGTTGGCCTACGTCAGCCACGGTGCCACGGACATCCAGGGTGTTGGAGTCCTTGCAAACAATGATGTCGCACCGGATGGTGAAACAATCATCCTTCAGATAGGTTGATCGTTCAAGGGCATCTCTTTTGATAAATGTCTGATATCCCGTACCCGTACCAGGAAGTTGGTTGGAAAAAGTGGCTGGTTCAGTTGCACTAACGCGCATCGGCTTTTGATACTCAACCATGTCGACGAAGCTAAACCAGAGGTGCACCTTCACAGCCTCTTGAGTATCGTCACTGTCGCAGCAAAGAAAAAGATAGAGAGAAATGGCATCGGCAGAACTCGGGGCGTCACCGCTAGGATAGTACTTGATGCACCATTGATGGCCTCCTACCATGAAATGCCCAGAGCTGATGCACTCGCCGTTGGGTATCTCTTGTACGGTACGCGCGTAGCCTTTGACCACAAGCAGGTGGTACCCGCTGTCCGTGCCGGCGTCGAAGGCCGTCGTGGTGCAGTGCTTTCCGTCAGTGACGACAGATACACCGGTGAAAGACGACATGAGGAAACCTGCAATTCGATGCAAAATCAGGTCAGAATTCACACTCCAAGATTCAGAGCTGGGATGGATGAGCTGAGGGGGCAAACCTGGGTCACGCCCCGCTGCTTGAACGCTTCTCCCAGGAAACAGAGTGTGGCCTGTTGGTAACCAAGGATACCTTGATGGGACGGTTTGCAATAGCGTCCAATGAGGCCACTGCCTCGCCTGCAGAGATACATAAATTTTTCTCAGAAAAAGGTTGCAGAGTTGCACCTGTTTAAGTTAACAAACAGATTACCCTGATTGATGAAGCTATGGTTGGGTTGCACAGTGTTAAGAATCAGCTGTTATACTAGTAATGTAAATCTAATAATAATCAGCTGGCATACTAGTACTACTAGCAATATTAATCCAGTTATCTAATAATCTAGCAAAATATACAGAAATTTCGTTGAGAAAGATGTTTCAGGCTGCAGAGTTGCATCTGCTTCAGTTAACAAACAGATTATCATAATTGATGAGGCTAAGGTTCGTTTGCACACTGTTAAAAACTTCTACAGGCAGGCACATACTAGAGAGGTCACTTGGAAATTTCACTCGAGTGCAAGAATAGCACGAAACGGAATGTCAGCGGCTCACCGGAGGAGAGAGATCGTCGGTGGCGGGCCTGGGGAGAGCGGCAAGGTCCTGGCTAGAGGAGAAGCTCGTCAGGCTGGAGGCGGCGGAGATTCCAGGCTTGTACCGCGGCCGCTCCACTCGCTGTGCCGGCGTCGCTTCTCGCCGGAAACAGAGTGCGCGGCGGCGGCGGCTTCTCTTTGGTGTGAGAGTTAGCTAGGGTTCATCACTTGCTAATTTTGGGCTTTTGGGGGCCCACAGAATAGAGCTGAATTTTAAAAGTACAATAATCCAGTACGAAAAAAAATCAATATTTCTTGGCACGGGACAAAAATTACTTTGTATTTAATTGACGGAATTTTCAAATCACAATAAACAAATCTTGCTTGGCAGAGGAAAAAATTACTGACTTGTTTGGATCTTGTCCACACACTGCTGTCGACGCCGGTACAGAGGGTGGACTTTGGTCGAGCCGGCGGGAGTTATAGTTTTGCCGTTGAAGGGTATATATTGGGTATTCATGATCCTAGCAAACATGGTCCAACATGGTCCTCGCCTTTTTACAAAAAGGAACATACAAAGAAAATCCGAAAAACAATCCGGTGTTTCTCCACCATTGATGTGATAAGACCTCGAAGCATGACAACCCACCATGACGTCAGGGACTACGCCACTTGGGTCGAGGCAGGGTGCGACACCACGCCAAAGTCGAAAATCTTCACCTCTGGCTCGTAGGAAAAAAAACAAGTGCGAGTGAGACACCAAAGCGCAGAGTGACCGCCCTCATTGTCCACATATCACATAAACATGGTCTATGTATCTGAACTCCGAAGAATAACTTCACGAACAAACCCATTATCTCCCGCATCGCCCCACCATCAACCACCATGACAGCCAGATCGGGCAAGAACATCAACACCGAGAGCTCTACCGCGCTTATTGAAGAAAGTCTCGCCATATCTATCCCCCACACCAAGCCGCCACCTCGATAGCTCATAGGAGAGTGACCTGGACAACCTTGCAGCACAACGCGCCAACCCAGGTGAATAGAGACTCCACGACAAAAAGCCAAACGCTAGAAGGACAAACAACAACCTACTATAATGGCTAGTACCACGCCTATCTATAGGAGGAGACCGTTCTCCTCTCCTGCTCCAACTCTGGCAGGCGAGGCAGCCGGATGAGAGGGGAAGAGGATCCAAGGCGACGGTGTCGACTTTCAAGAAGAGGAAGGGATGAAAGAGAAAGAGAAGAGGGAAATGAGAACCCTCACTAGAGGGAAAATGCGCGCTTCATTCCTTTGCCGAAAAATCGTCCAATATTTAAATTCTTATTTATGGAGAATTGTAAAATACTGTTAAAATTCTTATTTGACACAAGAAAAATATTTCTTAGGCAAAGACAGGAAGCGCACATTTGTCTCATGCGTTTATGAAAAACAAGAGAATATACAGGATGCAAAAGTACTAACAACAAACAAAAATCGTGATTTGATTCACAGTTCACGCTGAAGAAATCGTGATTTGATTGTGTTCCTTTTTCCATCAACAGCTAGCACAAAAATAAATAAAAGGAAGACCCAACAGTTTTAAACAAAAAAAGTCAGCTCCAAGCATTAGACAAGGAGAATGATATCTGCATCTTGGACTCTACAGTTAATTATAGCCGTGTACAATCCATTCTCCTTTTTTTTTGCGGGGCGTGTACAATCCATTCTCAACTCTAAAACTGACAGCAACCATCGCAAGCTCATAGGATCTGTTGATCTTCGACTCATATTCAACCACTGACCGACCGACCATCTTCCCGGCCCCTTCACCTTACCCAATGCCCAGATTCAGTCATCACTCCAGTACTATCAGCAGTTTGCTTAATTAGCCAGGAATTAGTCAGTCATCCTTAGAGACATCCTCCTTGTAAGCAGTGATCTGGAGAGCTGTGGCATAACGCCGTCCAGAATTGCTAAAAACAATGGCTGGCTAGTGGCTACTGAACTGAACGAAAACTAAATTGCTGTTTAACTGTCACCTGTTACAGGAAGTAATTTGAAACATATCTTCAGCTGGATGTGACATTTCAGGGACTCTAGAATCACTAGAATCAAAATAAAGTTAGTAGTATTAATGAAACTCACAGATCACTAGAATCAGTACAAAAACTGTCCATCTGTGCAAAAACAATGGTAAAAATGATGAAAACATACTCTCGTAGGTCTAGCAGCATTAATAAAGATCATATACTCGAAATTGTCCATGCCAAAAATCCTGTACAAGAGATTAGTCAAAAACAAGTACCACCTCCACAGGATTTAATCCTTCACTTCATGCCGAAAACAATTTCCAGCTCAAATAAATAGCTGCATCTAGAAAATGTTCATAAGCATCTTCATAGTTCTACTTGATAACCACCAGAAAAAGTTTTACACGACAGGGGAGGCACAAAGCAACAACGTACGACACATTTCACAGAGAAACAACTAGCTAGGGAACTTACACAAATACGCTTACACCTGAAATTATAAACCATCCAGTTCCATATTTTCCCATCTGTTGGATCTTTCAGGTAGGCAAACGACATGACGAAACAAAAGCAAGTCACAAAGACTACAATCTACCTAGAAGATCCCATCCCATATATGCATAATAGTGTTACTTCAAGTCTTGCAGCCACATTACATCCTCTACCGCTTCCTCTTCTTGTCCTTCTGATTCGATGCAAGGTTGGTAATGAGCTCGTTCAAAACCGAGGGATGGGATGTAATTATATGCTCCCAGCCATCAGTCGCCAGTACTTTTTCCAAACATGGGATAGATTGGACTTGGATAAACTCCAAGCATGTCTCCTTCAACCCGTGGCACTGGTGCTGCTCAGCTAGATCAAGAGTGGATGCCACCGAGCTCACACCTATATGCTTAGACAAGTTCGCTTCACATAAGAGCTTGAGCCTTTGGAGATCATACCTGTCTGCGGCTACAAACAAGGCCTGCAGCCACATTACATCCTCTACTGCTCCCTCTTCTTTTCTTCTGCCATGTCAATCTCAGGGAACGAATCTGTATAGATGAACCTAAGCAAAGTCGCAAACACTGTTGCTTCTATGCCTTTGATCTCTATGACACTAGACGTAGTGCTCTCCGTCGTAGGGCCAAAGAGCTGTGCCATGAAGATTTTTGATCGGGCTGCAAGCACACAACGATGTGCAGGGAACGTCTTACCGCTGACCACGAATGTCACATCAGCACCCACCTTATTTTGAAGGAGATACTCAAGATGCTGGCCTATGTCAGACATGGTACCACCAACATCCTTGGTGTTGGAGTCCTTGCAAACCATGATGTCACACCGGATGGTGAAGCAATCATCCTTAAGATGAGTTGATCGCTGAAGGGCGTCTCTTTTCATAAACTTCGCTCTTCCACAATCAACACTTTCGATGGACAAACTTTCTGGTTCAGTTGCACGAATGCACAACGGCTTTTGATACTCAACCTGGTCGACGAAGCTAAACAGGTAACGCACCTCCACAGCATCTTCAGGACCAAAATCGTCACTGCCGCCACAATGAACAAGATAGAGAGAAATGAAGTCGGCACAACCCGGCTCCTCACCGTTAGGGTAGTATTCGATGTACCATCGATGGCCTCCGACCATGAAAGGCCCAGATTCGACGTGGTCGCCATTGGGTCTCTCTTTTACGGTACACGAGTAATCTTTGACCACAAGCAGGTGGTACCCGCTGTTCGTGCCGGCGTCGATGGCCGACGTGGTGCAGTGCTTTCCATCGGTGACGACAGATACAACGGTGAACGACGACATGACGAAACCTGCAATTAGATCCAAAATCAAGTCACTACTCAGTACTCACTACTCACATTCTGAGATTTGTAGCTGAGATGGATGAGTTGAGGCGGCAAACTTGGTTCACGCCCCGCTGCTTGAACAGGAAACAAGGTGTGGCTCGTCGGTCACCAAGAATAACTCAGAGTGTGGTTTGCAATACTGTCCAGTGAGAACACTGCATCAGCTGAGCAAAGATACATAAACTTTGCTAAGAGTTTCAGGCTGCATTTGTTTCAGTTAACAAAGAGACTGCATTTGTTCCGACGCTTGCACACTCTTAACAATCATACTAGTAGTACTAGTATTAGCAATGATAATCTAATAATCTACCAAACTGGATTGCTGAACGAGCAGGGAAACTTAGGTATCTACAGTGACAGAGACAAAGACAGTGGGATACATTTCTGATTATACAATACTACTAATAGGGGGGCATACAGACAGTGGAATACATCAGTGGTAACTGGTAAGCAAGCTCATAGTGGGATACCATATCAGTGAGGTCGGCAGCTCACCGGCGAGAGACGGAGAGAGCCTAGGTGGCGGGCCTGGGTAGAGCGGCGAGCTCGGGGCTGCTGGAGGTGGGTCTCGGGTTGCAGAAGGTCTTCCGGCTGGTGGAGGTGCTCGGGCTGGAGGCGGCGGCAAGCTGCTTGAACTGACAGCCGCTCCACTCGCCGGAAACAGAGTGCGCGGCGGCGGACGCTGCTCGTTGGCAGAGTAGGGTTGGACTTTAGGGGGCCCACGGCACTGGACTGTTTGGGCCACGCCGAACAAACAGAGCTGGATTTTACAGGATTCGAAAGTACTAATAATCCAGTAAAAAAGTCAATCGTGCTATATTAGAAATTGTATCTGTTTTCCAAAATTTTCAAACCATAGTCAACAGATCGCCCATGCTTAGGGGGAAAACAAGAGAAAAGTATACAAACACTTGAGAAATCTAGCCATATTTGATTATGTTTTATGGAATTGCCAAACTGCACTTTGACTGACATTGAAATTTCGATTATGCGTTTATTAAAGGCATTTCTATCATTTTTTGTTTGACCATAGAAAATTCGCTACGTCAGGAGAATGAAGGAGGCGTATTTCGCTCATATGACGGAGGAAAAAAAACATGGACAATACAAAAGTTTAAACATGCCCATATATGCCAATTGTATGGGCACTTGGGAACGTTGCCACGTGGCGCGAAGCTACGATTTTATTATACTTGAAAACTGGTACCGAAAGTATTCAGATTTGATTATACGTTAACATTTGTTTCCTTTTTTGTTGTTTGGACAGGCAGCGAGCGCGAGACGGATGCTATTCATGTCGCTACGCGGACCTTTACAGGGAAGGCACAAAGCAAACAATTAACATATGACAGAATGCGCACATAAATATAGTTTGACATATAAACCACAATCTTCCATATGTTGTAACTTTCAAGAAGGCATATAGGAGAACCGACATGACTTATGAAACAAAAGCAAGACGTGCAAGCTAACATCTATCTAGAGGATCCAATCCTAGTTATATATGACATGCATAACTAATGGTATTACTTGCCATTTAGTGCTTCCTCTTCTTGTCGTTCTTCTGATTGGACACAATCTTGGCAATGATCTCCTTCAAAACAGAGGGATATGTTGTAGTCACATGCCCCAGCCATCAGTCTCCATTACTTTTTCCAAACACGGGAGAGATTGGACTTGGATAAACTTCAAGCACGCCTTCTTTAATACATGGCAGTGGTGTTGCTCAGCTAGAGCTAGAGTGGAGGCTACAGAGCCCACACCTATAATCTCGGACAATTGCTTTTCACATAAAAATTTGAGTTGTTGGATATCATATCTGTCCGCCGCCACAAGTAAGTCTCGCAACCATACATACTCTTTTGCTTCCTCTTCATCTTGTCCTTCTTCATGCTCCATGCTATTATCCTCCTCCATCTGACCAGGGAATGAATCTGTGTATATGAAGCTAAGCTAATCTGCAAACACTTTGGCTTCCATGTCTTTAATCTGTATGACACTTGAGGTAGTGCCCTCTGTCATGGGGCCAAAGAGTTGTGCCTTGAAAACTTTAGACCGGGCTGCAAGCACGCACCGATGTGCAGGGAATGTCTCATTGCTCACCTCAAATGTGACATCCGAACCCACCTTATCCTGAAGTAGAGTTTTAAAATGTTGGCGTATGTCAACGGCATCCCGCTGGGGGCTGAGATCGTTACAAACCATGATGTCACACCGGATGGTGAAACAATCCTCCTTTAGATGAGCTGACCGTTCAAGTACATCTCTTTTAATAAGCTTCTCGTAGCCCAACTACGATCTTTGACGAAGAAGTTGTATGTTTCGGTTGAACGAATATACGTTGGATTTTGCTTCTCAACCTGGTCGACGAAGCTAAACTCGAATTGCGCCTCAGCCTCCACATGATTTTCATTATATATCATCATCGCCATGGCGGACATAGAGAGAGATGAAGTCGGCACAACTCGGGTCATCACCGTTAGGGTAGTACTTTATGCACCATTGATGGCCTCCTACCATGAAAGACCCAGACATGATGTGCTCGCCATTGGAAATCTCTTGTATGGTACGTGAGTAATCCTTGACCACAAGCAAGTGGTACCCTCTGTCAGTGCCCGCATCGATGGCGGGCGTGGTGTGCACCTCGGTACCGATAACCATAGATACACCGGCGAATGACGACATTGAAGAAATCTGTGATTCGATGCAAAAATCCAGTCACCATTCACATTCCAAGTTTCAGTGCTGAGATGGATGATTTGAGGGGGCAAACCTGGTCACCTCCCGCTGGTTCCCGCGACGCTTCTCCCCGAGAAAAGAACGCGAAGCTGCCTGAGTTAGGTTGGTTGACTATAAAAGCTCACGTCATTTTTAGCTTGTGTGCTCTCGTGACAAAATTGTATCAACATTTGTTCTACAATACAACAGATCAGGAGGGATAACTTTGTTTATGCTAAGTAAAAATCAACTACAAATCCCATAACTTTGTTTATACTAGATGACTACGAATCAGCTAATTAAGGAAGCTCACCTCACAGTAGGATATAATATCAGTGAGGAGTTGGGCAGCTCACCTTGGTAGAGATGGTGGAGATCCTAGCCGGATGGCGTGCTCGGGGTCCGGCGGCCAGACGGAGACGACGCGCGCCTCCCCGGAAAACAGAGTGCGGCGGCCAAGGGTTAGGGCTCGGTAGTTTTTGTCTTTTGTTTTTCGAGGATTATTAGGGCTCGGTAGTAGTATAACTTATCACGTTAATTGGGTCTTTGGGGGAAGCCACGACGTCAAAGCCCATTTGCTCACGGCACCAGCAGCAAAGCCATGTATAGTATTATTCGGCTAATTTTTGCACCATGCAAAAAATAGAATAAAACTCAAGTACAATATCGTGCAAATTATATCCAATACGTTTATCTAGTGCTACATGTTGCTCTCGCCGACTCCGTGTTGTTGTAGAGCTCTCCTTTCGACTCCGACATGGAATATCCTCGCTTAAAGGGTTGGTCGGGTACCGCTACGGAGACTTGTCGTTTCAGTGGGGGAAATACCAGGTCGTTTGGCCGTCATACGCCATGGACGTGTTTAGCTTCCTGCATGGCCTTGGGCCCGGCGGATGCGAATTTGGCTGTTTGGTGGGCTGCCCCGGATCCATGTTTTTCCATAGCACGAACCTCAAAACATATTTGGGTCTGACTATGGAGGAACGGCCGATTCGGCCGTTTCCGCGTGGCCAAGACCTGGCGAGCTCCGCGTGCCGCTGCCTCGCACGTCTTGGAAAGCGCGGATACGAGATGGTTCGGGATAACTCCCAGCGCCCACTCCCCTCACCGCCCACTCCTCCACTCTCGCCCTCGTCCTCTCCGCCCATGGCCGCCGCTCCTCCTTCCCCTCCCCGCCGCAGTGGCCAGTCCGGTCCAGCCGGCGCCGCCGCTCACCAGAAGTGGGTGGAGGTTCTCATCGGGCAGGCGGCGGTCGATTGGGCGAAG
Organism: Poa pratensis; assembly: GCA_947311845.1. Taxonomy (NCBI): domain Eukaryota; kingdom Viridiplantae; phylum Streptophyta; class Magnoliopsida; order Poales; family Poaceae; genus Poa; species Poa pratensis. The sequence goes on from CAMZMU010000063.1 coordinate 3,480,966, forward strand.
CTGCTGAAGGCCCCATCGCCGGTATGTCGCGGCCGTCCCCAAGCTCCGGCGGCCTCATCGACGGCTGCGGCCGCGCCATCGCCGGGTCTGGCTGCGCCATCAGCGACTCTGGCCTCGCCATCGGCGGCAGTGGCCACCTCCTCGAAGTCTCCGCAGAAGGACCGGAGCGGACCGGCTTCGACATCGGCGACGCGCCCTTCTTCCTCGACGCTGGTGGCGGACCAAGGGCCTCAACGGAGACGGTTAGACCTTTCCCCTATACTTTACCCGTCATCGCAGCACACATTCAATGCTGATTTAGATTTCAATTAGGGTTTCGACACAATCCAGGTACTTACCATTCTCGGCAACGTTGCGTTCATCTTGTCATGATCATGTTCATGTCTTGTTGCCATTATCTTGTCCTGTATTCGCTGACGCCTCTTTGTTGACAAGGTACCCAAAACCGAATGGGATATCCCTGGCAACATACTACAGATGCCGCCTGGCTTGGAGGGCGTGCTCCGGCGCAACCGCTGGCTGGTGAGGATTAAAGTACACAACAAGGAGGAGGAGGCGAGGACGCTCGCTGGAAGCGCTAAAGGACGCTAGCCCACGGTCGGGCACATCCCCAGGCCTATGGCACCGAGGCAGTTCTATGCCTCCTGAGGGACGATCTGTTGATGCTCGTCGTCCCCAGGTCCTTCCAGCCCGTGCTTAGGGAGTGGTTCCAGATTCCACTCCCTCGCTGCTTGCTGATATCCTCTTGTCACTACTGCGACGAGTGGGTTCAGGTGAGCATGCACGGCGGCGAGATGGTGATATGCCGCAGCTGGCCGGAGGTGGTGCGCAAGTACGAGCTAGAGGAAGCCGACACCATCGTCTTCAAGCTCACCTCCTGTAGTTTAAAGCTTACCATCTTCAAGAGCGCGACGTCGACCTCCAAGGGATACAGCTGCCCTTACCACGGTTAGGACGAGCGTGTTAAGGTTCAAGTCATACATTTTTGGTTAGGTAAACACAGGGGCATTCCATGCCCATGTTTAGATGTTTAAACAGGTCTTATGTATGCCCAGAATTTAATGTGATGATCCATTTTGGCCTTCGAGTTATATTATTAGAGGACGGAGGCGAAATCACCAACAAATCTGTGACCGGACCTGTAAAGAAAAATCCATAATCGGTACTAGCCATAGGCCATCACATATGCCTAGATGGAAATATACGCATATGTGACCGTGTATGCCGTGCTGAAGAATGTGACGCTTACGCCTGAATTTACAGGCAATTAAACTACATAGCTTTGCATAAAGGCGGCCGAAGACATGATTGATGAAACGTATTAAGGGCAAGGCACACAGACTAGCATCTACCTAAAACATCCCATCCCATCCCATGTATGCTTCGTCTGGTGCTTCCTCTTCCTGCCCTTGTGTATGCTTCGTGTGGTGCTTCCTCTTTCCGCCCTTCTTCTTATTGGGCACAAGTTTGGCGATGAGCTCGTTCAATACAGAGGGGCAACTCCTGGTTATATGCTCCCAGCCGTCGGACGCCATTACCGTACGCAAAGTCGAGGGAGACTGAAGCATGAGAAACTGGAAGCACGCCTCCTTGAGCCTGAGGGAATGGTGCCGCTCCGCTAGCGCGAGAGTGGATGTCACCTATGAGGAGGCCACCTCGGGCGTCGCCTCGCCGCCCTTTGGACCATATATTGCCCCCGCGGAGAAAACCCTAACCCCGAAGGATTTTCCCAAATTCCACCCGTAGCGCCGCCGCCATCGACGACAAGTTTCGGGGGACAGAATCTCTGTTTCGGCACGCCGCCGGGACGGGGAATTGCCCCCGGAGTCATCTCCATCGACACCACCGCCATCTTCATGCCGCTGCTGACTCCCATGATGAGGAGGGAGTAGTTCTCCCCCGAGGCTGAGGGCTCTACCGGTAGCTATGTGGTTCATCTCTCTCTCCATGGTGTGATCTTTATGTGATCATGTGTATTGCTAGTATCGCTGAATACATTAATAATGTTTATGCTACTCAAGTGATTTTGTCTAGTTTCTGGAGTCATTGTGACAACACGGTATCAAGGTGACAGTGTGGGTACTTGTGTGACTATGAATAATTTAGACATTTATCATGGCTTATTCTTGGGAATTGTGGTGTTTGTTTACTCAGACTTTGAGGTGTGCTTTTGCAGCCCTACGCATAGTACTCTTGCTTCATCAAGAAGGAGAATAATCCCGAGTAGTATTTACTTGTGTTCAGTTGTGCTAATCTAGTTGAATATGTAGATGTTACTCTTTATCTATTATGCACTCTAGGTTACTTTAATATGAACTCCGGTACTCTCCACGGTGTAAAGGTGACAGTGTGTGCACCGTGTGTGACTCCTTTATGACGTTGTGGCGCTTGTTTACTCCGGCTTGAGGTGTGCTTTTGTAGCCCTACACAATGAATGGTGTTTGTTATCCAACAAGAGAGTGTTTAAGAGTAGCTTTTATTTATTCAGTTATGAGATCATTGTTGAGAGTGTCCACTAGTGAAAGTATGATCCCTAGGCCTTGTTTCTAAGCATTGAAACACCGTTTACAACAAGTTCTGCTACATGTTTGCTTGCTGCCATCTTTATTTCAGATTGCAGTTACTACTTATAATCATCCATATTACTTGTATTTCACTATCTCTTCGCCGAACTAGTGCACCTATACATCTGACAAGTGTATTGGGTGTGTTGGGGACACAAGAGACTTCTTGTATCTTAATTGCAGGGTTTGAGAGGGATATCTTTGACCTCTACCTCCCTGAGTTCGATAAACCTTGGGTGATTCACTTAAGGGAAACTTGCTGCTGTTCTACAAACCTCTGCTCTTGGAGGCCCAACACTGTCTACAAGAATAGAAGCGTGCGTAGACATCAAGCTATTTTCTGGCGCCGTTGCCGGGGAGGTAAGGTAAAAGGTATTCACATCCTCTGGCTACTAAGCTATTTTCTAGTAGTTGCTAGTGTGTGAGTGCTCGAAGTTATCCTTTAGATTCTGCAATTATTTCTTTTTGTTTCTTGTTTTTATTTTCACTAGTTAGGCTTAATGGAAAACAACAAAAAATTAGAGATCTTTATGAACTTTATATTGAATTAGGACATGATGCTTTTGAAGAGAAAATTAAAAAACCTATGGAGGCTTGTTTGCATGATGGTAGCAATGGTATTACTATAAATTCTTTGAACACCATTATTGCTAATGCTATGGAAAAGTCTAAGCTTGGGGAAGCTAGTTGTGATGAATATGATATTTTTAGTCCCCCAAGCTTTAAGGAGGAAATTTGCTTTGATGATACTTTGCCTCCAATATATGATATAATCATTGTGATATTTTCAGTCCACCTACTATTGAGGATATAGTTTATGTTGATTATGATATGCCTCCTATATATGATGTTTACAATGATGAATATGATATTCTCAGTCCATCTACTATTGAGGATAAAATTCTTTATGATTATTCTATGCCTCCAATTTATGATGATTACAATGATGGATGTGATACTTTTACTCCCTACTATTATGATTATGCTTATGTGGAGAGTAATGATACTTTTATGCATGTGGATCATGATAAGAATGCTTATGTGATAGCTATATTGTTGAGTTTATTCATGATGCCGCTGAAAATTATTTTGAGAGAGGAAAGTATGGTTATAGAAATCTTTATGTTACTAAATCTCTCTTTATGATGAAGTTTTGAGCTTTCTCTTGATTTGCTTTTATTTGCTGGGTACTTTAAGACCTACTGGTCCTTATGAGAGAGGGAGACACGATTTCATATATCACAATAATATTAAGTCTTCTCTCTTATGTTGAAATTTTTGAAGTTACACTTGTTTTGCTTTCTATGCTAGTCACTTTGTTCTTCATTGACTTGTTTTCTTACAAGACTCCTATGCATAGAAAGAGTGTTAGATTTAAACATGTTTTATATTCTTCTTGATGCTTTTTATGTTTCAACTCTCATCTTATATGAGCATCATAAAAATCACTATGCCTAGCTAAAAGGCTTTAAAGAAAAGCGCTTATGGGAGACAACCCATTTTTTATTTTCTGTTATTTTTGTTTTCTTTGAGTCAAGGATTTTGTCACTTCTGTAGCAACTCCTTTGTATCTTTATTTTATTGCATTGTTGTGCCAAGTAAAGTTCTTTATTGAAAGTTGATGCAAGATTTGGATTTCTGCGCAGTAACAGATTTTTAGCTGTCACGAATTTGAGCTTTTCTCCCTGAGAAAATTCGAAAAATTCTAAAAAATCACGCATCTTGAGATATGTACGCAACTTTCATTATTTGGGCCAGATCCATCTGAGCAACTTAAGTGCCTCGAAAAAATTCGTCTTCACAGACTGTTCTGTTTTTGACAGATTCTGCCTTTTGTTTTGCATTCGCTCTTTTACGATGTTTGTGTGGATTTCTTTGCTCCACAAAGCATGGTGGCTGTAGCTAATGTCCAGAAGCTTTGGGTGATTGTATCATTACAGAATATGAGAATTTTTGATTATGCACTAACCCTCTAATGAGAACTGTTTCGAGTTTGGTGTGAAGGAAGTTTTCAAGGATCAAGAGAGAAGGGTGATATTATGTGATCAAGAAGAGTGAAAAGCCTAAGCTTGGGGATGCCCCCGTGGTTCATCCCCCCATATTCAAGGAGACTCAAGCGTCTAAGCTTGGGGATGCCCAAGGCATCCCCTTCTTCATCAACAACTTATCAGGTCATCTCTAGTGAAACTATATTTTAATTCTTTCACATCTTATGCGCTTTACTTGGAGCGTCTGTGTGCTTTTATTTTTGTTTTGTTTGAATAAATTCGGATCCTAGCAATCCTTGTGTGGGAGAGAGACACGCTCCGCTTTTTCATGTGAATACTCATGTTCTTCACTTATATTTGTTGAGTATTCTTAACTAGCTACTGCAGTGCTTTTAGCTCCTGTTTTTCATGCATCTCTTCGAGCTGTTAGCACGTGTTTATAAATACTCTCTTGCTGCATTATATTATCATTTGGAGAGTTTATGTTTAATAAGTTGATTGGTGTTTGCTTGGAAGAAAGAAAATGCTACATGTGGTAGTGGTATATGAAAACTTGCATAATCTTGTAGATCATTGAAACTTTGATAACTTGATTCTTTGCAAATGTTTTGAGATATTTAGATGGTAAAGCTTGCTGGTTAATTAAGTTAAAATCATTAGTGGATTGTTGTCTTTAAGCTTGTACCGTACTACAAACTATACTAAAATTGTTGAAGGTGTAGTTGGACTTGATAGCTTTCCATGTCTGAAAGTTCATCGTAGTAACTAAGTTGTGCTGAAGGTCGAGGGATCTAACGGGGTACTTGTACCGCCGTGAACGGCCCTTCTTGGAGTGAATTTTAATCATGCTCTTAATGTTGAACCTGCTAGTTGTTTGCAATAAACTTGTGAGTTCTTTTTGACTAATGTTAAGCTACGGTTTTTGGCACTTCCACCATCCAATTTGCTAGCCTCTTCGGTGCTGTGCATTGCCTTCTGCTCACATTGAGAGTTGTGCATACTTCGCCAGTACATCCAACCCCGTGGGAGGACTTCCTCTTGTTCTCCTACACATAAGCCATACATCTTCCTCAAAACAGCCACCATACCTACCTACCACAGCATTTCCATAGCTGTTCCGAGATATATTGCCATGCAACATCCATCTTACATTACATGACTTGTTGTCATTTACATCATATATTGCTTTGCATGATTCTATACAGCTGATGTGTGGTTTACCCATGTTACGCTAGATCATTGCATATCCTGCTACACTGGCAGAGGCATACAGTTTCATACATCATGTCTTTTTATTATGAGTTATTTGTACCAAAAAGTGTGTTGTCATATTAGATGTTGCCCCTAAAGTGAAAAGAGCCATGTGGCCATCGAAAAGTGAAACAGAAAAAGAAAAAAAAGAAAAAAAGAAAAAAGAAGAATAAAGAAAAAGGGGGCAACATTACTATCCTTTATCCACACTTGTGCTCATTTATAGCACCTGCAGTATTCATAGTCATCATTTGTGCTCATGTTTAGCACCTATACTCCATGTGAGAGAGTTTTCATGTTCTACTTGTATAACTATGTGGGGAATTTACACTATAGAACTTGGGTTGTATATTCCAATGATGAGCTTCCTCAAAAGTGCTCTAGGTCTTCATGAGCAACCAAGTTGGATGCACCCCCACTAGTTCCATTGGAGAGCTTTCATACACATATAGCTCTATGTGCATCCGTTGCATGGCAATCACTACTCCTTACATAGCTTCGATTATAAGACTTCCTCTGTCTAATGATTTTAGCTTTGTGAGACTTTCTTCCATTGGCCTTCCAAACCCCCATTAATGTTCTCTTTGCCATAACATCTGGTGCCAATACCAAATGCTACGCGATTGAGTAGACTTCGAAACAGTTGATTCATGACGTTCATGTTTATGTTTACTTGGCTGAATCCTTCTATGTTATGAAAATTTGCTTGATGCTTGGATTGAAGGATAGAACTCCTACGCTGGATACTTAAACCATCTTTAATGAACCTTGTACGGTTTCATGTTTTAAAGCAAGTTCATGAAAACTTTTAGCTTGTTTGACTCTTGTTTATATCTTTTATATCAACTATATACATTTGCTTTGAATGATTTGATCACAGCTCACATGCCTTACATTATTATGATCAAGATTATATTGGTAGCATGTCACTTCAGAAATTATTTTCTTTTATCGTTTACCTACTGAGGACGAGTAGGAACTAAGCTTGGGGATGCTTGATACGTCTCAACGTATCCATAATTTCTGATGTTTCATGCTTGTTTTATATCAACGTCACATGTTTTATATGCAATATATATCACTATTATACATTTTCTGGAACTAACCTATTAACAAGATGCCACAGTGCCAGTTCCTGTTTATTTTGTTTGTGCATTGCAGAAAAGGTCTAAAAATGAAAGTGCTCAGAAAAATCTGGACAAATTCCAGAAATTCTAAAATGCCAAAATACTGCGTGGGCCAAAAGGACAGCTCCAGAAGAGGCCCAGAAGACCCCGAACTCAACTAGGGCACAGACCAGAAGAAAATCTTCTGGCCGCGCCGCCATATGAGGAGGCCGCCTCGGGCGTCGCCTCGCGCCGCCCTTTGGACCATATATTGCCCCCACGGAGAAAACCCTAACACCGAAGGATTTTCCCAAATTCCACCCGTAGCGCCGCCGCCATCGACGACAAGTTTCGGGGGACAGAATCTCTGTTTCGGCACGCCGCCGGGACGGAGAATTGCCCCCGGAGTCATCTCCATCGACACCACCGCCATCTTCATCGCCGCTGCTGACTCCCATGATGAGGAGGGAGTTGTTCTCCCCGAGGCTGAGGGCTCTACCGGTAGCTATGTGGTTCATCTCTCTCTCCCATGGTGTGATCTTTATGTGATCATGTGTATTGCTAGTACCGCTGAATACATTAATAATGCTTATGCTACTCAAGTGATTTTGTCTAGTTTCTGGAGTCATTGTGACAACATGGTATCAAGGTGACAGTGTGGGTACTTGTGTGACTATGAATAATTTAGACATTTATCATGGCTTATTCTTGGGAATTGTGGTGTTTGTTTACTCAGACTTTGAGGTGTGCTTTTGCAGCCCTACGTATAGTACTCTTGCTTCATCAAGAAGGAGAATAATCCCGAGTAGTATTTACTTGTGTTCAGTTGTGCTAATCTAGTTGAATATGTAGATGTTACTCTTTATCTATTATGCACTCTAGAGGTTACTTTAATTCGAACTCCGGTACTCTCCACGGTGTAAAGGTGACAGTGTGTGCACCGTGTGTGACTCGTTTATGACGTTGTGGCGCTTGTTTACTCCGGCTTGAGGTGTGCTTTTGCAGCCCTACACAATGAATGGTGTTTGTTATCCAACAAGAGAGTGTTTAAGAGTAGCTTTTATTTATTCAATTATGAGATTATTGTTGAGAGTGTCCACTAGTGAAAGTATGATCCCTAGGCCTTGTTTCTAAGCATTGAAACACCGTTTACAACAAGTTCAGCTACATGTTTGCTTGCTGCCATCTTTATTTTAGATTGCAGTTACTACTTATAATCATCCATATTACTTGTATTTCACTATCTCTTCGCCGAACTAGTGCACCTATACATCTGACAAATGTATTGGGTGTGTTGGGGACACAAGAGACTTCTTGTATCATAATTGCAGGGTTGCTTGAGAGGGATATCTTTGACCTCTACCTCCCTGAGTTCGATAAACCTTGGGTGATCCATTTAAGGGAAACTTGCTGTTGTTCTACAAACCTCTGCTCTTGGAGGCCCAACAGTGTCTACAGGAATAGAAGCGTGCGTAGACATCAGGAACACATGATTTTATTCCACTTTTTGTTGTTCGACCAGCAGGCCGCCTCATTAGAAACCTTCCAGTCCCCTTAGGTACCCTGGTAAGGGAAAGAGTGCGTCTGAAACCTGCTGGTTCTTCCGACATATCGAGTATTTACATGTGAAGTGATACGTCTCCAACGTATCTATAATTTCTGATGTTTCATGCTTGTTTTATGTATCATTGTCACATGTTTTATATGCATTATATCATTATTATACATTTTCTGGGACTAACCTATTAACAAGATGCCACAGTGCCAGTTCCTGTTTTCTGCTGTTTTTGGTTCCAGAAAAGCTGTTCGGGCAATATTCTCGGAATTCGACGAAACAAAAGCCAAACCTCCTATTTTTCCGAGGGATACACGGAGTTCAAAGGAGACACGAAGGGGGCCGAGGAGGTGGCCAAACCACCTGGTGGCGCGGCCCCACCTTGAACCGCGCCGCCATATGGTGTGGGCCCCTCGGGGCGCCACCGACGTTGCCCCTTCGCCTATTTAGTCCCCCCGACGCAAAAACCCTAAATATATCTCTCATACTCCAGAAAGACTTCCGCAGCGCCGCTGCCATCGCGAGACCTCGTTTCGGGGGTCAGAAGTTCCTGTTCTGGCACCCTGCCGGGACGGGGATTGACCCCCGGAGCCATCTCCATCGACTCCACCGCCTCCACTTCGACTCCATGATGGTTTGTGAGTAGTTCCCCCATGGACTACGGGTTCTAGCTGTAGCTAGTTGGTACTCTCTCTCCCATGTACTTCAATACAATGATCTCATGAGTTGCCTTACATGACTGAGATCCAACTGATGTAATTGGTGTTGTGTTTGTTGGGATCCGATGAATTGTTACATTATGATCAGTCTATCAATATGTTTGTGAAGTTATTGTTGCTGCAACCTTGTTGTGTTTAATGCTTGTCACTAGTGCATGAGTGGCATGATCTTAGATTTAAGCTCTATAATTATTGCTTAGATTGTATCTACAAGTTGTTTGCACATGTCTATGTCCTGAACCCGAGGTCCCGGAGTGACAATAACTGGGATAGCCGGAGGGGATGGTTTAGATATGAGGATCACATGTTTTCAATATGTGCTAATGCTTTGCTCCGGTGCTCTATTAAAAGGAGTACCTTAATTACCAGTAGATTCCCTTGAGGCCCCGCTGCAAACGGGCTAGTAGGACAAAAGATGTTGTGCAAGTTTCTCATTGCGAGCACGTATGACTATATATGGAAAACATGCCTACGTATGATTAATAGACTAGATGTTCTTTCTTAATGCTATGATTCTATCAATTGCCCAACTGTAATTTGTTCACCCAACACTTGTTATTGGAGAGTTACCACTAGTGTAGATAGCTGGGAACCCCGGTCCATCTGTCATCATCAAATACTCATTCGGTCCTACATGCCATTAGAAGTAGTATCAACTATTTTCTGGTGTCATTGCCTCTGTGTTACTGCTACTGCTGCTGTGTTACTATTACTATTGCTCTCATATTACTGCTGCTTTCACATCACCCCTGTTACTAGTGCTTTTCCAGGTGCAGCTGAATTGACAACTCAGTTGTTAAGGCTTATAAGGATTCTTTGTCTCCCCTTGTGTCGAATCAATAAATTTGGGTTTTACTTCCCTCGGAGACTGTTGCGATCCCCTATACTTGTGGGTCATCAAGACTATTTTCTGGCGCCGTTGCCGGGGAGCATAGCTCTACTCATAAGTTCACCTGGGGAGTACACTCTACCTCTCTCTCTGTTTTTATTTTATTTTGTCTTGTCTAGTTTACTTTTGTCTAGTTTATTTGTGCTTAGTTTATTTTTGTTTAGTTGTGTTTTGTTTAGTTTACTTTTGTTTAGTTTATTTCTGTTTTGTTTTGTTGTTCTTATAAATTCGAAAATCCATAAAAATTTGAAAAACCAAAAAATTAAAAACTGTTGCTATGGAAGAACCCACAACCTATATGGAGCTTATAGAATTATATATGAAGTATAGAGAATCAATAAAGGGTAAAGTCATGAGTGCTGTGTTAGAAAGGTTGAACGCAATTGCTAAAATCTTGCTTAAACGCCATGATATAAACTGTTGCTCTAAACAGGATACTAAACATCTTAAATTCCAATGTGGCTTTAGTGAAGAAGTTTTAATTGTGAACTATCATTGGAATAACTATATTCATCTTGGGTTCGAAGAAGTAGAACAATTTGTTTTATTTATGGGAGCCTCTGAGATAGAATCCTTCATGGCTAAAAATTATGAAACTTGTATTGCTTGTAAGGACCTTAAAGATTATGTCTCTTCTATCCTTGATTATTGCATAGAACATTACAGCAATAATCCTTATATCATTGATTACAAAGAGAGACTCATTCATGCAGAAGAATGCACTCACAATTTGCAGGAACCTGTGGAAGAAGAAATTGCTGAACCTGAAAGCTCATTAGATGAAAAAGAGGAGGAGAGTGATGAACAAAAGGAGGACGAATGGATTAGCTACCCATGCCGACCTTCTAATGAGAGTAAATCTTCATCTCTTACATTATTTGATTGCCCTCCATGCTTACCCAAGGAGGATGAATGTTATATTCCTGTTGATTCTCTTGAAATTTTTCCTATGAGTAAAACTTGTGAGAATAATTATGCTACTGTTATCTATGATAATCCATGCTATTCGAAAAATCTTATGATAATCCTTTATTTGTGGCTGATATCGAAATGCATGGTACTAAAGAGTTTTGCTTAGAAAATGTTTATGATAAAGCTCTATATGATGGTCCTATGTTACTTGATAATATCAATTGTACCACTACTGAAAATGGGATTGGAGAAGTCTTGACTTTATCTAGTAGTCCCATATCTTTTGAGATTGATCAATCATCTTGTTATAAAATTGTTTTAAATCCCACTACTTATGAGCTTGATAAAAATTATTTGTTTGTAGATCATGAAAAGCATGCTTTGTGTAATAGTTATATTGTTGAGTTTATTCATGATGCTACTGAAAATTATTATGAGAGAGGAAAATATGGTTGTAGAAATTTTCATGGTACTAAAACACCTCTCTATATGCTGAAACTTTTGAAGTCACTCTTGTTTTATCTACCTATGCTTGTCACTTTGTTCTATATGGGTTTATTTGTGTACAAGTTTCCTATGCATAGGAAGTGGGTTAGACTTAAATGTGTTTTGAATTTGCTTCTTGATGCTTGTTTTGCTTCATTTTCTATTTTCATGAGAGCATCATTGAAACTATCAAGCCTAGCTAAAAGGCATTAAAGAAAAGCGCTCTGGGAGACAACCCATGTTTTATTTCTGTAATTTTTCTTTTTGCTTTTTGAGTCAAGGAACTTGCTTACTTCTGTAACAACTCCTTTGTATCTTTATTTTGTTGCATTCTTGTGCCAAGAAGAGCCTTTAATGATTAGATGATGCTAGATTTGGACTCTGCGCAGGGACAGATTTTTAGCTGTCACGAATTTGAGCTTTTCTCCCTGGAGAAAAATCGAAAAATTCTATAAAAAATCACGCATCTTTCATTAACTTCAATTTTTCCGATTTGAGCAACGAAAGTACCTCGAAAAAATTCGTCTTTACTGGCTGTTCTGTTTTCACAGATTCTGTCTCTGTATTTTGCATTATCTCTTGTGGACTTTAAGTGAGGCTTTCTAGACGTGGAGGGCTGTAGCTAATGTTTTATTGAGTATTGCAATGTGTCACAACAGAACCTAAATTGGATTAATGTTTTTGAGTACTAACCCCTCTAATGAAGTTTATGAGAAGTTTAGTGTGGCAGAAGTTTTCAAGGGTCAAGAGAGAAGGATGATATTGTGATCAAGAAGAGTAAAGAGCCTAAGATTGGGGATGCCCCCGTGGGTCACCCAAGCATATTTCAAGAAGACACAAGCATTTAAGCTTGGGGATGCCCAAGGCATCGCCTTCTTCATCATCAACTTATCAGGTCATCTCTAGTGAAACTATATTTTAATTCGGTCACATCATATGTTGCTGGTTAATTAAGTTAAAATAATTAGTGGATTGTTGTCTTTAAGCTTGTACCGTACTACAAACTCTAAAATTGTTGAAGGTGTAGTTGGACTTGATAGCTTTCCATGTCTGAAAGTTCATCGTAGTAACTAAGTTGTGCTGAAGGTCGAGGGATCTAACGGGGTACTTGTGCCGCCGTGAACGGCCCTTCTTGGAGTGAATTTTAATCACGCTCTTAATGTTGAACCTGCTAGTTGTTTGCAATAAACTTGTGAGTTCTTTTTGACTAATATTAAGCTACGGTTTTTGGCACTTCCACCATCCAAATTTGCTAGCCTCTTCGGTACGGTGCATTGCCTTCTGCTCACATTGAGAGTTGTGCATACTTCGCCAGTACATCCAAACCCGTGGGAGGACTTTCTCTTGTTCTCCTACACATAAGCCTATACATCTTCCTCAAAACAGCCACCATACCTACCTACCACAGCATTTCCATAGCTGTTCCGAGATATATTGCCATGCAACATCCATCATACATTACATGACTTGTTGTCATTCATCATCTACATATTGCTTTGCATGATTCTATACAGCTGATGTGTGGTTTATCCATGTTACGCTAGATCATTACATATCCTGCTACACTGGCAGAGACATTCAGTTTCATACATCATGTCTAGTTCGTTATGAGTTATATGTACCAAAAAGTGTGTTGTTATATTAGGATGTTGCCCCTGAATGTGAAAAGAGCCATTGAGCCATCGAAAAGAGAAACAGAAAAAGAAAAAAAATAGAAAAAAGAAAAAAAAGAAAAAAAAGGAATAAAGAAAAAGGGGGCAACATTACTATCCTTTATCCACACTTGTGCTCATGTTATAGCACCTGTAGTATTCATAGTCATCATTTGTGCTCATGTTCAGCACCTATACTCTATGTGAGAGAGTTTTCATGTTCTACTTTTATAACTATGTGGGGAATTTACACTATAGAACTTGGGTTGTATATTCCAATGATGAGCTTCCTCAAAAGTGCTCTAGGTCTTCATGAGCAACCAAGTTGGATGCACCCCCACTAGTTCCATTGGAGAGCTTTCATACACATATAGCTCTATGTGCATCCGTTGCATGGCAATCACTACTCCTTACATAGCTTCGATTATAAGACTTCCTCTTGTCTAATGGTCACTTATAGCTTTGTGAGACTTTCTTCCATTAGCCTTCCAAACCCCCATTAATGTTCTCTTTGCCATAACATCCTGGTGCCAATACCAAATGCTTGCGCTCACCGGTTGAGTAGACTTCGAAACAGTTGATTCATGACGTTCATGTTTATGTTTACTTGGCTGAATCCTTCTATGTTATGAAAATTTGCTTGATGCTTGGATTGAAGGATAGAACTCCTATGGTGGATACTTAAACCATCTTTAATGAACCTTGTATGGTTTCATGTCTTTGAAGCAATAGTTCATGAAAACTTTTAGCTTGTTTGACTCTTGCTTTATTATCTCTTATATCAACTATAGACTTTTGCTTTGAATGATTTGATCTCAGCTCACATGCCTTACATTATTATTGGATCAAGATTATGTTGGTAGCATGTCACTTTAGAAATTATTTTCTTTTTATCGTTTACCTACTCGAGGACGAGTAAGAACTAAGCTTGGGGATGCTTGATACGTCTCCAACGTATCTATAATTTCTGATGTTTCATGCTTGTTTTATGTATCATTGTCACATGTTTTATATGCATTATATATCATTATTATACATTTTCTTGGACTAACCTATTAACAAGATGCCACAGTGCCATTTCCTGTTTTCTGCTGTTTTTGGTTCCAGAAAAGCTGTTCGGGCAATATTCTCGGAATTCGACGAAACAAAAGCCAAACCTCCTATTTTTCCGAGGGATACACAGAGTCCGAAGGAGACACGAAGGGGCCGAGGAGGTGGCCAAACCACCTGGTGGCGCGGCCCCACCTTGAACCGCGCCGCCATATGGTGTGGGCCCCTCGGGGCGCCACCGACGTTGCCCCTTCGCCTATTTAGTCCCCCGACGCGAAAACCCTAAATATATCTCTCATACTCCACAAAGACTTCCGCAGCGCCGCCGCCATCGCGAGACCTCGTTTCGGGGGTCAGAAGTTCCTGTTCTGGCACCCTGCCGGGACGGGGATTGACCCCCGGAGCCATCTCCATCGACTCCACCGCCTCCACTTCGACTCCATGATGGTTTGTGAGTAGTTCCCCCATGGACTACGGGTTCTAGCTGTAGCTAGTTGGTACTCTCTCTCCCATGTACTTCAATACAATGATCTCATGAGCTGCCTTACATGATTGAGATCCAACTGATGTAATTGGTGTTGTGTTTGTTGGGATCCGATGAATTGTTACATTATGATCAGTCTATCAATATGTTTGTGAAGTTATTGTTGCTGCAACCTTGTTGTGTTTAATGCTTGTCACTAGTGCACGAGTGGCATGATCTTAGATTTAAGCTCTATAATTATTGCTTAGATTGTATCTACAAGTTGTTTGCACATGTCTATGTCCTGAACCCGAGGTCCCGGAGTGACAATAACTGGGATAGCCGGAGGGGATGGTTTAGATATGAGGATCACATGTTTTCACAATGTGCTAATGCTTTGCTCCGGTGCTCTATTAAAAGGAGTACCTTAATTACCAGCAGATTCCCTTGAGGCCCCGCTGCAAACGGGCTGGTAGGACAAAAGATGTTGTGCAAGTTTCTCATTGCGAGCACGTATGACTATATATGGAAAACATGCCTACGTATGATTAATAGACTAGATGTTCTGTCTTAATGCTATGATTCTAACAATTGCCCAACTGTAATTTGTTCACCCAACACTTGTTATTGGAGAGTTACCACTAGTGTAGATAGCTGGGAACCCCGGTCCATCTGTCATCATCAAATACTCATTCGGTCCTACATGCCATTAGAAGTAGTATCAACTATTTTCTGGTGTCATTGCCTCTGTGTTACTGCTACTGCTGCTGTGTTACTGTTACTATTGCTCTCATATTACTGCTGCTTTCACATCACCCCTGTTACTAGTGCTTTTCCAGGTGCAGGTGAATTGACAACTCAGTTGTTAAGGCTTATACGTATTCTTTGTCTCCCCTTGTGTCGAATCAATAAATTTGGGTTTTACTTCACTCGAAGACTGTTGCGATCCCCTATACTTGTGGGTCATCATGAAGCTAGGAGACCTATGCGTAAAACCGACGCATGTGCGCCACATTCCATGGATTTGATATTTCTTCTCTAGTTTTGGCCTCTTTCAGTCGATAAGCTCCTCCATCGCTGATAACTTCCGTGATAATGTAAGGTCCTTCCCATGGTGATACTAACTTGTGGACCTTTTTCTGCTTCTCTCGTAGCACCAAGTCTCCCACCATGAAGGATCTTGTGCGCAATCGACGACTATGGTAGTTGCGTAGGTCTTGTTGATAAAAAGTTGTACGTGGTATTGCGTGCCTCTTCCAAGAGATCATCTGCATCCTCGAGTGCCTTGTTGGCGTCAGCTTCCTCGTATGCTTCCACTCGCGGTGCGTGAAACCTGACATCGGAAGGCAACACTGCTTCCGAACCATAAACCATGAAGAATGGTGTGCATTGAGTGGAGGCGTTTGGCGTGGTTCGTAAGCTCCATAGTACCGCTGGAAGTTCTTCAACCCACGCACCCGCAGCTCGTTTTAGTGGAACCAACAATCTTTTCTTGATGCCACTGCACACGAGACCATTGGCCTTCTCAACTTGTCCATTCGATTGCGGATGTGCCACTGATGCGTAGTTTAGCTTGACGCCTTGCTCCTTGCAGAAAGATTGGAACTCTTCTGCTGTGAAGTTGGTTCCATTATCCGTAATGATGCTGTCCATCACACCATACCGATAGATGATCGACTGGATGAATCTAACCGCCGTGGAAGCTGTCGAGCTTGTGATGGGGATGGCTTCGATCCATTTTGTGAATTTGTCGACTGCTACAAGTAGGTGAGTATGACCGCCCTTGGATGACTTTTTGAGTGGCCCTACCATGTCAAGACCCCACTGGGCAAAAGGCCATGCCAGTGGTATGGTTTTGACTGCCGACGCGGGTGCATGTGGCCTTGATGCGAACTTCTGGCACCCGATGCACCTTTTGACAATGTCTTCTGCGTCGCTTAACGCTGTTGGCCAGTAAAACCCCGCTCGGAAGGCTTTGGCTACGATAGATCGACTGCCTGCATGATGTCCGCAAGTACCTGCATGAATATTTCGAAGGAGATCTTTGCCGTCCTCGAATGCAATGCATCTTTGGAACATACCTGAAGTGCTGTGTTTGTACAGCTCACCGTTAATGATGGTGTATGATTTTGCTCGTCGTATGATGCGCTTGGACTCGTTTGTGTCTTCTGGTAATTCATTGCGAAGCATGTATGCAAGGAAAGGTTGAGTGCATGTAGGTTCGATGAGTAATACCTCGATTGGAGGATCTTCTGTGCTCGGTGTGTTACCTTTGCCCGTGGCGGGTGTCGGCGCAGATGGTCGTTTGTCGATTGACCTATGCTCGATCCTCTCGAAGAACACGCCTGGCGGTATTGGCGCTTTTGTGGATGCAATGTTTGCGAGTCTGTCCGCTTCTTCGTTACTTTCCCTTCCTATGTGCCGCAACTCGCATCCTTCATAGCTTCCCTCCATGATGTTGTAGAGGTCGTGGTAGCGTGTCATGTTGTCTGCGATTGAGTCGCATGCCTTCATTGTTTGCTGCGCCACTAGTTTAGAATCACCATAAATCATTAGTCGAGTACATCCCATAGCTTTTGCCATGCGCATGCCGTGAATTAATGCCTCATATTCTGCCTCGTTGTTTGATGGGAACTCGAATCCCATTTGCAATACATAGCGCAGCTTGTCTCCCTTTGGTGAGATGAGCACCACCCTGCTCCTGCTCCTTCATTCTTTTTGGATCCATCAAAGTACATCGTCCAAGAGTTGGAGACGTCGGGTACTCCCGGAAGCTGGGCTTCGATCCACTCAGTGTGAAAATCTGGCAGAACTTGCGATTTGATGGCCTTCGGGTGCTCATACTTAATGCCTAGTGGTGCTAGCTCGATGAGCCATTTTGCTACTCGCCCTGTTGCATTGGGGTTTGTGAGGACATCTCCGATTGCGGACTTGTTGACCACGGTTATCGGGTGATCAGAGAAGTAATGTGCTAGCTTTCTGGAAGTCATGAACACGGCGTATGCCAATTTCTGATATTGCGGGTAGCGTTGCTTGGATGGGGAGAGAACTTCACTTACGTAGTAGACTGGCCGCTGTATGCTCTGGCTATGCCCCTCTTCCATGCGATCGACTACCAATACTGTACTGACCACCCGATTGGTAGCGGAGACGTAGAGGTAGAGTGGTTCATGCTTTCTAGGCGCTACCAGAATCGGAGGGCTTGTGCGCATCTTTTTGAGGTCCTGAAGAGCTGCATCTGCCTCGTCTGTCCACTCGAACTTATCTGCCTTCTTCATCAGTTTGTAAAACGGGAGTGCTCTTTCACCTAGCTTACTGATGAACCTGCTGAGTGCTGCTACTCGACCGGCTAATTGTTGTACTTCATGAAGCTTGGTTGGTCTCTTCATTGTGATGATGGCCTGGATCTTTTCGGGATCTGCTTCTATTCCTCGCGCTGATACCAAATAACCGAGAAGTTGTCCGGCTGGCACGCCAAATGTGCACTTCTTCAGGTTAAGCTTGATGTTGTACCGATTGAGGTTATTGAATGTTTCTTGGAGATCCTTGATCAAAGTGTCCTCGTTCTGAGTTTTGACGACGATATCGTCAACATACACTTGTACGTTTTTCCCGATTTGCTCAGCTAGGCAGTTTTGCATCATACGCTGGTACGTTGCACCCGCGTTTTTGAGCCCAAACGGCATTGTCGTGTAGCAGAAGACTCCGAGTGGAGTTATGAACGCTGTCTTCTCTTCATCTTCCTCTTTGATCCGGATCTGGTGGTAACCAGAGTATGCGTCCAAAAATGACAATCGAGCGCACCCTGCAGTCGAATCGATGATCTGGTCGATCCGAGGCAATGAGAAATGATCCTTTGGGCAGCATTTGTTCAGAGAGGTGAAATCCACACACATTCGCTGTATGTCTGAGTTCTTTTGTCGACTAAAACTGGATTACCTATCCAGTCTGCTTTCTTGAGTTCTCAGATGAATTTACTGCGCGCAACCTGTTGACTTCTGCTTCGATTGCATCCCTTTTTGGATCAGAAAAACGGTGCATAGTTTGCTTGACTGGCTTAAAACCTGGTTTAATTTGTACAGAGTGCTCGGCAAATTCCCTGGGAACACCTGGCATGTCGGATGGAGACCATGCAAATATTTCCCAGTTCTCACGGAGGAATTTTGACGAGCGCGCTTTCCTATGCGTCAGTAAGGCTTGATGACACGTTGACCGTCTTGGAGGGGTCAGTCGGGTGGACCTGGTGCGTTCGTGTGTCATTTGTGGCGTTGAACTCTCTGTTGGTTGCCAATCTTTTGTGTTCTGGCAGAAGTGTGCGATCGTTGGAGATTTCGAGGTCGGCGAGTGCCTTTTCCACCCCGTACATCTCAGAGATTTTGCTGAATTCACGATCACATGAATCTGACCACTGGAAATTGCCGTTGACTGTGATGACTCCCTTTGGTCCTGGCATCTTGAGCTTGAGATAAGCATAGTGTGGGACGGCCATGAATCGGGCAAACGTTGGACGCCCAAGTATAGCATGATATTGTGACTTCCAGTCGACAACTTCGAACTCAATCGACTCTGTTCTAAAGTGTTCGGGGTTCCAAGTAACATCAAGCTGGACTGTACCTTTCGGGTGTATTGCTCTGCTTGGGACAATGCCGTGAAAGGTATTTGTCGATACTGGTAGGTTATCGACTGCCTTGTTCATCCTCCGTAGTGTATCCGTGAAGATTATGTTGAGACCACTGCCTCCATCCATGAAGACCTTGGTCATGGCGTAGTTGCCAATTTGTGTGTCGAGTACAAGGGTTGCGTGTCCCGGTCGATACACTGCTGGCAGGTGATCTTCTCGATTGAAGATGATTGGAACTTCTGACCCTTTCAAAAATTCTGGAACAGCTGGGGGTGCCATGACCGCCATGTTGACGTGTCGTGTATGCAGCTTTTGCTCTCGATTGGATGATCGCCCCTTTTGGATTATGTGGCCTCGAGTGGGAGGGTATTGTTGTTCCTCTACCTGGGGTACTTGGTGTATGGTTGCTGCCATTTGTGCTCCTCCATTAGGTTGTGCGGGTACCATGTATACCGGTGCTGGTTGCATTTGCTGTTGCGCCTGATATGCCTGAGCAGGCTGTGTTTGCTGTGGAACGGAATACACTTAAGTATGCTGTACTTGCAGTGGTGCAGAATATACCTGAGCTTGTTGTACATGTTGCGGCGTGGAGTACACCTGAGCTGGTGCCGCTTGCGTGTGGGTCGTTGCGATTGGTTGTGCTTGCGTCAGTTGTGGCGGAGCACGTCCTTCCTTCTGCAGGCGTAGTACGTACTCGATTGCCAATTGGTCGAATTCCCTGCAGTTCTTTAGTGAGTGATTAGAGCGTAATCTACCGTCATCTCCCTTGTACAGGTGAAATCTGCAGTGATCATCCATCCTTTCCTCGACTGAGCGCTCTGGCTCTTTATCTGTTCGCCTGCGCCATTCAGGCCTTTTGTAACTGTCGTGGTTGTCACGTCCACGATAGTTGTCACGGCGGTCGTCTGAGCGGTGATCTCGACTGTCTCTGCGGTCGTCTGCGCGATGCTCCCGATTGTCACGGTTGTCTTCAGGACGTTTGTCAGTTTGATCTCGGCTGTCTCGCGGCTGAGCGAACCCCGCTCCCACGAAGTTTGGCTTGTCATCATCATAGTGATGATACTTGCGCTTGCGCCTTTTGTCACCCCTGTAGTTATCTCTACGATCTCGACTGTCTCTATCATGGTTGTCGTGTGAGGGCGTAGGTTGATTGCCTCTCACTGAGTCTTCTCCGTTCGCCCACTTAGTTGCGATTGCCATGAGCGCTGCCATTGTTTTTGGGTCTTCCCGGCCGAGCATCTCTCTGAAATCTTTCCTCCATAAGCCTTCCTTAAAGGCGTCGATTGCCCTATCTTCTGATACGTGACCTATTGAGTTGCGAATGGCAGTCCATCGTCTTATGTACGATCGCAGCGACTCATCCGGGCCTTGCTTACATGTTTTGAGCTCTTCAAACGTTTTGGGCCTGTCACACAAAGGTCCGAAGTACCTGACAAAGTCGTCGCGGAATTGCTCCCACGAGTCGTAATATGACTCGGGTAGCGATTTGAGCCAATCGCGAGCTGCTCTTTCCATCATGAGTTGTATGTACTGCATCGCTGTAGTTGTTGTGCCACCCTGACAACCAACAGCTAATCTGTAATCCTCTAGCCAACCTGAGGGTTCCTGTTTGCAGTTGAATTTTGGCGTTGTTGCAAGCGAGAATTTCTTGGCATGCGAGCCTCTCGAATGCGTCGAGTGAAACATAGTGCTCCGCATGGCCCTATGTCAGCCCCTGAGCCAGAGCTACTGCTATATGACCTTCTGGATCGGCTCCTGTGACGGCGTGAGCTTCTTCTGTCGCTCCTTCCCCTGTTCCCCGTGCGGGAGTAGCTTGTGTTGGCTGTATGGCTTTGGTCGCGATTGCTAGCTGCTTATACAGCTGAAGGTGATGATCTCTCTTTAGGTCTCCCACTGGAGGTTCGATTGTTTTGAGGTAGTTGCCCAACGTCATCAGTGCTCCAACTGGCTCAGTTGATATGATCATGCCTTCCTTGTCCACTTCCATAAAAGCTGGGTCTAGGTTTCGAGTGATTGCGGCTCGATCAGCTTCTCCCAGGTTGAGTCTTGATCTGTTTGCAGGGTCATGCCTCCCGGTGGAACTCATGGAGAGGGCCCTTCGCCTGGCACTTGATATGCTTGCCTGCTTTCTGTGTTCCTCGAGTGTCGCCCTGTAGTTGTTCAGGCGAATAGTCTCTTGCCAGTTGAAGTATGCGTAGGTCATCTGCTCTTCTGGGGTTGCATCGACTGGCATCATCGCGCAATCTTTTATGATTTGATCCACTTTCCTTGCTGTTTCTGCCGTGATGATTAAGGTGGTCTTTCCATCTGGCATGGTGACTGTGCATGGGAATTGTGTGGGTCGACGACATGCTGCAGCTGCGGATGTCTCTGCAGTGCTTGCGGTATATACCTGATAAGGTATCGCCTGATCAGCGGTCCACATGCTGTTAACGCGCACCATGGATTCGGTGCCATCACCCAAACTCATATCAGAGTTAGCTGTTGGTTTGGTCGTGGTTGAGCTGATCGTCGAGTGTTTTGTCCAAGCTTCCAGCATTACATGTGAAGATCTCGTGGTTGGCGTGTACTTCTGGACCGTTGAGGTCGGCTAGGTAGATGCTGTCATCAAGGTTCTCCTCGTTTTCTGGGAGGTTTGTGCAATCGAAGATGCCTTCGAGTGACTCAGTCGAGTTGTTTGGGCGGAACACAGATTCAATTTCATTCCCTCCAAGGTGTTTTGCCACCGCTTTGCGAAACTCCTCGTCGTCCATGGATGTTGCAGAGTCACTTGGTGTCTGGATTGGCACGATCTGTGATGAGGTTGCTGCCAAGATCGAAGGTGTCGCAGATGCAGTCGACAGGTTGTCGAGTATCTCCATGTCAATTGGATCTAACAGATCCTGCACGCCATCTTTGTCAACGAAAAAATTGAAACTACCAACAGTAACGTCCAAACCTGATTCCAGACTGGCAAAGGCCTGTTGAGCTTCGATTGAGTGTGGTTTGAGTCTCCTTGGAGAAATTGGCGAGTGCTCGCCTCTTGAGTTGGTATCAGTCGACGCTGTTGGCGAGTTACCGTTTGAAGTCATGATCGGCGATTGGCCGTTTGGTGTGGCGATCAGTGAGTTACCGTGTGCGGGGGAGGTCGTCGAGTGACCACCTGATGATGAAGCCGGCGAGGCCGTGAATCCAGTACTACCTGTTCCCACAGACGGCGCCAATTGACGAGGGGTGTCCTCGGCAAGTCCCATGGTTAGGTACCTAGGGTTGATTATGTGGTAGAGAACGCGTAGTACTGGTGGACACGACAGCTGACAAGCGGGAGTTTACCCAGGTTCGGGGCCCTCGATTGAGGTAAAACCCTTACTCCTGCCTGTCTGGATTTGATCTTGTGAATATGCGGTTACAGGGGTCCGGCGAGTTGTTGATCTCGTCGGGATTGTGATGGCTATGAATTGCTTAACCTCATCGGTTACCCTCCTGGCCTTTATATAGTAGGCCAGGTCCTGGATACGGAACCGATTAGGTTTATACATATGGAAAGTTCTAACCGACTATAATCTAATCTAATTAGGAAACTTCTTTTCGTCTGGCAACTTTCTTCATGGGCTTCTTCTACCTTGGGCTTCTCTTGGGCTTCGCCTGTACCAGGTACCTTCACGCTGGGGTACCCGAAGGGTATATCCTCGTCAACTATCGTAGGGACTGCGAAGCTATATGGAGCAAAACCTGCGGTTCATTTGAACACATGAGTAAGTAAATACCCTGCCTGCCTGCTGCTGCTGCGTATGTAATTTTTTTTTTGACTATGTGTTACTCTTTTTCTTACCTACTCGTAGTTCAGTACTTTCTTTTTTTCTACAAGGAAATTAGGGAGTTATTGTTCTGCTTAAATAGCTAGTAGTGATTCATGTCAGCTTCTAACACACGTATGCTTCTTAAATTTGTTGCTGCAGCGGCATTGAGTTCCATGCAATTTACATCCTACGCATCTCGATGCAGCCCAAGCAACGTGTCCATTGCTGAAACCTTGCAGATATTCTCCATCAAGCTCGCAAAAATACCTGATGACCTTGGATGGCCGTTGTCTGTGTACGGCGTGGTCGCCGTCCGAGACGTCGTGGATTACAACCGCAACTTCCTCTTCTACTGTGATGGGGACAATTCTCAAGAACTGAAACAAAATGTATGATGCATTTCTATTAATTTGCTATTCATGCATTCTCTTTTGGACGAGTTGTTGATTAATTAACGGGGCTTTGTTGTTAATGCATGCTTACAGGATCCTTTCTTGCGCTTGATTGGGCCGTCTCGTGCTGTTGTATGTGACAACAAGGTCAACTTCGAAATCAAACTAAGAGTAAAAGGTACAACAAGGTCTCAAGATAAAACATTGATCGCCGAAGGACGCAGCTATCGCCAAGTATATGATAATGGTCCATCTGCCGTTTGCTTTGAGAATTGTTTCTGCAAGATAGAGTTATGTGTGCAGATGGTTAGAAGAACAACCCAGGCCACTATCTTGGGTGTCCAGGTTGTAAACAGTGAGCAATGGCCTTTTGAATATGGCGCCCGAGTTGCTTGCTCCTCATTACCAGGGAAAATTCATGTCACTGAAGATAACCGAGTCACTTATGTTACAAATCCCGCATCGGGGGAACTTGTGATGGTTGATTCAAAAGATGGAGCAAAGCTGGATGGTGGCGATGGGTACCTACAACTTTCAAGGAATGTTGTTTCTGTGGAAGATCAAGGAAGGTTGGATGTTGGCATACAAACCTACTCCAAATCTGGTGGTATTGCTGCACAATGTCTTGTCAATTTCCCACCCAGATTTAGCAAAATAACCAGGAAACATTGTTCCCTTGGTGGTGTTAAGGTGGTCATTACCGTCGCTTGGTCTCGAGTTGCTATTGACAAGGATCGTGTTATGTCAGTAGGAGCTTTGGAAGCTTTCGGTTCCTGATGTCCATGTGGGTTATTGGAGTTTTAATGTTAGTACACACTGTACAGTAGTATTCCTGTATCAGTTAGCTGTATAATTGGTCCAAACTTTTGTTTATTATTATTGACTATAACTTTCAGCTATTTGTGCATCGACTGTAACTTATGTCATCCGGATATTTCTTCATCTGACTGTTGTGTAAAGTTCTTTCGTTTTGATTAATAACTGATATTGCTGCTTGATGTAGATATATTAGTTTTTATGGTACCATAATACCTGGTTCATGGATGATCTGTTATCTTTCCTCTTTTGCAAAGTTCAGGGAAATTGAGTTTGGTTCACGACTTAGCACTTCTAATCCTTCATTCACAACTTGTGGACATCACTGAAGAAGATATTTATCGCGGGAATTGAACCCCTTGCCATCATCCACTCTGGTTTAACATTGACAGTCAGTCATCTGGCAAATGTTGTTTACTCACAATGGCATATATCTAGAAAGGAGTTATTAATTTAGCTTTGAGGTGTTAGACATGTTTATTACTTCGGTTTAGAGTATTGAAGCTACGTCGTTTGGATTTCATGTTGTTATGTAACCTCCTATCACTACAGGAATGCCGCTCTGTGCCGACGGCCAAAATCTGTGCCGACGGCAATTTGTCGGGGCCGTCGGCATAGGGTGCGGCCAGGCCAACCCGGCCACCTGGCCGTCGGCACAGGTACGACCGTCGGCACAGGTACATCTATCCCGACGGCCGCCGTCGGCACAGGGGTAGCCGTCGGCACAGGCCGTCGCTCAATATGGGGTGACGTCGACGGCACCCTAGCCGTCGGCACAGGTTTTTTTTTGCTCTCCACCTACGCTTTCTTTATGTGTAAACCTGTGCCGACGGTATATTCACTTTTGATATATTTGTTATAACTATCAATTTAGTTTAATATGTTTGAAGTATTTTTAATTCATGTTTATTGATAAAGACACACCGAATAACTACGGGTGGGTATATAGTTTCGCTAAAAATAGTCATCATATTTTTTTCCTAATCTATATTTTATGTACCTATTTATTACTCTTTGCATGAGTTGGGTGTATCTTGGTTTTGGGTCTACCCCCTATTTATTACCCTAATCTTTCGACGTCGTTCACAGGGGTAGACGGGAGCTTTGACTTTTTTCCACGGATGTAGTGTTTCTCCGAATCGGGGCACCTGAGCGTCGGAAACCCACCCAAACCTAGGTTGTGATTGTATACAAGTGTGTTTTGTGTTGAAAATGTCCAAGAGTTTACTCCGTTGTGGGACCGGCTTCACCCGCATCACTCCGTTGAAAACTCCCGTTTATGCCCTTATAGGTGAAAACTCCCGTTTCGGACGAACAAGATGCAATCTTGTGTTGATTTGTGATAAAGGTTGGTTTCACATGTCCCTATGGCCTAACCAAACACAACCACGCAAAAAAGTCCACTGGGCTACCCCCTTTCGACGCCGTCCACGGGGGTAGATGAACGTTAGGTTTTTCCAGCGGATCTAGTGTTTCCCCGGATCGGGGCCCCGGAGCGTCGGAACCCCACCGAAACCTAGGTTGTGTCATACCATATGTATACAATTGTGTTGGGTATCTTAAGTGTGGAAGATCCTACTCCGTTGTGTGACCGGCTTCACCCGCATCACTTTCTCTCTACTAAGTTTATGCCCTTATAGGTGAAAACTCCCGTTTCGGACGAACAAGATGCAATCTTGTCTTGATTTGTGATAAAGGTTGGTTTCACATGTCCCTATGGCCTAAACAAACATAACGAAGCAAAAAAATCCACTGGGCTACCCCCTTTCGACGCCGTCCACGGGGGTAGACGTAAACGTTAGGTTTTTCCCAGCGGATCTAGTGTTTCGCCAGATCGGGGCCCAGGAGCGTCGGAACCCCACCCAAACCTAGGTTGTGTCATACCATATGTATACAAGTGTGTTGGGTATCTTAAGTGTGGAAGATCCTACTCCGTTGTGTGACCGGCTTCACCCGCATCACTTTCTCTCTACTAAGTTTATGCCCTTATAGGTGAAAACTCCCGTTTCGGACGAACAAGATGCAATCTTGTGTTCATTTGTGATAAAGGTTGGTTTCTGATGTTCCTATGGCCTAACCTAACACAACCAAGCAAAAAAGTCCACTGGCCTACCCCCTTTCGACGCACGTCTATGGGGGTAGACGGAAACGTTAGGGTTTTTCCTGCGGGATCTAGGGTTTCGCCGACGCGGGGCCCCGGTGCGTCGGAACCCCACCCAAATCAAGGTTGTGCCATACCATATGTATACAAGTGTGTTGTGTGTTGTAGATGTGCATTATCCTAATCCTAGGTGTGACCGGCTTCACCGGCTCCACTTTCTCTCTAGCGAGTTTCTGCACATAGAGGTGAAAACTCCCCTTTCGGGAGAAACGGGGCAATGTTGTGTCGATTTGGGGTAGACTTTGGTTTCTGATGTTCCTATGGCCTAACCTAACACAACCAAGCAAAAACGTCCACTGGCCTACCCCTTTCGACGCACGTCTATGGGGGTAGACGGAAACGTTAGGGTTTTTCCAGCGGATCTATGGTTTCGCCAAAACGGGGCCCCGGTGCATCGGAACCCCACCAAAACGTAGGTTGTGCCATACCATATGTATACAAGTGTGTTGGGTGTTGTAGATGTGCAATATCCTACTCCTAGGTTTGACCGGGTTCACCGGCATCATTTTCTCTCTAGTTAGTTTCTGCACTTAGGGGTGAAAACTCCCCTTTCGGGCGAACCGGATGGAATCTTGTGTTGATTTGGGGTAGACTTTGGTTTCTGATGTTCCTATGGCCTAACCTAACACAACCAAGCAAAAAATTGCTCTGGGCTACCCCCTTTCGACGCACGTCTATGGGGGTAGACGGAAACGTTAGGGGTTTTCCAGCGGATCTAGGGTTTCGTCGAAGCGGGGCCCAGGAGCGTCGGAACCCCATCCAAACCTAGGTTGTGCCATACCATATGTATACAAGTGTGTTGTGTGTTGTAGATGTGCATTATCCTAATCCTAGGTGTGACCGGCTTCACCGGCTTCACTTTCTCTCTAGCGAGTTTCTGCACTTAGAGGTGAAAACTCCCCTTTCGGGAGAACCGGATGGAATCTTGTGTTGATTAGGGGTAGACTTTGGTTTCTGATGTTCCTATGGCCTAACCTAACACAACCAAGCAAAAAAGTCCACTGGGCTACCCCCTTTCGACGCACGTCTATGGGGATAGACGGAAACGTTAGGGTTTTTCCAGCGGATCTAGGGTGTCGTCGAAGCGGGGCCCAGGAGCGTCGGAACCCCACCCAAACCTAGGTTGTGTCATACCATATGTATACAAGTGTGTTTTGTGTTGTAGATGTGCAATATCCTACTCTTATTACACGTAACTAATGCACAAAACAATTTGAACCGTACTTGTAGGGAGCTGATCCAAACGTTGAGATGACAGATGAGTTGAGATATGTTTCCCAAGGTTTTAACCGTACCGTCATGAAGTATGAGAAGTATGATGTCAATGGGTTCCGCTTCCATACAGAGTATCACCAGAATAGTCGGACGAATGCAAAGACTATAAATACTGGGGTCTACACCAAAGGATCCAGAGGAGCCGATGGAGCCAATTACGTTGATTACTACGGAAGGTTACAAAAGGTATACGGGCTGACGTTCAATCGTACGAACGTAGAACTCAAGCTCGTTGTGTTCCAGTGCCACTGGTTCGACCCACACAGTGGACCACATGGTGGACAGAGAAGTGACCCTTCCATTGGGTTAGTTGAAGTTAAGCCTTCCACCACCTATAACGGAGCCGATGTCTTTGTTGTGGCTCACCAAGCCAAGCAAGTTTATTATTTGCCCTACCTATGCCAGAAAGAGAACCTCAAGGGCTGGGAAGTCGTGTTCCAACTATCGCCACATGGTAAGCTACACATGCCCTCTAAGGACGATTACAACAACATTGACCCTAAAACATACGAGGGAATTTTTTATCAAGAGCAAGAGGACTTCGGGGACTTTGGCTTACAATCGGGTGGTCTTGAGGACTTCGAGCATGATGCACAGACTCGTGGTGAAGCAGTGGTGGATCTGAAGGAAATAGATATGCTCTCGAAGTTCAGTATGGACAATGACAACGATGTCGAGCCTCCACCGTGTGAGGAGCCTCCAACCTACTCACGTGATAGTGATACTGATAGTGACGTGGAACTTTTTTATGAGAGTGATTATTAGAGGTGACGTCTTTTATGTCTTTATATCTTTATGCTTTACTATCTATTTATCAACATGCTTCTTAATTGCATTATGTCTTCATCAGCATGCTTCTTAATTGCATTATCTATTTATCAACATGCTTCTTAATTGCATTATGTCTTTATGCTTAAAGTCTACATTTTTATTATATCTTTGTGCTTACTTGTTTTCTCTTGTCTAAATGCAGGTGATTGAACAATATGAGCCAAGGCAAGGAAAGCTCGGCGACCATGCATAGTAGGCTGCGCCAACAGAAGCCTGGAGTACTTACAAGACGAAGTGAGCCGGAACCTACTCCCAGTTGGCGTGCCGTCAACCGCGATGCGGGAGGTGGAGGAGCACGAGGACGAGGTGGAGGAGGAGGAGGACGAGGTGGAGTAGCACGAGGTGGAGGAGCACGAGGTGGAGGAGCACGAGGAGGACGAGTTCCGCCCGACGACGTGGGTTCCGAGTTGCCCGCTGCTTCTAGCGACGTGGGCGACGCGGAGGAGGACGAGGTGGAGGCCGAGGTGGAGCACGAGGTGGAGCACGAGGTGGAGGACGAGGTGGAGAAGGAGCTGGAGGAGCAGACGGTGCGTAAGAAGTCTCGTGGTGAAGCGGGAGTCCCCGACGAGGACATGGAGCCTAGGAGCGAGGAGGCAAAAACCCTCATTGTTCCAAAAGGCGTTGAGTAAGTGTACTATTTTTGTAATTTTGAACATGTATTTCATTTTAACATATGTACTAATGTTTGATTATTGTGCAGCAAATGGACATGGGCAGCACCTAAGATTCCCCGCACTCCTGGGAGCTTGCTTGGAACTTTGATTAGGAGACATTGGCCAGGCTTGTACGAGGTCGGTCCCAACCCCGAGGACAAGAAGTTAGCCAACAAATGGGTGGACTATGAGGCTGCCCCTATCGCGGGCTTCACGACAGCAGGTGAGGCCGTGATCACCGGATTTTGGGTAAGACATATTTTCAAGTTCCGGCCATAGTTTATAACTCCATGCTAACTCATGACTTAATTATTTTTAATGCATGGTTGAAGAAACATTTCCGGGTGCCGGAAGGGCAAAGTGCAAAGGCGGCTACCACTTTGCGTGCTCATTGTATGAGGTTGACACGACAGCAATTCTACAACCAAAGGCTTACATCCGCCAATCAGTTCACGTATGAGAAGACGGGCAAGAGGGCCAAGAAGGCGGAGAATGTCAAGAATGCAAAGAAGATGACAAAGGAGGATTACATGTCGGTAAGTAAATTGTCAATGAAATTCTCTATTGGTGCTAAGTTGCAATTGCATTATCTCTTCTTGAATATCATTTTCAGGTTATGCCCGACTGGGCCGACCGCAGAGAAGACGCATGGGACCTAATGGCTACGAGGTGGGTCGGGGGAGACCCCGAGTTCGACGCCGTGAGCCAGCGGAACAAGGCAAACAGAGGCACTGAGGGGACACACAGTGCGGGAAGCCTCAACCACTTCCGCTTTAAGGATAAGCTGGTATGTATATACATGGAGCGACCTGCATTTATTTTCCCTCTCATGTTTCTACTTGGTTTCTACTTGGTACACATAACATTTCTTTTCGCAATGCAGGACTCCGTTAGTGGGACGGTAAGCACCAACTTGCAATCGTGGCGGAAGATGAGGGAGAAGAAGCACGATCTATCGCAGCCTCAGCCCCAGCTTGCTCAGTACTACGGCAATACCGTGGTGGACTTGGAAAGGTACTCCACGACGTTACAGGCTCTTCGCCCGGAGGTGGATGACCCGGAGAGCCAGGAGGTCGACGAGAGGGCAAGGGTCCTCTCGGGGCATGGAAGGCCGCATGGCCGTGATCGCCTTCTTCACAATGTGATCGAGCCTGCCATGAGCTTCACGCAGGCAAAAGGTAACCTCCCTGACGGTAGCCCCATTGTCCCGCCTCGTCTAGCGCCTCGTGGATCCACTTCCACCAATGTAAGTTTGTCTCATTTTCATCCTCTTACCGACATCCGTTCCTGCATGGAAAGTTGACGAGATTCATTATTTTCGAAATTGTAGCCTGATCTTGATGCAGCCTACGCTTCTGCTCATGAGGAGTATAAGGTGGCCTATGCTGAGTGGTCTAAGAAGGATGTGGCCTTCGAATCGTATCAAAAGTGGCTCCGTGAAGTAAGTTTCAACCTTGACCTCTAAACAATATCACAAGTCACAGTTCACTAGTTTGAACCTTTATTTTTTGCAATGCCTAACCTCTGTAGATAAACTCATTGAGACATTTGTATTGATACATTTGAGTGAGATAAATTAATTAACAAGTTGAGTGAGATAAAATAATTAACAAGCTGAGGGAGATAATTTTTTTTGAAACGCCTAACCTTTAAACAATCTTGCAGTCGATGCTGAAGCTTGTGACCACTGGAGAGCGGACCACAGAACATATGCAGGAGCCTCCGGCGCCGGGCCGTGAACCCCGGTTTCCACACAAGGACGAGTTTGCTCTCAACTACTACTCATCGACCACGGTAAGTTTGATGCCAACCATTCCTTACCGCTTTCCTTTGCCTTGCAAGTTGCTAACTCTTGCTCAAACATGTAGGAAACGGGATGCTCGTCGGAGAACCCAAGCTTTGGTTCGCATGATATCATAAGGTTTGATTCCGATACTTCGCATGGTGTGATCACGCCGGTACATGCCGATGGTCCTTCTGCTGCTGCTTCTGCTGGTGCTTCTGCTGGTGGTTCGCATGCTGCTTCAACTTCTCCTGGTGCTTCGCCTTCTTCTGGTGCTTCTACCGCTGCTGCGCCGGGGCATCCATCCCCTATTCTCACCAGGGGAGATATGGGGCTCACCCCGTCGCCGCTATCGATGTAGTGCTCTACACATTTTAGCTATATATGAGATAGCATTTTGCTTCTGTTCTATGTGTATATCTACTTGATGATATACCATTTTGCTTGATGATATATGGAGGAGCCATTGTGTGATCTTGTTTGTTGTTAATTTGTCATGATTTTTGTTTATTTTTCCTGCTATTTATACAGCAAAAACGAGCTGCGCTCGACAAAAAAATCTGGGCAAGTCTGTGCCGACGGCACTGCCGTCGGCACAGCCCCCTTGATGTGACCATTTGGTCACACACCTGTGCCGACGGCACCACCGTCGGCACAACCCTGGAGCGCCCAGCTGCCTCCACGTGGCCGCTCTGTGCCGACGGTGGTGCCGTCGGCACATGCCCCTCCACCTCGCCCGGCCAATGTGGGCCCCACCGTCGCTGTGCCGACAAAGTAGGTGCCGACGGTGCGTCTCTGGCCGTCGGGAAAGTCTGTGCCGACGGTTTATAGCTGTGCCGACGGCCAGGTGGCCTGTGCCTACAGGGCCGTATGCCGACCACTCTGTGCCGACGGCCACCGTCGGCACAGCTAGTGCCGACGGTATTTGGACCTGTGCCGACGGGGTTCGACCGTAGGCACAGGTGGCCATTCCTGTAGTGTATGACAAAATGAGGATGGTTATTGGAAGGTATAATCATGAATTAAAATCATGTCTCTCGTAATGATGATGATGGAACATAAACATGCAATATGTGGTAGTCGTAACATTATCTCGTTTGATTGAAGTATAAGATTTTTTTTCGACAGCGGAATATAACAAGTTAGAACACTTCACGCGTGTCGGACTCCTCACTAGTACATACTAGGTACATATCAACTATTTTATTAGAATGACTAACAATAAGTATAGTGGATACTCATTCCTAGCCATATACCTACGTCCACCGTCCTATTCGTGTCCACCACAGCGAATCCACCTTCCCAACCCTTCTCAGCTCAACATCTCGGTCCAATCCACGGTGGCGTTGTAGATCCTAGCAGTTCCACCAAAGATCGTACAGCCTGCAACCACTGTACTGGACTCGCGCCAAGCAGATTGGCCCAATATTAGGGGGAGGGAGAAATAGGCCAAAAACCAATAATTTTATGCAAAAATGGGCCAGATAGTAGTAGGTTTTCCCCTAAAATCTTCTTGGGATGGGACACATCGGACAAACATGCAGAAAATCAATTACGTGCACTACTATAGGAAACTCTTATTTATCAAGTGCAGAGTTCAGGGGGAGTGGATTAGGTAATTAATTTACTGTAGATATTTTTAGGGAAATTAAACATCTCCAACCTTACATATTCAACTAGGTGAATGCCCGTGCATTGCTACGGATCCTATTATTTTCGTTATGTGTATCAATAAAATACATTCAACATTAGTGTGTAACAATAAGACTTACATAAGATATTTAAACAACTGAATAAGATTCCACTTCGCTTGAAGTGTATGTCGACAAAATGTATAATTTGACATGGTTCAAACATTCATCTCACTTGTAGTGTGAGACTTGTTGCGTTTTCAATCTCTTCTACCGGCACATCGTCAGGGTCTATGTCGGTTCGTTCTTTAGTAGTGTCGACATTATTATTTTTTGACTTGGTTCATGATCCGAACATACATATATGGTAAATATAATATGGATATACAGAACATGTATAAATAAAATATAATTTATTTGTCGCCACTTTTTGATTGTGTTGAACTTGTTTAGTTTTCAGTCTCCACCGCCATCATTGCATCGGGTCTATGTCGATAGGTTTTTTCGGATTGTCGACAATATCTATTTCTGGCACACTCACGATCTACAAAAGGGGAAATAAAACATAAAAAATAAATATGGCACTATAGAATTTGTATATAAAGAACACAAAATATGTAGCTCTCTCATTGCCTTCTTTTCGATTGTGTAGACCTCGAGATTCCGTTTCCACCCAGTCGCCATGGTGTCAATGTGTATTGTTCTTATAATTGCATATAATTTAAAATTTATACATTAAATAAAAAATAATAACGGATTTTTCTGTAAGCACCAAACAATCAAACGGGGACAAATATTCCACGTATGTCTAAATTAGTTAATCTGGGTTTGGCAAACGATTGCTACTGTCTACTCGATACTGAAACAGGTAAATAAGATGACAACAAAAAAAGTAGCCCAGCTGTTTAATTAATAAAGATCTTTACATCACACAAAAAAAAAGTAGCCCAGCATCACTCTCTGGATGCTCTGTTCACCTCTGGCTCCAATCTCCCATCCATGTTCCTCACTCCTCAGTCGTCTGCTCCTATCTTCTTCCACGGGCTACGCCTACGCATTTGCGCTCACAACAGACAGCGCGGGTTCCGGCCGTCGCTCGCCCTCCGATAGGACACCCTCGATCTCCGGCGCTCTGGAGCCACGCCGTCGACCTCCGGCCCTCTGGTGCCACGCCCTCGACCTCCGGCCCGCCGGCGCTGCGCCCTCGACCTCCTACCCTCCCGGCGCCGTGCCCTCGATCTCGGGCCCTCCGTCGCTCCGTACTCGCACGCGATTGGCACATATCGAGCCAGGCCGCCGCCGCCTTGCGCAAGGCCATCGTTGCTTCCACCACCGGCGCAAGCAGGTCTCTACTTGCCACATTCTGAGTTTTTCTACAGTTTGTGTGCATTCCTATATTAAGCTCTTATATGTTTGATTTGCCCTCTTTTCTTTTTGTCATAGAGGTGTGTAATGAGAAACAGGTTGGTGCGGAAGGCCTTTGATATGATACTCGGTATGTCTTGTAGTGACAGAGATGTGAGCCTTTTCTTTTCCATTACTTCGGAGCATGTTTTTGGTATTTCTCTTTTGATTTCTCATATGAAAGCTTACTGCAGGAGTATGAAGCGTTCTGGGAGAATTCAGAATTATGAAAATTAGTTCCAACTAAGTTGCATGGAAGACAAGGAAGAGCACAAGAGAATTGCTACGATTGGTCTGGTTCTTTTATTCTCAAGGCAAGGAGGAACTATTTTGCTTGGATGAATATGTGGAAAGCATGATGCCAGAAAAGTAGGCCATTTACTTCATTGCTGGATAGTTTGAGCTGTACGAAAGGAGCTCTTTTCTTGGAGAAGCTGAATGAAAACGGTTATGAGGTATCTAAAGATGATTCATTTGGTTTAATGTCGTGGATGCATATCTCCTGCCAAATTTCCCATCTAATGGTGGCTTTTCATACATGTTTGCGCCAACCAGCACAACCAAAGGCAAGCAGACTGAATATAATTGTTATTTATTATTAACCTCAGCTCAGTACTTACCATGGAGCATCTCAAGTAGACGTTTGTGTCATGGTTTATCAGCCTCGTGCCATTAGAGTAAGTCTAATTTTTTTTTCCGAAAACATCTTTGTGTCTGTTTTTGCATTTAGGACGATGCTCATGTTTCGTTCCCTCAGTTGAGATGTCCCAATCAAACTATGACAAAAAAATGAAACTACGTTAGCTTGGATTTAAACATAACCGAGTAACATAATCATTAGTCATGTAGCATATGGACCTTCTTCGCAGAATAATAATCAGGTTTTTCTCCACTTATGATTTATGAACCAAAACATCAAGATCTAGATGATATATCCGCCAGACACCGGTAAGTGATAAATCGACCGATTTATCATATAGTCAGACACCGATAAGTGATATAAATCGTCTTTGTTATTGGAATATCGACCGATATCTTGAACAGTGATTGCAATGCATTCAGCACATGGGGTTTTCCGCTTAACTGCGAGGTATTTGTTGCGTTGAGCCCGCAACGCCTGCCTCTCCTCGGGTGGTATGCTTTGCCTGCGTGCTCTTCGGCGGGCGTTCGTCACTTGTCTCTCCTCGGCAGCCTTATTTTTATTGGCTGCCCTTCTGCGGGCGTTTATCTCTTGCCTCTCCTCAGGTGTCAGAGATTTCCTAGCGGCCCTTTGGCTTTTGTTTCTCTCTTCATTAGTTTTACTTTGCCTAGTTGCTGTTCGCCGTGCATTAATTTCTTCTCTCTGGTTTGGTGTTAGACTATCTCGTCGTGCTTTATAACGGTCCCGTCTTTGTTGATTTTTGTCCTGTGTAACGCTTGAATTGAAAGCCATATGTTCAACACCACTTGGTAGTCCTTGAAGTGTCCTAGGGCTTTCTGCATTTTAAATGTGTAAATTGTTAAATCGAAGCCCTAGATCTGAAGTCGCGGTAATAAACGTACTTCGGTGTAAAAAATGTTGTGTGAAAGTTTGATACCGTATGAAGTTTCCACATGCTCTCCTGGTTCCAACGTTGTGAGGGCACTGCCTCTAGGAAGCACTATGGCTAATTTGATAGATGGTTCACAAGTGAAGAATCCAGAAGATCCATCGACATAAAATGTTATACATTACTTTAGGCTCAGTTAGAAAAGGATAATTGAGACATTATGTGTACACATTTTGTTAGAAAGTACACACCTGTCTTCCCCTTATCAGGCACGTATTGTGTATCCTGTGACATCTTACACGCAAATGTTGCAGGCAAAATGGTTAACAACCTTGGAAAGTCTGCGCTGTGGTAAATAAAACAAAGAAAGCGAATAAGTGGTACCATTTCAGGTGATAAATATTTGACAGGGGAGGTCTGAACGAAAATTATTTCAGGCATCACAAAGCCGTTCATAAGTATTAAGCCGTTCACAAATATTTGACAGGGAGGACTCAATGCAGTATGAAAGACATTTGTATGCTTTCCTCTAAAAAAATATTGGTTGTGCTTACATCTGTATGCATGGTTGCAGTATAAGTTAATTTTATTCCCAAACTTTCTCACGGGTTTAGCGTCACAAGGATGTTGTGTCCAGCTACAAGTAACAAAGGGACAAAAGTAGTGTAGCGTGTTCTCAAGGAATATTCAGGTTTCGGAAGGTCATATATTGTTGCTAGAATATTTGCAAAACCGGCAATCTATATCTTGTACGTGGAAAGATTTCTATACCTAGATTGCGCATGCATTATTGTCTCTAGTTGAAACCATAATCTAAGTTTCTTAATATGATAACTGACTGGTATTGATGCAGCTATGCCCAGCCGGACTGAGGACAAATTGGGACTTAGATAGAGGTGGGCGGCGCCCGCGGGCTGGGTACGACACGGGCAGTTCTGGGCTGGTGGCCATCCTGGCTTGGTCGGTATTTTACTTACTGTCATCATCACGAACAAGTGGAACTTACAGGTACCCTGAACTTACCACACCGTTCGTCTGCCTCATTGGATTGAACCGGCTTTGGTAATTCTTACTTGTGTGCTAGGTTGATTATTTCCACTAAACCTCGTGAGGTTGAGTCGCTGTGACTCACTAACACGGTGTTCACTCTTTCCACGTTACTCAGGTTGCAATATAAATCACACCATGAACTTCGACATTTACAGAGACAATAGGGTGTACACAACTGACATAATTTAATAGTTCCTAACATGTTCATATCAGAGTTGTGATTCATGAGTTCCCAAGATACATACCTGAGCTTTCTGAAGGTTTTTGTGACTCCAATGACCACCCACTCGATTTTTCATGTGAGATCCTTCAATAGAGTCTATGCAAAATGTGTTGCAGCGATCCGATGACGATGACGATCAGCCGGCTGCTGCAGAGGCATGTCTTTTTGCGGCAATCCGGTGATGACAAGCAGCCGGTTGCCGCAGAGTCAAGTCTTTTTCCGGCGATCTGGTGATGACAACCAGCCGGTCGCCAGAGAGGCAAGTCCTGAGACGACCAGCAGCGCTGAGATCCAGAGCCGTGTTTTTGACAGCTAAAATTTAATTCGACATGGAAAGAAAATGCTATTTGGTAAGTAAGATCTGATTGATTGATTTGTTTTTATGGACTGCGATTTGATTTAGTTTGATCGTCAGTCTTCTTTCCTATTAAAGGTTGACGAGGGAAGGGAAAGGAATTTGTTGCTTGTCTTACTGCGATTTGATTTAGTTTGGCAGGCTGGCAGCCGGTGGCGGAGTTGACCTGGCGTACGATACGTACCATCACAACCGAGCGAGTCGAGATTCTTATTGGGCCGGCCCATGTAAGCGATAACGAGGGCAGTCGAGCGAGCGAGGCAGACGATCGAGGCGGACCACGGCAGACGGACGTACGACCGAACGAACCATCACTACCACATACTCTCAATTAATAGTAAAGATATCTAAAAAAAGCTCTCCAACCTTAGCCCTTGAGCTCGGTTAGTCTCCTTGTCACGTCTAAGTATATAAACACATTCATTAGCATCCCTAATGCATCCCATTCAGTTGGAAGTGCAACTGAATGGGATGCATTAGGGATGCTAATGAATGTGTTTATAAACTTGCTGCAGTAGGGATGCTAAAGAATCTGTATTGTTGCTCTTCCGATGGTGGTGTAATAAGGTGTATAGTGTTCTCAAAAGATTTCCAAAATATATGGTACAATGTGATTTATGGACAATTTACCCATAAAAAATGAATAGTGTATTGTTTTCAATATGTGTCTATTAGAACTCATACCTCTCAATTTTTTCTTGAAAAAAAAAATGAGTCCACCGCATGCCAAATACTCATATCTTATTTTCCGTGCAGAGAACTATACACGTTACATTCAGAAACGGAGGGAATAATATTTAACAATCTTTATCTCTTTTTTATTCGCCCACTTAGATTTTTTCCATCCTTACATAAACCTCTTTATTTTTTCATCTCTAAATCGGTGTATCACCAATGTACATAGCAGTCCACTCGGCGGCCACATTTCATGAAAAACCATAATGACCCAACTGAGACAATTCAAATGAAAAATGTGCCACATTAATTTCGGAGGTGTGCACGTTTGGTCAGAATCGATTAGTAATATGTTTGGTTTGACCCTGAATGGATTTTGAATAGCACTGAGGATAAAAGGCCAATGCGCATTAAAAAATTGATATTCTCTTTCCTATGCTTATAATGCCACGTAGATGCATGCAGCACTGTTTATGCCACGTAGATAGAGTAGCTCCGAATCCAAGTCGACTCCGACACGACGATCAGACCGAATCCATCTCAAATCCGACTGGCCCCGTTGCAGTCCGTCGTTTTAGGTTCGACTCGATCACACCCTCTCCCCGTCCACCGCCCGTCTCCAGCCGCCGAGCTTCTCCCGTCCAGCGTTCTCGACTCTCGCCGGATGGGCCTTCGAGCACGCATCCCCAACCCCGTCCCCGATGGCGCCGGCCGACGGCGACCACTGCCAGGTGCTCGGCCAGCCGTCGGGTGACCTGACAGAAGCTGCAAAACCTGTGTCGGATATGAGTCGAGAGGGCGGCGATTCGGACGATTATTTCGCCGAGCAAATACAGAGAGCTTTGCTCGACATCCAGGCCAAGCTGGCAAAGAAGAACAAGAACAACAAGACAGATCATCAGGACATCTTGCTGCAGCTCCGAGCCATGTCCAGCAGATTGGATCAAGGTGTTGGCCATGACGAACAGAATGAGGGCACCATGTGTTAGGATTAAACACGCATGTGCGTTTCGGCGTCGGCAAGACGTCGTAGGTTCGTACTCAGGTTCGTACTCTGGCTAGGATGCATGTGTACGAGTTGTACTGGAGTTGGACACCGAGTCGTTCTAGGATTGGTAGCTCTAGTCGGTTTGGTTAGATCCTAGTATATATACACATGTACCCCAGGCTTGTAAACGACACCGTGAAGTTGAAAGCAATACAAAGAAAAGGCTCGAGACGAGCTTTTGGCAATCAGCCGGTTGTGTATGCGTGCGTGTTGCTATTAGCTAATCGATCCGTTGATTGATCCGTCAAGGCTAGCTCGCTTCTGATCGTACGTGGGTTGAAGATCGGTGCAAGGGTGCGTCTACGCGGAATCGTCTACGTCGGAACTTCGTCGTGGTCGTCGGAAAGTACTCGACAACAAGGGGTTGATCTAACACCATGGTCGGAGCAGACAAGCTGCAAATCCAACCTGCACATCCCAGTTTCACCGATTCAGTGACCAGAAGGCTGGGACTCTACTCTCTCCAAGATTTTCACGATCATGACGAGATGGCCGAGGCGACGTCCGACGAGGAGTCGTTAGATGATGAGATGGCTGATGAGGCCAAGGATTTTGCTGACTACCGTAGCTCCTGGGAATATATATGGGGCCCAACCTGCGGTTCATTTAGACAAATGAGTGAGTAAACATCCTGCCTGCTGCTTATGTAATGTCACTCGTTGTTTCTTACCTGCTACTAGTTCAATAATTCATTTTAGTACATGGAAATTAGGGATTTATTGTTCTGCTTAATTAGCTAGTTTCAGTTCATGTCAGATTTCTAACACACGTTTCTTAACTTGGGTGCTGCAGCATCATTGAGTTCCATGCAGTTTACATACTACACGCCTGGATGCCACCCACCCATCACCGGAGCAACCACTCCTGAAACCTTACAGATATTCTCCATCAAGCTCGCAGAAATATCCGGTGGCCTTGGATGGCCCTTGTGTGTGTATGGTGTGGTTGCCGTCCGGGACGTCGTGGATCATAACCGCAACTTTCTCTTCTACTGTGATCGGGACAGTGCTCAAGAACTGACACAGAATGTATGTATTTCTATTCGCTTTTCATTCTCTTTTTTTTGGAAGAGTTGTTGACTAATATAATGGGGTTTTATCTTGCAGGATCCTTTCTTGCGCTTGATTGGGCCGTCTCGTGCTGTTGTATTTGCAGACGCGGTCAACTTTGAAATCGAACTACAAGTAAAAGGTACAACAAGGTCTGAAGATAAAGCATTGATAACTGAAGGGCGCAAGTGTCGCCAAATATACGGCCATGGAGCATCTACCATTCGTTTTGAGAACTGTTTCTGCAAGATAGAATCAAGTGTGCAGTCGGTTAGAAGAACAACCCAGGCCACTATCTTGGCTATCCAGGTTGCCAACAGTGAGAAATGGCCTTTTCAATATGGCGCCAGAGTTGCTTGCTCCTCACTACCAGGGAAACTTCATGTCAATGAAGATAACAAAGTCACTTTTGTTACTGATCCCGCATTCGGGGAACTTGTGATGGTTGATTCAAAAGACGGAGCAAGGCTGAAAGGCGGCGATGGTTACCTACATCTTTCAAGGAATGTTGTTTCTGTAGAAGAGGTAGGAAGGTTGGATATTGACATACAGGCCTACTCTGAATCTGGTTCAATTGCTGCACAACGTCTTGTCAAGTTCCCAGCCAAATATAGCAAAATAAGCAGGGAAAAATGCTTCTTTGGTGATGTTAAGGTAGTGATTACCGTTGCTTGGTCCCTACTCGCCACGGACAAGCGTGATGCTATGTCAAAAGCAGCTTATGTTTAAGCTTGCGGCTCCTGATGTCCATGTGGGTTGTTGGAGTTTTAATGATAGTTGTATTTCTGTATCAGTTAGCTATATAATTGGTCCAACTGTTGTGTGTTATTGTTGACTTATAAATTTCTGCTATTTGTGTATCGATGCAAGCCCATAACTCAATTTCTGTACCAATACTACTGTACCTGTCCTGAATTCACTCATTATGCTCAGAATATCGTTACAAAAATGCATCAGACAGTTCAGGCCACCCGTCCTCGCAAATTCGCCTCCACTACCTGCGGTTCTCCCGGGACAGCAGCTCATGCATTTGTCTTCCTAGTGCTTTATCTGCACGAGTTAAAAATACACATGCTTTGATCTAGGGATTTTTATGTCAAGAACACAACAAACATTCCTCCATGGCTCATTCTGAGAAAAGATTAAGGACATGTATTTCTGATAATGGTCAGTAATTTGGCGAGTTTTCTCTGTTTCCCTAAACAAAATTCCTGAAAAGATAAAGGATCATGCACAACTCTTTCCCTTATTGTTAAAAAAAGTGGAAAGGCCCATCACATTCAAAGAACATCCAGAGGTACTGAAGCACGCGCACCTGCCAACAGATGCAAAACTAACAAAATAAATTCACAAATTACTAATATCAAAGACGTACCATTTCCCGAGCCGTGAGAGCTTGCGCACTGTTCATGACACTGTTCAAATCCGCTCCTTCCGTGGCTGATCCAACGGTCCGCGTCACACCGCACAATTTTTGGCGCAGCGAATTTGCAAAGACAAACTCGCAAGCAGACAAATTAACCCGCAGTCCAGCTTTCCCCGCTGCGAAGGACGTATTTCAACTTAGAATAAAAAACAGGGGCCTTCTTACAAATAAACAACACAGACCACTCTCTCTTCCTCTCTCTCGCGCCCGAACCCGACGTCGCCGCCGCCGCCGACACGCGCCCCCGCCGTCCCGATCCTCTCTGCTCAACTCGAACCCCACGGCGTGCTCCGTCTTCGCGCCCTTTCCATCCACGCCAAGTCTCGCGTGCTAGGACACCCGCCAAGCGCCGGATTCGTCGCCGCCGTGCTTCCGCCGCCGCGGATCTGCTCGCCGCTGGCGCCTCCGGCTACCAAATGGTACGCCGCGCCGCCCGTTCAGCTCCCCTTGACGCAATCGTGCAGATCCGCGCGCTCCCAGTCTCGCACACCTGCTCGAGCGTGAGCTCGGCAGCGCGGCCGCATCCGCCGGCGAGCGACGAGTGGCGTCACACACTGACGACACTCGTGGGCCCACCTATCAGGTTTTAATTTTCGTAAATGATTTTCCAAACAGAGAAAAGCCTCCCTCTTCCTCTCTCTCTCTCTCGCGCCCGACCCCGACGTCGCCGCCCTCGCCGTCCCGATCCTCTCCGCTCAAATCGAACCCCACGTCGTGCTCCGCCATCGCGCCCTTTCCATCCTCGCCAAGTCTCGCATGCTGGGACGCCCGCCAGTGTCGGATTCGTTGCCGTCGTGCTCTTGCTTCCGCCGCCGCGGATCTGCTCGCCGCTGGTGCCTCCGGCTACCAAATTTTACGCCGCGCCACCCGTTCGACTCCCCTCGACACCATCGTGCAGATCCGCGCACTCCTAGGCTCGCGCGCACGCGCACCTGCTCGAGCGCGAGCTCGGCAGCGTGGCCGCATGCGCCATCGAGCGGCGAGTGACGTCACATACTGACGACACTTGCGGACCCACCTGGCAGGTTTTAATATTCGTAAATGATCTTCCAAACAGAGAAAAGCCTGACGTGTGGGACCCACCTGCCAGAAATTTCAAAAATACAGAAAAATGCTGAAATTCATAAAACTCATATCTTCTAGTGTACGATTCAAAATATTGCACACAAAGTACAAAAAAAAAAAAAATCAAATTCAACATTTTTTGAAAATTCAAACAAAAAAGGTTGCACCAATATATTGTGGAAAAAAAAGTCCAAACAATATATAAAAAATCTTCAAACTTAACAAGTTTTTAGACTCTCCCCACAAAAGTTGTACGAAAAAAATCCGTTGTACACATTCAAAAATTTAAAATGTCCATTTTGTTGAAAAGTTTATAAGTTTTTTGGAAATTTTTAAGCTTCCGCACTAACTAATAAATGTCCATTTGTTGAAAATTTGTTGGATCAGTTTTCCATATATTTTTCTACTTTACCGCTTAAAAAAACAGATTTTACAATTTCCGATCACAACGGGCACGAGGTCTCACCGTGCACTTTTAACACAAAAGTTGCACCAAAAAAATGCGTACAAAAAAAGCAAACAATATATCAAAATTTTCCAAATTTACCAATTTTTCAGCCTTTCTACACAAAAAAATGCAAACAAAACTAAAAATTATGCACATTCAAAAAATTAAGAATTTTTTAACTTCACGAAAGTTTCAAACGTTCCACACAAACTAATAAATGTCCACCGATGTTCTACACCTGCCTCTTCCTCTCATGCTTTAGGTATTCGTTTCATCTCTAAAACTAGCTACCATGATTTTTTGGATGGTCGATTGACTTATTTAGATTGTATATCAAATAAGGTGGTTAACCTGCAATTACCCCTCTTTGGCAATTCCGGTACTTGAATATGGAGGCCCTTTTAATTAAGATATGAGATCACGAAAATGCATAGCACAACATACACGTGCAATATTTTCCATTAATTATCTCTATAAAGAACCTTTAGGTAAAGAGATGAGTTCACCAAAATTTATGT
The DNA here is from genome assembly GCA_947311845.1 of Poa pratensis. Lineage (NCBI taxonomy): Eukaryota > Viridiplantae > Streptophyta > Magnoliopsida > Poales > Poaceae > Poa > Poa pratensis. The sequence goes on from CAMZMU010000063.1 coordinate 3,524,333, forward strand.
GCAATATCATGTTCACACCAAAATTTCTGAATTCGCAGCAAGCCTTAATAGTTATGCATATGAATGTAATATGTTTTGGTATTTGCGAAGTCACAATCTTTGTTGGTGATCTGCTATTACTGAAGCTCAATTTAGGAGCACGATACCATGTTGTTTTTCCACTTCATTCCGTTTTTAACGAACTGGGTATATGTAAAGTCATTATCACCGATGAGAGATCATGGAGATCATTTGAGGCAACAGACCTGGCATGGATGACATCAAATGGTTTATGGTTTACTTCCAAGTACAGTAAATATTAACCTCACTTGTTTTCCGGTGCTGAGACTGCTCATACAATGATTGTGTATCAGCAGTCGTCATACTAGACCACTATCAATCTATGTCATCCATTAAATAAAATATACACTTTATTTTCTACTTATGCTATTGGAAAATGTTGCTTCTTCAGTTATACCTTATGAAGCTCTCTTTTAGATCTTATAACAAAGTGTGTGTTCTAATTTTTATTGGTTTGTATCGAAAACTAGAAGCTGAAAACTTATAATATTTGTTTTAGGCAAGCATCACGATCAAGGCAACCATAGCACATGTCTATGCAGTTGAGTTACAAGTAAACCTATAAGCCGACGATGTGTAAATTTAGTTCTACTTCTTAGAATTTATTTCTACCAATTATATAGCTAACTGATTCAGAAATACTAGTAACATTAAAACTCCAATAATCCACATGGACATCAGGAGCCGCAAGCTTAAACATAAGCTGCAACTGACATAGCATCACGCTTGTCCGTGGCGACTCGGGACCAAGCAACGGTAATCACTACCTTAACATCACCAAAGAAGCATTTTTCCCTGCTTATTTTACTAAATTTGGCTGGGAACTTGACAAGACGTTGTGCAGCAATTGAACCAGATTCAGAGTAGACTTGTATGTCAACATCCAACCTTCCTGGAGCTTCTACAGAAACAACATTCCTTGAAAGATGTAGGTAACCATCGCCACCTTTCAGCTTTGATCCATCTTTTGAATCAACCATCACAAGTTCCCCGGGTGCAGGCTCAGTAACAAGAGTAACTCGGTTATCTTCTGTGACATGAAGTTTCCCTGGTAGTGAGGAGCAAGCAACTCGGGCGCCATATTTAAAAGGCCATTTCTCACTGTTGGCAACCTGGATAGCCAAGATAGTGGCCTGGGTTGTCCTTCTAACCTTCTGCACAGATAACTCTATCTGGCAGAAACAGTTCTCAAAGCGAATGGTAGATGCTGCATGGCCGAATATGTGGCGACAGTTGCGCCCTTCAGTGATCAATGCTTTATCTTCGGACCTTGGTGTACCCTTTACTTTTAGTTCGATTTCAAAGTTGACCGTGTCTGCAAATACAACAGCACGAGATGGCCCAATCAAGCGCAAGAAAGGATCCTGAAAGGTAAAACCCCATTATATTAGTCAACAACTCTTCCGAAAAAAGAGAATGAAGAGCAAATTGAAATACATACATCCTGTGTCAGTTCTTGAGCACTGTCCCTATCACAGTAGAAGAGAAAGTTGCGGTTGTGATCCACGACATCTCGGACGGCAACCTCACCATACACAGACAAGGGCCATCCAAGGCCACCGGATATTTCTGCGAGCTTGATGGAGAATATCTGTAAGGTTTCAGGAGTGGTTGCTTGGCTGCTGGGTGGGTTGCATCGAGGCGTGTAGTATGTAAACTGCATGGAACTCAATGATGCTGCAGCACCCAAGTTAAGAAGCGTGTGTTAGAAATCTGACATGAATTAGTACTAGCTGATTAAGCAGAGAAGTAAATCCCTAATTTCCATGTAGAAAAAGGAACTATTGAAACTACTAGCAGGTAAGAAAAAACGAGCTGCAGACAGGATGTTTACTCACTCATGTGCCTAAATGAACCGCAGGTTGGGCCCCATATATATTCCCAGGAGCTACGGTAGTCAGCGAAATCCTTCGCCTCATCAGCCATATCATCATCTGACGTCTCCTCGTCTGAGGTCTCCTCGTCCATTTCGTCATGATCGAGATCATCTTGGAGAGAGTTGAGTCCCAGTCTGGTCACTGAATCGGTGAAACGGCCAGGATCTGCAGGTTGGATTAACAGTTTGTCTGATCCGACCGTAGACATGTTCTCCTGTATGGCTGGCTCGCTCTTCATGGATATGTCGAATTTGTCGCACAAGTCTTTGATCTGCTGCTGCTGCTGCTGCTGCTGCAAGGTCTTCCTCTCCATCTTCCTCGCCTCGCCTCGACTACACTCCCTCCCTTTCTTCTCGCCTCGAATTTGTCGCTCGCTTTTTTTCACGCCGCCGCCACCAAGATCGATCGAGGGGTTCGATGAGAGAAAAACTCTGCCCGATGGATGCATATATATGCACGCACGGAGGACTCAGATCCGTAGAAACCGAAATCGCAGCACTTTCCTTCTTTTTTATTACGTACACCATATGGCTAGTATATCTGTATATGTATCGGACACGCTTTGGCATAAAATTAGCAACTCTATGTGACACGACAATCCATGAACAAATTAATAGCTGGATGACATAGATTAGTACTAACTCGATTACAACTCGTGTCACACAAGCTAACTAAATTCAGCTACAGTAATAAATATCTGGATGACATAAGATCATATTGAGCAGATGAATTAAAACGGTTTGGCGTGCAAAATAATGGTTAGTTTACGGTTCTGGCAAAACACACAAACGACCCGTCTAGATCTAGTAAAACCGTCTGGCACTCATCACCACTAATATAAAAAGGCACAGAGTGTGGGGATCCAAACGATCTTGACCGTCTAACGCTAGATCCAACGGACCCAATCACCGCTAAAACACATTGTCAGCCTTCATTCTTTTGGACCGTCTAACACTAGATCCTACGAGCACTTATTTTCCTGCCAAATCAATAGCCGAGTTAATATGGGAGTAATCCAGAGAATTAATTAGGGACACGGATTTTTAAAGGAATAAAAACCTCCAGCCTTGCATACCCGTGTTGTTATTTTGAAACCTGCCAGTAATTTGCCATAATAGCGACAATCAATTTGGATATTATTTGAGGGTAGGAGACTGTGAAAATTAATGCAGCGATTTTATAGAAGAAATATCATGGCGATGATATGTGATGTTTTGACCTTGGATAAAAATACAATCTTAAATTAGACATTACCACAAAACCAGTTTCAGGAGGGCACAAAACTTAGACGCGCATTGCGCGTGCAAAATTACTAGTTTTTCTAAGGGAGCCAAAAAATGGGCAACGAAAATCCTCATATCACCGGGATTGAGTACCGGATTTTAAGTTCAACGTATACACACGAACAGTATGGTGGGAGGGACATTTCAGCGCCGCCTTTCCCACTCCCGCGTCGTCGCCAATCTCCTCGCCCTCACAAAATCCGCACTCGCCACTCTGCCCCCAGTCGGAATGCTTCCCTTTGTGTCACCCGCTCTCAAACAAAATTGACATGTGATTATATCAAATTTGAACTACAACCGTGTGATAATTAGAACTACAGCCATGTGATAGTTTGCTCTGATTTTTTTTTCAAAAATCATTTTAAGGTACACAAGTAGTGATTATATTACAGAACCATCGATAGATTAAAAAAATTCAACCTCTTTCAATGAAAAGCCATGGCGGCTATATTGACCATGTTTTTTAAAAAAAGTGAAAATAGTATAAAAAAAAAGTTCCTTTGGCATGGAGTCCTTTTATGTGTACTAGTTTTAGGGAAAATGATAAACTTGAGTTTTGACAAGCTATTCAAGAAGATATTTCACAAAAAGATATATCATATATAAACATGTATAGTTTTCAAACCAAAAGACCAAATTATTGCAATTCTCGTGTCATAGTTTTGGATAAAGTACCCATATTTGGCACATAGGTGTATCTAGGTATGGGAACAATGGTGTCAAACTGAGTTTTGAAATTATTTATAGAAATATCATTTTCTATATTCTAAGTGTCAAAAATGACTTTTTGTGACGCAAGGTCAAAACATATGGTGCAAAATTGCACTCATTAATTTTTCACACAAAGTACTCAATATTTTATGGATAATCTCCAAGCATTAGGAATTTTCTCGCTTCCTACCTAATTTTTCCTATTTAAATGACTTGATGCGATTTCTCGAAAGTAATTCAAATTTGAACTAAAACCGTGTTATAGTTTGCTCTGATATTTTTTCAAAAATCATTTTAAGCTACACAAGTAGTGATTATATTATAGAACCGACGATAGTTTTAACAATTTTACCTCTTTTTTTATTCTTCCCACTTTGATTTCTTCCATCCATATATAAACCTCTTTATTTTTTCATATCTAAATCGGTGATTCACCAATGGATATAGCAGCCCACTCGGCTGCCACATTTCATAAAAAAACATCTTGACGCAACCGAGACAATTCAAATGAAAAATGTGTCTTATTTTGAAGGTGTGCATGTTGTTCGAATCCATTAATAATAATCGGTTTAGGTTCGACGCCCCGTCCGCCGCCCATCTCCAGCCGCCGAGGTTCTCCCGTCCAGCGCCACCGCGCTCCCCTCGCTCCGCCGTCCCCGATCCAGCCCGACCCCCTCGCCTTCTTCGCTCGCTCGCTCGCTCTGCTCTGGGGTTTGCCCTCCGCGCTGTCGCGTCCCAGGTCTCGCCGGCACCGTTGGAGGGACTTCGAACACGTCCCCCTATGCCGGCGACGGTGACGAGGCAACAGGAAGTCGACCAGTACGAGGTGCTCTTCCTGCCGTCGGGTGACCTGAAGTTGGCAGAGAGCAAGGAAACCAACAAGAACACCAAGAACCAGAAGGCGCGGCATGGAGAAGCTGAGAGACCTGAAGAACCCGTGGAGGATATGAATTCAGAGGGCAGCGATTCGTTCATGCAGGAGGAAGCCGAGAACGAGATGACGGGAATCAGACCTGAGATGCCGCTGTACGTGAAGCAGGAGGATTATTTTGCCAAGGAAATACAGAGAGCTTTGCTCGACATCCAAGACAAGTTGGCAAAGAAGAAAACACGTGGGGAGACCTTGCTGCCGCTCTTGCTGCAGCTCAAAGGTATATCCAGCAGATTGGATCACGGTTGCTATGACGAACAGAATGAGACACGCTGGGGCAAACCAGCCATAGAGCCATGTTTGGATACAAATGAGGGCACAGACACGACCATGGTCGAATCAGACATCAAACCTGCTGCTGATCATAGTGCCACCAATTCGATGACCGTCCAAGCGGAAACCTTGGGCAGATGGTCAAAGACTTTTTCGAATCAATGAGGAGCGAGCCAGCCATACAGGAGCACATGCTTGTTCTTGGATCAGACAAGCTGTTAACTGAACCTGCAGCAGATCCAAGTGCCACCAATTCAATGACCATCAAAGCGGAGACCTTGCGGCAGATGGTCAAAGACTTCTCCAATTCAATGAGGAGCGCGTCAGCCATACAGGAGCACACGCCTATGGTCGGATCAGACAAGCTGTTAGTCCAACCTGCAGATCCCAGTGCCACCGATTCAGTGACCAGATTGGGACAGTACTCTCTCCAAGTTGATCTCGATCATGGCGAGATGGCCAAGAAGACGGCAGAGAAGGAGATGACCAAGAAGACGGCATACGAGGAGACAGCAGACAAGGAGGAGAAGCATTTCGCTAACTACCGTAGGTACTGGGAAGCTATGTGGAGCAAAACCTGCGGTTCCTTTGAAGACATAAGTGAGTAAACATCCCGCCTGCTACTTATGTCACTCGTTTTTTCTTACCTAGTAGTTTTTAGAAATAAGGCTAGATGCCCTGCTTTAGGAAAGCAAACCAAAGTAAAACTGTTTAGCTGACATATCAGCTAGCAGGGAGTTGAAAAGAAAAACACCACCTTAGCCACCAAAACACGCCACACAGAATCACCAGGCTCACGCATGAGCAGAATTCAGAGTACAACAGGAACAAAACACTACTGTGAGCGCCAATTACAGAAAAACACACAAACAAAGCAGCGAAGCCCTCTATCCCACGCCATGACGAACCACAAGTTGATAATTCTTGGCGATCCTCAGCATCTTCTCGATGAGTTTCCTTCCCGCAACCTTAAGCTTTTCCGGCAAGAGAATGATCCACTACGTGAGAAAGAGATGGTTTTGTAAACATTGGTTAGCACCGAGGAATTAATCTTTCCATTAAAGACCACATCATTCCTGCTAGTCCAAATCGACCAATCAATGGCCCCCATCACCCCCAGATCAGGCGATTAGCTTTCACCCCAGGGACCAGGTCTGCCCAACGCAACCTCGATGAAATCCTCAAAGCTGCCAGGGGGTGATCCCAATTCAAGGCTTCCTTAACGCACCACCAAACAAAGTGCGAAGGTGGGCAACCAAAAATAAGGTGAGCGGCAGTTTCCAGTTCACCACACATTCGACAGCCTGGCTCCCTGGCCACCCTTTCGAAATGAGATCCGCTGTAACCTGCACTCTCCCTTTGAAACACATCCAGGTAAAAATGATGTTTTTAAGTGGCATATATGCTTTCCACAACTCCATAACCCGTGAGTCATACACTCCAGGGTTACAAATATGATAATAAAGCGATTTAGACGTATATACGCCATCTTTTGTGAGTGCCCAGTATCCCACATCTGGGCTCTGGCCAAGCTCAACATTCTCAAGCAAGGCCCACAACTGACTCCACTCAGCCACCTCCACTACGGGAAAATGCCTCTCCGCCGAGTGGTCAAAAGACTCGGCGAAGGCCCAAATCCAGCTCGGCGATGCCTTTGCCGAGTATGGAACTCGGCGACATAGACTCGGCAAAAAACGCCTCGGCGAAGAGGCTTCGCCGAGTGCCTTTTGTCGGGGGGACTCGGCGAAGCCTTCGCCGAGTGTCTTTATACCCCACTCGGCGAAGAAAAGCAGATCCAGCCTGTCCCTTGTCAGATGTGTGTCAGACGAGTGTTAGGCATTCGCCGAGTCCGGGGACAAGACACTCGGCGAAGACATGGCGCACAACCGCGCGACACGTGTCCAGAAATGGCGGGCTCGGTAAAGAATTTCGCCGAGATGCTGTCTTCGCCGAGTGCCAGGCTTGCTGTTCGCCGAGCCTCAGCTTCGCCGAGTGCCTCCTTCGCCGAGGCTTTGCTTCGCCGGGTGCGGCTTCGCCGAGTGCCGCGCGGTCACCACGTGCTCGGCAAAGGTGGACCAAAAGGTCACCTGGGGAACATCTTCGCCGAGTGGCAGACTCGGCAAAGGGGAACGTCTCGGCGAAGCACGTTCCCAGGTGAGCGTTTTGGCTCCTGGAGCACCGCTTCGCCGAGTGCCTTACACGGCAAAGGCGTCTTCGCCGAGTGCCCAACTCGGCAAAGATGCCCAAATTGTCCAGATTTTTCCTGCTTTAATTGCATTCCCTGCACAGAAACAGTAATATAGTTGTATATGCACATCTGCTTCACTAGCAGGCACAGAAAATAGATAGAACACAACAAATGCACAAACACAATTTTGGTAGCACATCACAATGTAAATTCAAACCTCCCACCGTGATCACCCTCCCCACCACCACCTCAGAATCCTCACAGCAAGCAAAAAGAGAAGGAAAACAAATCTTCAGCTGCACCTGCCCAAACCACACATCTTGCCAAAATCTTGCCTTTTCACCATCTCCCAGGTGATACCCAACACTCGGATGCACCCATTTTTTAATAGCGTGTAAACTCTTACATAGTAGTTCAGTACTTTCCTTTTTCTACAAGGAAATTAGGGATTTATTGTTCTGCTTAATTAGCTAGTAGTAATTCATGTTTGTTTTCTAACACACGCTTTTTAACTTGGGTGCACCAGCGGCACTGAGTTCCATGCATTTTACACACTACACACCTGGATGCATCCCACCCAGCAGCTGCGCGACCACTCCTGAAACCTTGCAGATATTCTCCATCAAGCTCGCAGAAATAGCTGCTGGCCATGGATTTGGATGGCCCTTGTCTGTCTACGGCGGGGTTGCCGTCTGAGATGTCGTGGATCACAACCGCAACTTTCTCTTCTACTGTGGTAGGAGCAATGCTCAAGAACTGACACAAAATGTATGTATTTTTATTCGCTCTTCGTTCTCTTTTTGGATGAGCTGTTGATTAATGGGGTTCTATCGTTAATGCTCGCAGGATCCTTTCTTGCGCTTGATTGGGCCGTCTCGGCGTCTCGTGCTGTTGTATATCAAGACACGGTCAACTTTGAAATCGAACTAGAAGTAAAAGGTACAACAAGGTCTAAAGATAAAGCATTGATCGTTAAACAGCGCAACTGTCGTAGCGTCTTTGGTGATGGTGCATCTACTGTTAACATTGGGAATTGTTTCTGCAAGATAGAGTTCTGTGTGCAGATGGTTAGAAGAACAATCCAAGCCACTATCTTGGGTGTCCAGGTTGCCAGTAGTGAGCAATGGCCTTTTAAATATGGTGCCCGAGTTGTTTGCTCCTCACTACCAGGGAAACTTCATGTCACACAAGATAACCAAGTCACTCTTGTTACTGAGCCCGCATCCGGGGAACTTGTGATGGTTGATTCAAAAGATGGAGCAAAGCTGAAAGGTGGCGATGGTTACCTACATCTTTCAAGGAATGTTGTTTCTGTAGAAGATCAAGGAAGGCTGGATGTTGACATACAAGCCTACTCTGAATCTGGTGGTATTGATGCACAACGTCTTGTCAGTTTCCCAGCCAAATTTAGCAAAATAACCAGGAAAAGTTGTTTCTTTGATGACGTTAGTGTGTTGATTACCGTTGCTTGGTCCCTAGTCGCCACGGACAAGCGTGATGTTACGTCATATGGAGCTTTGGTTTAAGCTTGCGGCTCCTGATGTCCATGTGGGTTATTGGAGTTTTAATGTTAGTAGTATATCTGTATCAGTTAGCTATATAATTGGTCCAACTGTCGTGTATTGGTATTGACTATAACTCAGCTATTTGTGTGCCGACTATGACTTGGCCATACAGCTATTTGTTCATCGACTGTTGTGTGAAGTGCTGTTGTTTTGGTTAATTACCGTTACTGCTGCCTGATGTAGGTCCTTTTTTTTCTGGACAACAATACCTGGTTTCTTGTATAATCTGGTTCCGCATGTTCTGTTTGATAGAGCAAAATAGAGGGCACTCTTACTTTGTTTCAATAACCTTTGCATTCAAGGTAGATTTCTTTCAATTGTGTGCCAAGTATAATCCATCACGCATGCATCAGGTGACAATAGAATTGACTGAATAGGATAGTGAACAAAGGCAAGTCGGCCAAATAATTAGAAGAGAATGACCATTGTAGTGAGCCACATACAAGGATCAAGCATGATCATTGTCCTACTACTAACTGAGCTATTGAAATGGTACAAAACAGAGGACACCTCCCTGTACGGAGCTTGGCTTCGACCGCCGGCTTCTTGGTGTTCTCCCACGACAGGATGGATGCCATCCTGTGCTTCAGCCCTGAAGCATCAAATTTTCCAGTTGAGACAGAGAACTCTCAAAGTTTAGTTAAGTTCGTTTCGGTTGGATCACCTGTTGTCGACCTTGCTCTTGTGGTTCTCCTCCTGGGCATTGACCATCGACAGCTTCCTCTCAATCTCCACCTTGTGTCCGTCAGTCGTAACTATGATCGCACCATCGCAAGGGAGGATTCTTAACTGAAACTTACACCAAGGATACTGTACCTCGGTCAGTAGTTGAACTCGCTGCTGTTCTGTCTGCTGGTGCTGGAGGCACGTCTGCAGCAAAACGGATTCAATTACAACCCACGCCGATTATGAGATGTTTAATCAACTCTTGGGTAAAATTATTTTTCTCTTGCGGCAGTTAACAATGTTCTGTTACATCGTTTTTGTGCGCTGAAATTGGACATGCGCAAGGCTTACGACCGGGTTGAGTGGCAATATCTGGAGGCGATCATGCTCAAGTTAGGCTTTAGTCGGACTTGGGTATCTCTAGTCATGCGACTAGTAACTACAGTATCCTTCTCAGTACTGTTTAATGGAGTACCTCAGGAGGGATTTCGGCCTACTAGGGGTATCCGTCAGGGTGACTCTATCTCACCGTACTTGTTCTTGTTGTCAGCAGAGGGCCTTTCGTGCCTTTAAAAAAATCAACTTCAGTCATCACCACTTAACGGAATACAGGTGGCAACCACAGCCCCAGCTGTGAACCATCTCTTGTTTGCGGATGACAGCCTGTTGTTCTTCAAAGCAAGTATTGAGGGAGCTCGTGCAGTGAAAGATGTCCTGGTCAAGTACTGCAATGCATCGGGACAGAGGATCAACACGGATAAATCTTCTATTTTCTTTAGTAAGAGATGTCCGTGTTATTCAACGTGAGAGCAATATGACCGAACCGCATTTTCTATATTCAACACATGAAGATATACATGATGGAGTTACATGGGCTGGGCCAACTATGGGCCTAATATACACTTAACACCCCCCCCCCCCCCTCAAACTTAAGGTGGATCAGGAGCATCGGATACACTAAGTTTGAGAATATGAAAACTATGTTGATCTCGAGTTTGAGCCTTCGTGAAGAAATCTGCAACTTGAAGCTCTGATGGAATATACTGGAGCTTAATAGTAGATTGCTGACAATGAGATCGAGTGAAAGATGCATCCACACCAATGTGTTTAGTCAGCTCATGTTGACAGGATCATTAGCAATTTGAATAGCAGCAGTGCTGTCACAGAGAAGAGGTGTAGGTGTATGACATGAAACCCCAAGATCAGCCAATAACCAGCGAGCCACACAATCTCTGATGTAGTAGTAGCAAGAGCCCTAAGCTCAGCCTCAGCGCTAGAGCGAGACACAGCAGTTTGCTTCTTTGATTTCCATGCAATGAGAGATGTTCCAAGAAATATGCAATAACCAGTGACTGAACGTCGATCGACGGGATCACTCGCCCAAGTGGAATCAGAGTAAGCATGAAGTTGGAGCTGACTTGAGTTAGCATAGAACAAGCGGCGAGATGTAGTACCCCTTAAATATCGAAGCAGTCGAAGTAGATGGCCATAGTGTACCGAAGTGGGAGCACCCACAAATTGGCTGAGAATATGAACTGCATGTGCAATATCAGGTCTTGTTACTGTTAGGTACACTAGACTGCCAACAATATGACGATAACGAGGGGGGAGTTCCATCGGTAGGACGCAATTGCAAATGAAGTTCCATGGGTGTAGTAGCAATGCATGTGTCAGTGAGGCCAGAGCGCGAAATCAAATCCCGAGTGTACCTTTGTTGAGAGATATAGTAACCATCATCTGTGTGTTGGACCTCAATTCCGAGAAAGTAACTGAGGGACCCCAAGTCTGACATCTTGAATTGCTCACTCAACTTTTTCTTGACAAAGGAAATATATCGAACATCATCTCCCGTGATCAGCATATCATCTACATACAGTAGAAGCAAAGTACGCCCACGCTCTGATGTATGAATGAAGAGAGCTGGGTCATGCTCACTAGGAGAAAAGCCAGCAGCTCGAACCACAGAAGTGAACCTCTCAAACCAGGCACGAGGAGCTTGTTTGAGCCCATATAGAGCCTTTCGAAGACGACAAACATGACCAGATGGAGCCTCAATACCTGGAGGTGGTTGCATATATACTTCCTCATGCAGATCACCATGAAGGAAAGCATTCTTCACATCCATTTGGGAAATTTTCCATGAACGAGTGGCAGCCACAGCAATCAAAGTGCGAACTGAAGTCATGTGAGCAACTGGAGCAAAAGTCTCATCATAATCTCTCCCATGAGCCTGCTGAAAACCTCTTGCAACAAGACGAGCCTTGTAGCGTTCCACAGATCCATCTGACTTGGTTTTGACCTTGTACACCCATTTGCAAGTGATAGGGATGGACCGAGAAGGTAGAGGAACCAAATCCCATGTACCAGTACCCTCTAGAGCTGCAAGCTCCTCAGACATAGCCAATTGCCACTCAGGTAACACCACTGCCTCCTGATAAGTAGTAGGCTCATAAGCTGCCCCTGCACAGAAATCATTGCGATATCTGCTAGGAATCTCAAGAGAGGTGCGATCACGAAGAGCATACCTTGTTGTCTGAGAGGAGTCATCAGTGCAAGGATCAGTAGTACTGGCCGGAGGAGAAGACAAAGGAATGGATGAGTGAATATCTGGTGAAACTCTAGGACGACGACTATAATGAAAAGGAAAACTAGTTAGAGGAGGAGCTGGTGAATCATATGCTGGAGATGTACCCGAAGACTGATCAGGTGCAGAATCATCTGAAAATAGGTGGAAGTGAAAGAAAGGAGGTAGATTCGAAAGTGGTTGATGATGAAGATTGAGTCGAAGGGGAAAGAAAAAGGGTTTATCCTCAACAAAAGTGACATCACGAGAAAAGCGAATGCGACGAGCAGACGAATCATAGCAACGGTAGCCCTTATGCTCGAGACTATAGCCAAGGAAAACACACTGAACAGACTGTGCAGTCAACTTGGTACGCTCACGAGGTGCTAAAAGAACATAGCAAATACAACCAAAAACACGAAGATGGTCATACGTGGGAGGAGAACCAAACAAACTCTCACCAGGAGACTTGCCTTGAAGACGAGAAGAAGGCTGGAGATTGATAAGGTAGACAGCAGTCGAGATAGCTTCACCCCAAAACTGAGTAGGCACAAAAGATGAAATTAGAAGAGTGCGAGCTGTCTCAACAATGTGTCGGTGCTTGCGTTCAGCAACACCATTCTGGCATGAGCACCAGGACATGAAAGTTGAGGGAGAGTACCCTCAGAAGAGAGAAACTCACGAAAAGACGTAGACAGATATTCCCCCCAGAGTCAGAACGAAAAACACGAATCGCACTGGAGAATTGAGTATGCAACATGCACACAAAAGCCTTATATATAGAAATCAATTCAGAACGATGCTTCATGAAATACACCCAAGTATATCGAGAGTGATCATCAATAAATATGACATAATATTTGTGACCACCTTTTGAAACAAAAGGAGAGGGGCCCCATACATCAGAGTGCACCAAATCAAAAAGATGGCTAGAATGAGTAGTGCTAGAGGGGTATGGTAGTTGAATCTGCTTGCCTAGCTTACATCCCTTACAATGAAAACCAGAATCTACAGGGACCCGACCCAAAACACCTTGCTGAACAAGAGTAGATAAACGAGAACCACACAAGTGACCTAAACGATGATGCCACTGGGCAAACGAAAGAGACGAAGTAGAACTTGATGTAGATGCTGCAGAGCGAAACAATGATGCAGTGGAAGCCGAAGGAAGGTGCAAGTTGTTAAGGATGTAGAGGGATGTGGATCCTCTACGGCGATGGCCAGTTCCAATGATCCTCTTGCTCTGACGATCCTGCACATAACAAGAGGAGGCATCAAAACCAACAAAATAGTTCATATCAGTAATCTGACCAACAGACATAAGGTTCATGGACAACTGAGGAACAAAAGAGATGTCCGGGACAGTAAACTTTGATGTGCAAAGAGAACCCTGATGGGTAACAGAACAAGATGTACCATCAGCAGTCTGAACAGATGCACCATCCTTCACTGGCTGGCAAGACACAAGCTGAGAGTGGTCGGATGTCACATGAAAAGAGGCACCAGAGTCCAAAACCCAAGGCTGAGTTGGAGCCACAGCAGACTGAGAAAGAGCAGACACAGAAGCACTCCTAGCTGATGTTTCAGTGACCGCAGCAGTAGAAGGCCTCACAAACTGAGGCTGAGCACGGTTAGGTGCAGGACGCTGCTGATCCTGAAGGGCTGCTCGTCTAGCATAAAACTGAGCTAGCAACTCTGGGTGAAGCTGGAAACAACCAGCCGTGTTGTGTCCTATCTTCTTGCAATGAGGGCAGATGTCACGCGACGGAGGTCGCCATGAAGCCTTGGGAGGACCTGTCCGGTGAGGAAAACCCAAGACACTGTTGGGTAGAGACGATGTATAAGTCGTAGCCAAAGAACGAAGACGAGTCTCCTCAGCAATCAGACTAGCAAGTGCCTCAGTCAAAGTGGGAGAAGTAGTACGACCAAGGAGTTGAGTGCGGATGTTCTCATACTCCTGCCTCAGCTTCATCACAAACTGGTACATGAGTGTTCGTTGTTCAAATTCTTCCTTAGCCACACAAGATGTGCAACCAGGGCTGCTCTTTGGAACCATGGAGCTAAGTTGGCCGCTAATGCGAGTGAAGGCAGCATAGTACTCATCCATGGACATGTCATTTTGCTGAGTACTGTTTAAATTTTGTAGCAAGGAGAAATGAAGTGCACCACTAGGCTGAAGATACCGCTGCTCAAAATATGTCCAGATTTCCTTGGCTGATGTGTGATGCTCAAGACTCATCCGGAGAGAAGGGTCAACACCCAGAACCAAAGCTCCCATCACACGATCATCAGCCTTTTGCCAAGATTTCTTTGCTGCTTCATCATCTCGAGTAGATGGATCATCGGTCAAGTGAGAGGCAAGACCAGCAGCTCTCACAACCGTCCTAGCTGAGAAAGCCCATTCTCGGTAGTTGGAGCCATCCAGCTTGATATCAATAGACATGGAACCTTCATTCCTTGCCATGGCAGCAAACAAAGCATGTGAGATCGAGTTCGACGATGTGCGGAGACGCGCGGAGCTGGAGAGGAGGCGATGCGCGGCGGAGATGCGCGGAGACGACGACGGCGCGATGTGGGCGACCGTCTAAAAGCAAAAGCGCGGACGACGAAGGATGCGCGGGACGACGGAGATGGCGGGACGACGATGCGCGGCGAGGACGACGGAGATGACGGCGGTGATGCCGCGGAGACGACGACGGAGATGACGGCGACGGCGATGGAGACGGAGATGGAGACGACCGGGGAGCTCGCCGGAGTCAGCACGCCGACGAAGACGGCGACGGCGACGGGGCGCCCAGCTCTGATACCATGTTATTCAACGTGAGAGCAATATGACCGAACCGCATTTTCTATATTCAACACATGAAGATATACATGATGGAGTTACATGGGCTGGGCCAACTATGGGCCTAATATACACTTAACAGTCCGGACGTTATCAAAGAGGGGGTGAAATCTGAGCTAGATGTGCAAAGAGAAACCCTCAATGAGAAGTATCTTGGGATGCCGGCGGATGTGGGCAAATCCAAGAGTGGTGCTTTCAAGTACCTGAAGGACCGAGTGTGGAAAAAGGTCTTGGGCTGGCTGGAGCAACTCCTATCTGTTGGTGGGAAGGAGATCCTTATTAAGTCAGTAGCTCAGGCCATCCCCACATTCTCCATGTCCTGTTTCAAATTACCCAGAGGACTATGCGACCACATAAATGCAATGCTTAGGAAGTTCTGGTGGGGATGTAAAGATGGCGAGAGGAGGACGTGCTGGGTCTCACGGGAGAAAATGACCCAACCAAAAGTATGCTGGCAGCCTAGGATTCAGAGATATCGAGCTTTTCAACTTGGCTCTTCTCGCGCGGCAAGCATGGCGAATACTAAAAGAACCAACGGCGCTGAGCGCCCGGGTTCTTAAGGCTGTTTATTTCCCCACCTCTGATATATTGAGTGCTGAGCTTGGGAATCATCCATCTCAGGTGTGGAGAGCGATTATAGAGGGGCGGGATGCTCTGAAAATTGGCCTCATTCGCCGCATTGGCGATGGAAGATCTACTGATGCGTGGGTCGACAACTGGCTGCCTAGGGATGAGCGTCTATCCCCTGTGGCGCCGGTGAAGGACGGAGCGCCCAGGAAGGTGTGTGACTACATTGATGCAGCGACTGCATCATGGAATACTGAGAAGATTGGGGAGTTCTTTCTCCCTATGGACTCCGAAGTAATCAGGGGGATCCCTCTTAGCTCAAGAAATCAGGAGGATTTTTGGGCATGGCATCACGAGAAGACGGGGATCTTCTCTGTCCGTTCTGCGTACAGGGCGCTGTCGAATATGAAGCGTGTCAGGGAGGACTGGTTTGATGAAAGGGCGAGCTCCTCGAGCGCATCAGCGGAGGGGAAGATGTGGACTAGGCTATGGAAGTGCAAAGTCCCGTCGAAGCTTTGCCTTTTTCTGTGGCGTTTGGCACAATGCTCTCTGCCCACCGGCGACGTGCGGCATCACAGGGGCATGGCCCCTTCTCCGGCGTGCTCAGTGTGCAGCATGCAGGATTCCTGGCGCCACTCGTTAATCGAGTGCACCACTTCACGGTGCATTTGAGCGTTAACTGACCCAGTAATTGGGGAACACATCAGCTTAAACGAAGAGCCTTCGGCGCGCCAATGGCTTTTCGCTATGTTTGAGACTATGGATCATGCAGACCTCACTCGGATGATTGTCACCTCTGGGCTGTGTGGCATGCCAGACGGAAGATGATCCATGAGGATATACAGCAGAGTCCGATGGCGACGAATGCTTTCGTCGACAGCTTTCTTCGTGACCTGGAGCTAGCTACCCAGCAAAGAAGGAGGCTCCAAGTGGAGGACAGCGCATGCGACAACAACACATGCAATCACGCTGGAGACCTCCTCCTGCTGGCATGTGCAAAATCAACGTGGATGGGGCTGTTGCTAGATCGGTTCGTCAGGGAGCTGTTGGCGCAGTCTGTCGCTCGTCTGATGGTGCTTATTTAGGAGCCTCTGTGGTGGTCTACGACGGAGTTACCCACCCAGGCTGCCTAGAGGCAATGGCATGCCGCGAGGGTATAGCACTTGCGACTGATCTGTATGCCGGCGCGGTTATGATCGCTTCTGACTGTCTAGAAGTGGTGCAAGCGATTCAGGGCAGAAACTTGGGGCCCTATAGTCATATTCTGCAGGAAATCAACACCTCTGCTGATATTCGTGGTGGAACGAATTTCTGTCACGAAGGTAGGAGCCTGAACGTAGAGGCGCATCAGCTGGCACGTTTAGCTACTACACTACCGATTGGGCGCCATGTTTGGCTCGGTACCCTCCCTGAGGGGCTCATTTTCCCTGTAAACATTGTTTCAGTTGATCAATAAAGTGTTCGGAATTCTCAAAAAAAAAAAAAACTGATAATAACGAGCGTGCTCCTCGTTGTATTGAGACGTCGCAGCCCAGTATCATATTTGTAGATGTGGCTTAGAAATTGGCCCGCCTTAAATCTTGGGAGAGAGGGAAAGGCGGAAGAGAAGAGAGGAAGAAAAATATTGGCTAGGGTTTGTCTGTCTATCCCGGCCGGTGGCGAAGCCAGGAAGGGAGGGGCGATGTCGAAGAAGAACAACCTGTCCCTGAGGAGGAAGCAGCACGAGTTCGACCTGCAGAGTAATATCACTACCGCCAACCACTTACTGCTCTCTGTTGCTCTCTTCTTCCATGGATTTGTATAGCAGTCAGGCGAGAGGAAGAGTGTGATTTGTTGTTTCGGTCTGGTTTACTGATTGCGTGTGATGTACTGATCTGTGATTAACCTGGGAAGAAGAAGGCCAAGGAGGATGGGGCCAAGAAGCTGCAGGTCAAGAAATCCAAGATGAAGGTATATATACCCAATCCATTCCCCTGCTCTTATGCCTTGCTACACACTCGCTGGTGCAGTTGGCTCCTCGATTGGTTCCACGATGTGGCTGGACGCCTCTACGTGTGAATTTTGCATATCAAGTAGTGCATTTGTACGTGGAGTTTTGAATAGTACCTGGTACATTCCAACTCTGTCGCCGAACGTGTACCATCGGGTTGTCCCTATGTTTCTTTTTCTTTTTAGCATAACTAGCATGGTGGCCCTGGCAAATGCAAGGCGGCTTATGATAAGTTCATGGCCACACCACTTGTGGTATTACAGGTAGATGGGCCAACTCAAAATCATGACGTACAAGAATAAGGATCTAGAAGAAAGGAGGAAACCCGACTTGGAAAGCACGAAGGCTAGATTAGACTCCAAGTATAGGACTCTAGCTTATCTTGCCATACAGAAAAGTTTCCTTGTAACCGGACGAGCCGCCGTGTATATAAGGACGGCTCGCAGGGATTAGAACACTAAGCTCCTAGATATCAAGTCATACGACTAGTCGTGATTCGATACAGCGAATCGCACCATTATAATTAGAAACACCCATACCAATATCAAGCAAGGTAGGAGTAGATCTGTACCTCCCAAGCGAGGGGCTGAACCTGGGTCGTGCCTTGTGATCTAAGAATCTAAGTCGCCTAGTTCCACACCCTTGAAGTGATTTAGCTATGACATATGTTGTGACAAACCCATGACACTTCGGCTCCGGCCGCACCGAGCCTGGGCGACAACGGCCGTCCCTAACCGATACTCCTTTCTGTCCTAGGCGCGGCCTCGCGCGGAAGAATCCGGCCATGGCGCGGCGGCGGCAACGAATGTGCGCTGCGTTTTCTGGTTGGACTGAGATCTAATGAAAGTCACCTTGCATCTTTAGCCTGCTTATCTCCGTTGGATTGACATCTGACGGTCTAAATTTGTAAATAAAATTTTAAACTCTTCAGAAAAAATCCATTAAGCTCTATATGTTTTATTATGTATGTTGAGAAAGTTTAACTTCATTTGTATGAATGGTTTAGCATTAAATATATTTTTCATGTTTCAATATTAAAAAGCTAATAAATCATAAAAATATGTTAATTAAACAAAACTTTCTTGAAATGCACAATTAAACATATAGTGCTTACTGAATTTTTTTCAGATTTTTCTGAAGAGTTCAAAATTGTATCTATAAATTTGTATAGTCCGATGTCGATCGTCAAACAGACACGGGATTTTAGTCCCGTTCTCTGGTCAAGCTTTCCGTAACCACACGGACACAGGAACCGGATGGATGGGAAACCTTATCCTTTGACCGTTGACCGAACTAACGAGTGGAAAAAACCTGCCTACCGGATGCCACCTATCCACGCCAGCTGTATCGTGGAGCAGTAGGCTATCAGGATACGTTACGTTACTAGGTATCGTACGCAAATGATACGCAGCTATCAGGCGATACTATGCATCGTACACAAATGCCTTGTTGCTTTCCACGATCGATCAAATTAAGAATCCAAATAGGATTTAAATGCACAGCTATATGCCTATATTCGTCCAATCAGATATATGAGTCCAGGTCCAACAATACACAGATTCAATTTTATCATTAAATTCTAGCCACAAATAGTAGACCTAACTGTCAAAATAATTTTGATGATGTCGATTGATGTGGTTCCTCGCTTTCACCTATATATTGCTTTAGAAGTGATCCACGTACGATGTTTTTGGTCCGATTTCTATACGACTCGACGTGGGTTTATCGTATTCACTTAATTCCGCTCACGATGAGGCCACCAACGCGATCCATGCATCCTCCTCAAAATGGGATGATGGAAAATCTTTTTGTCCAGGTACTAATTGGTCATGTAGTAGCATACGCATAATGATGCGAACCGGTCTTCAATGAGTTCAAGGATGATCCGTTCCTTCGACCGATCTCATGTTCTCTATTGCACTCCCCAATTTAGGTTTCCCCCACGATACTTGTACGTTATCAGGCGTTGAGAAATACTCCCTCCGTTCCTAAATATAAGATGTTTTAGTTTTTGTTCACATGCACATGTACCTAGATGTATGTGGACATGTTTTAATGTGTATGTATATTTATTTTGGTCTGTACCTAGCCAAACATGTGATCTAGCTAGAACATCTTATATTGTGGAACGGAGGGAGTACTTCGGCTTAGAGGGTGGTCCCCCTTTCTTGTGTAAAAGCGATCATCATTTGAATCAAATAAGAAGAAAACATAGCTATTTCATCAAATCCCGATTGTGTGGCTGTTCAGTCTACCCCATGCATTAGAGATGCATGCGCGACTCCCGTCGTATGAAAATCTGACACAAACGCCGTACGTGTAGCATCACTCATATTGATTTTAGTTTGTTAAGAGGTATTATATTCGGGCAAACATATCATAGTCAGTAACTGACCACGAAAACTATCATGAACAAGGAGAAGACAAACAAAAAACAATTCATACAGAACTTGTATACGTAACAGAGTATATATTTTCTCGAAATAAAGGTTAAAATCTCCACCCGCCAAAATATTACTTTCTCCGTTCCAGTTTTTAGAGCAAATCTATGTGCGCAAGGTTTATCTGATTGAGGCTAAAATCTTGCATATAGTGGGTAGATTTAACCAGCCACTAATTAAGAAGCAATTACTATAATAAGATCATACCATGTCGCTATGTACTTATACAAGTAGAACACCGGCATTAGTTTCGCCTATGAACTTTTGCCAATTATATTTAATGATGGAAATCATATAGTTGTTAATCGAAATTATGGGCTATTATATGCATTCACTCAAAAAGTTTCTATAAATATTATACGGTAATGTGTATGTCATCTTCATGCAAGCCATCCCAATATCCTTTTTTTGCAACCCGTTGCTATAATCTATACTATAATACATGTAGTTGCCGTGATGGTACGTTCGTGAGGTACGTTTTGGTTTTGGGTGGTACGTCCTCCGCACTCCACCGAAAAATTCTAATCCAACTCGATTAAGGAGTCCTAATCAGACTAAGCTTCAAACAGTCCCCCTACGGTCCCACCGCTCGACCTCGACGCCGTCCCCGTGCTCCTGCCTCCTGCTCGTCGCCGGACTGACCCTCGGCCGCCGCTGGGGTCACGACCAGTCCCCGGGACGGACCTCCGACGCGCCGACCTGCGGTGGCAAACCAGAGGACGGGGAGGAGCGGCAGCAGGGCCTCGGCCGCCGCCGGGTCCCGACCAGTCCCCGGGACGGACCTCCGACGCTCGTCACGGGAGCAAGGGATAGCTACGGCTAGAGCAAGAGCTGCGCGTGGAGGGCGTCGTCGCGCCCGGTCTCTTGGCGGCGTCGACTAGAAAAAGGAGAAGATGTGCAATTGGACCTCACATCCTCGCCGACGGAGAAGGTCGCCGGCCGTCGGTTTGGGTGCTCGTCGGCCGTACGACGCGAGCAGGTATGCAAGGCGCCAAGGCGTCGTGTGTGTGCGTTCCTGTGCGGGTGTATTGCGTGCGTGGTCGTCATGAGTGTGTGCTGGCTGTGGTGTTGTGTCGCTAGGGAGATGAGGAATTGGGGGAGGGACTCAATCGTGAAACGAAATAAGGCGGCAGGGGTGTAGGTGGAAAATGATCAGGAGAGAGATTAGGGTTTCTGTCCGATTGGGCCTTGGGCCTCTCATAGGCCTGGCCGGCTGGGCTGCTCTCTCTCGGTATAAACGTTTTGTTTTAATTTTCCTATGCGACACAAATCACTGACGATCGTCTACTTCACTCACTGAATTTTTTCCATGTTCTCATGAAATTGCAACGAATTTTTTCCATGTTCTCATGAGTGGGTCTGGAAGATGTCAAGCTAGCCTACGCTGCTGTTTTTATTGACAGGAATATTTTCAGAAGATTGGACGTGACGCTGCTGTTTCAATATTTTAAAGGAGATTAGACAATTAAAAAAAATGTTGGACAGTCGCTGCTCCCTCGCTGAAGTACAGGAGTGCAAGATATTGATGGGTTGATTCAAGAATTATTTTTACGGCCAGCTTATCTCTATATAGTACTACTTTGAAGGAGAGTGTTTCCTTTGAAGGATTTAAGAAAAAAAATACGACATGTTAAGATTTTAAAAAACATCGGGACTTAAGACTCTTCGATACCTTTTTCAACTGATTATTTAAGAAATAAAAAAATGTAGACTTCAACTGATTATTTAAGAAATTCAAATAAAAAATCCATAGATTGCATATTTGTAGACGGAACATAAACATAGACTGCCAAATTATGAATTATCGAATTAAATGTTTTCAATTGAACATCATGTTATACTACTATTTTACAAAAAATGTGTTACATGAATTAGAAAGGAATTAACAGGCGTCGCAACAAACGCGTTTCTTTTTTAGTCTGTCGTCTTCTCAATAAACCCAATCGACATCGGTCCAGATTAATGAAAGGAGTCATAGGTGTCGCCAATATTGGAGACGACGATAATGAGTTTAAACGACATGGATTTTACTCCCGTTACAACGCACGGGCATTTTCCTAGTCTTAGTACTATCAATTAGATACACCCATAAAACATGACGATTTGTAAATTATAAACCACACAAACATTCAATGCCAGAAAAATTAGCCTCTTGACTACCATAATTAACTAAATCTTGCATATTTATTTTGTCAACTTTAAGTTTTATTTGTTTTAGTAATTTTTTTAAGAGATACACGATACAATGCGCCGGGTGTAGTTCTAGTTATTTTTAAGCTTGTGCGCACAAACTAAAACGGTGGGCCTCCTAAGAAAAAACTAAAACGGAGGGAATATCAAAGTTAATGCAAGACAACGCGGTCCAACTCATCCAGAAGCAGCGGAGTTTTTAAAGTCAAACTTGCGATTGAGCCAAGCGCATGCGCATTCCTGACTGCTGCCGATTGAGCCACCCACGGGCGGCGACCGAGTGAGATGGGTTCCCTGCTGATGCCGCTGCTGAGCAGCTTGGCCGCCAAGGCCGGCGACGCGCTGGTACGCGAGCTGCTGCGGGCGTGGGGGCTGGACAAGGCCCGCCGGAAGCTGGAGCGCCACCTCTCGGCCGTCCAGTACATCCTGCTGGACGCCGAGGCCAAGAGCCGCTCCAACCCCGCCGTCCGCCGGTGGATCAACGACCTCAAGACTGCCGCCTACCAAGCCGACGACGTCCTTGACAGCTTCCGCTACGAGGCGCTGCGCCGTCGTGCCGCCGCCCAGATCAGCCACCCCTCCACCGCACGCAAGGTTCGTCCTCCTCCTACCTTTTTTGAGGAAGGCAGTCAGCGCTGCTTTCAATTGATTAGAGGAATAAAGAAACAGAGTTCAGGGTTACAAAGTTACAGAAGGCAAAAAAAAAAAAAACAGCAGCTAAAAGAGCGGCCCTGGAGCTAAGCTTAGAGAAACTAGTTAGGTTCACGTGGTCTTCTTTTTTTTTTTTTTTGAGAACACAGTACAACACAGACGCTCACAAATACGCACATACACTCACCCCTATGAACGCACGCACGCACACCCTACCCCTATGAGCACCTCTGAAGGACTGAGCCGGCAGATCTTGAGG
This sequence comes from Poa pratensis, assembly GCA_947311845.1. Lineage (NCBI taxonomy): Eukaryota > Viridiplantae > Streptophyta > Magnoliopsida > Poales > Poaceae > Poa > Poa pratensis. The sequence continues at coordinate 3,547,393 of CAMZMU010000063.1, forward strand.
TTGACGAAGTCACCACAGGCGCCTCGCTGTTGACGGGCACGTCACCTACCACTGAAAGAATAGCGCCGGATAATCCTGGAATAAATCCAGGTAAATGCAAACGCCCATGCCAAGTCTAGGACTTGAACCTGGGTGGGCTGGTTCCACCACAGGGAACCCAACCATCAGAGCCAAGCTCCGTTTGCCACGTGGTCTTCTTGCTAGAAGCCCAGCTTTTGATTTTCCAGCGGCAAGCCAAACTGCAGCTTCATCCACCACTTTGTTGAACACCATCGCTGCAGGAGAGGCCAAGTTACTGAAGATTCTAGCATTTCTCTCTTTCCACAGAGACCAGCAAACGAGCGTGATGACAGAGTTCATCGAGCGTGATGCATCCTTGTGTTTGTTTCTGACTTGGTCAGTCCACCAGGGAAATTGCAGTACCAGGTTTTTTTTTTATAGATAAAGATGGTCGTATCCACCGTCCGAATAGATAGAAAGAGCTGACCCAGTTTATAAGAAAAACCGGGTCCAAAAACTATACAAATTTTACAATGCCCTGTTTATAAGGGAAACAGGGCAAAAACCGCACAAACAAGGTCTTGGATTAAAGGCACTATGCAGTTTTAACTGAACCCGACACCAGACCTGACAGGAGAACGGACAGTGCAACAGAATGTGGAGGCTGAATTCATTACTTGATCGGCAGAACGGGCACAACGGGTCACACGGCCATCCCCTCTTGAGCATGTTGTCAGCTGTGAGGCAGCGATTTAGGCGGGTTGGCTCTGTTTTCAGTTTAGGATCTTTGAGTTCAGTTGAACGTTTTAATTCGGAAATGGAAGCCTTTCAATTTCAATTTTTTTGATTTCAAATGGAAAGCTTTTTAATTTCAGGTTTTTATTCTCATTCATGATGTCAGGTGCTGAGCTACTTCACCTTCAATAGTCCGGTTATTTTCCGTCTTTCCACGAGCAAGAAGATGAAGGATGCTCTTGAAATGATAGATGAACTGGTTATGGAGATGAACAATTTCCACTTCCTACAACATGCCGAGGCACCAAGCATCGTTCATCCGCAAACACACTCTCGTGTTGACGAATCAGAGATTATCGGCAGACAAGATGAGAAGGAACAAGTGGTGAAGACATTGCTCGACTACTCCGACAACAGTAACGATGCTAATAATAATGTCATGGTGCTTCCCATAGTTGGTATGGGGGGAATTGGCAAAACCACTCTTGCTCAGCTTGTGCACAATGACCAGAGAGTGATGCATCATTTTGAGTTGGTCATATGGGTGTGCGTCTCTCACAAGTTCGTCATGGAAGAAATTATCCGATCTGTAATAGAAGTGGCCACGATGAAGAAGTGTGATTTCACTGAGATGGAGGCACTGCAGAAGGATCTTAGTGGGGTGTTGGACAAGAAAAGGTACCTCCTAGTGCTGGATGATGTTTGGAATGAAGACACGCAGAAGTGGGACGATATGAGATCGTTGTTGTGCTCACATGCTGGCTCAGGTAGTGCTATAGTTGTGACAAGCCGCAGTGAGACAGTTGCTTCTATCATGGGCACACATCCTCCACATCAGATATCAGTTCTAGATGAGGATCAATCATGGGAGCTTTTTCACAAAAACGCATTTGGAATGGGAGTGGAGAAGCAAGAGGAGTTGATTTCAATGGCTAAGAGTATTGTCCACAAGTGTAAGGGATTGCCTCTTGCTATCAAGGCCATAGCAGCTTTACTTCGTTCGAAGCACCACAGTCAGTGGTTTTCTGTTCTGGACAGTGATATCTGGAAAGATGACATCCTCACAACTACTGGGATAGTACCTGCACTGCAGCTAAGCTATGATCACTTGTCATCAGAAGCAAAAATATGCTTTTCCTTCTGTGCTATTTTCCACAAGGATAGCCTGATGGATAAAGACATATTAATCCAGCTATGGATGGCAAATGATTTTATTGCATCAGAAACAAGAGGCCAACAAATTTTTGATGTGCTTGTTTGGAGATGTTTTCTCCAAGATGTGAAGATTGAAAAGAATGTGCTCTCGAATGTTCGAGATGAGTTCATCTACCGACCAACTACTTGCAGGATGCATGATCTTATGCATGATCTTGCTGAATCCGTAAGCGAAAATGATTGCTCCATTCTACAAGACTCTTCATCATGTCAAGAAATTCCGCAAGGATCCCCAGATGCCAATTCATTACAACATGAGGTTCGACATTTGTCACTTGATTATGTCCGTAAGAATACTTTTGCAGCCATGAAGGAAATTCTAGCTCCCCGACCACGCACGATATTTATTCAAAGGGGGTTGACTCGGGATTTTCTGTATACGGCCAAGTCAGAATTCAAGTCCTTGCGAGCATTGAAGTTGAGGACAATCTCAAGCATAACAAATATGACAAACTTGAAGCATCTTCGCTATCTAGATTGTTCTTATTCTGATATATCTGCACTTCCTGAATCTACTACCATGTTGTATAGCTTGCAAACATTGAAGCTCATTCGTTGTCGAAAGCTTAAGAAATTACCAGAAGGCATGAGATGTATGAGCAGTCTTCGGCACATCTTTCTCGTTGGGTGTTATAATTTGGAGTGCATGCCACAAGGTATTGGTCAGCTGAATTCTCTACAGACATTGACGAATTATGTCATTGATAGTGATGCAGGTCGTGGAATTGATCAACTGAAAGATTTGAATCTAGGTGGTGCTCTTTCTTTGACTGAGCTGAGAAAAGTGCATAGTGCAGAAAATGCTAAACAAGGCAATCTGTCCGCCAAGCAAAATTTGAAACGATTATCACTCGATTGGGAAGATGGACCTTCTTATAGCACACATGTTGGACATGAAGTAGAAGGAATATTAGAGGCCCTTCGTCCTCACAGAAGACTTGAAGCTTTACTGTTATCTAATTATACGGGTGCTAAATTATCATCATGGATGCACAACTCTACGTTGTTAGAAAACCTCAGTGAACTTTCTCTGAGTAGCTGCCAGAACTGCAAGGATCTTCCACCATTATGTCAGCTGCCCTCCCTCCGGTACTTGGGTTTGAATAATTTGGATAGCTTGACAAGTATATGCACTGGTAATGATGGTACAGACAGTGGGGAACCCTGTATTTTTTCACCACCCTTCTATCCTAAATTGGAAACCATGGTAGTTTCCAACATGCATAAGCTGGAGAGATGGCATCAGGAGGTGGCAGGACAAGAAACGGATGTATCATTCCCTCAGCTCAAGAAGTTAGATATTTCTGAATGCCCAATGCTAGCAAGCATGCCGAAGATGCTCCCTTTGCTTGAAGATCTACGGGTGAAGAAGGCAAGAGACATTCCCCTTCACCATCTGATGAATCTGTCTGTGCAAGCCAATCTTGAGTGCAAAGGCTCCGTTTCACTGAAACCTACCGTCGGTTGGCTGCCTATTGACCTTCATTTCTCGAGGCTTGGTAACTCTGACGTGAAACTGGTACTCGAAGGTTTGAAGGAAAATGTAGAGCGCTTTGAAGAGGAGCTGAGCATCATACCTTGCAGATTTATTAAGAACCTGGCTATAGAATTTTGTGACTGCCTTTTCTCATCTGAACCGTCCCAGACACAACGGAATATATGGAACCATTTTGGTTTTGTGGAGAGAATGTGGATTAGAGGCTGCGATAATATAGTACAATGGCCAGCGGTAGAACTCAGAAACTTGAATCGTCTCCGAGTACTACGCTTGTTTGAATGCTCCAACTTAAGTGGTGCACTTCCATCAACAATATCTGATGACGAAAATGTCCTGCCTCCTCGACTCCAGGAGCTTAGAATTGAGCGTTGTCGAAATTTGGTGGAGGTACCAAAGTTGCCTGCGTCTCTTGAAAAGTTACGTATCACTTATTGTCCCAAGCTGGTGTCCATGCCAACAATTTCTCGGGAACATACAAAAATTGAGAGACTGAATGCATATTGATCAGTTGGCTGATCCCATAAGCGGATGACCCACTTGCATCTCTACTTTGTGGAATTTGGTTGAAGCAATTGCATATTGATCAGTTGGCTGATCCCATAAGCTGAATGCTTAGGTTTCCTTCAATTGGGATGCCCGTGTCGGTGCTTGTGAATTTGGTTAGTGTTCCAATGAACTATATATAACCTCTTTGATCGTTTGTTGATTTTGTGAGCTGTTTGTGCCCTCTAATTTTTAGTTTGAGCTGGGCGTTGTCGTCATGCATTTCTCGTAGATTTTTTTTTTCTTTCTTCTTTTTTGGGTAGTGTTCGTTTGGTCGTAGTCCGTGGTCGTCGCAACCATTCTGTTTTATTTTTTTTCCTTTTACTTTCTTGGCCCTGGATGATCTGTAAACTTTAGCCATTTTCTGGCTTTCTTCCTCTGCTAATATAACACATGTAGCTCCATGGTTCGGAAATTTCAAAATTTTATCTTGATCCAGGATTTTGTAGAACTGCATCGATCTGAAACCTACTTGATGTGTTTTTGTAGATGTCAAAAGTCAAAAGCACTATTATCTATCTAAAGATTGTTCAACTGAGAGGCAAGATGCAGGAGAGGAAATTTAGGGTCTGTCGTGACCACATGGAGTCATTTCACTAGTACAGATCGGCCAGTTTAATACCCCAATTGCACACGTATGCACTGTTCCGTGTGCGTTGTTCGCTATCGTTTATCATTCAAAATTAAAACAGTGCGCGAGGCTCTGAACGGTGTCTATGGGCCACATTCGCATACGGTTTTAGTTTCTAACGCGTGTGCGCAATATCGTACATGGTAGAATATATAAATCGTGTGCATTTGTTCGCAGTATAGCACACGCTTTGTCGGAAAAATATCATATCAAATGGTGCTGATTTATCGCATAGGATTATCCTAAATAAATCGTGTGCAATACATCTTGCTATTGCACGTGAATAGTTTGTTGTTGTCGTTTGTCTAATATTTTGTCTTCCCACATTTTTCTAGAATCTTGTTAAGTATGAAATATCATGATGTTCCCGCCTTTTGCTTTTTTCCTGCTTGAGTATTAATTGCTTCGATGGAAATGACCATTTGTTTATTTAGGATTTGTACAATGTCACACAGCACATAAGCCATGGGAGATCGGGAATGGGTACCTTCGTAGACCTCGCGTCGTCAGACTCGAGGAGGTGCTGCAATCAGTGCCTGTAACTAAGGCCTCAATCGATGTTGTCCACAACAGCGTCAATCGATCTCACACCGACTGAGGCGCAGGAGGAGCTGTCCCGAGCACACGGAGCTGAGGGTAACTTCGTTGACCTCACGGTGGAGCAGTCTGAAGACAGCTATTCGGATTCGTCGTCGGACGAGTCTCTGGCCACCCCGGAGAAACTAGAGGAGAATAAGTTTGTGGAGATGTCCATTGCCTCGACGAGGCATGAGGAAACATTGGTGCATTGCATGGTCGAGGAGTCTTTCGCCACTCTTCAAAAGTACCGGGTGGGTGTGCTGCTGCGCGCTAGGCAGGAGGTCAAGAAGCAGACGCGGCTTTCGTTGGGCGCCGCGGCAAGGCATTTGGCCAAGTGGAAAGATGGTCAGTCTGGCAACCCGGTCGCCGGCGTTTCCATGGCCTCAGGCTCTAGCAACCCACTCGTCGACGTTGTCGAGGCCTCAGGCTCAGGCAACCCGCTCGGCGGCGATGTAGAGGCCTCAAGCAACGACAAGTGCCCCGCCGGTGATGAAGATGTCGTCCTCCTCTCTAACGACGACGATGAATATGTTTAGATAGGTATTAGGTGATTTTCATGTGTTATATATATGTAATGTGTGATTGGGATATCCAATCTTCTTAGCAGGAAGGTCAAATCATGTGTTTGAATTAATGGAGTCCTTCCGGTACCTACTAATATTATTCAAATATTATTAACCAGTTTCCATTATGTCTATACTCCTTTCCAACGACAAGATTTGGCATTTCTCAAGATTTAGTTCAGATGTTGTTAAGATTGAAAAAACAAGAGATATCGCACACAGTTTGGCCCCATAAGAATCGTATGCGAAGATTACTTTTTATCACAAAACTATCGCACACGGTTTGGCTCCGGAAGAATCTGATACCTTCGATCTGGATTGTAGTATGTAGTTTTTTTCCCTATGAGACACGGGATTTATCGAACCGGGAAGTATGAGCTTGATAAGATTAGTCAACAAGTCTAAGAAAGTCTAAATTAATTCTCGTTTTACCGGACCAACTTGTTCTATTAAAAAGGGTGGTATTCAATGGATTAAAATAGGCCAAGGCTTAAGGTTTCACCTGCAGCAGTGCATAGTGTCATGGGATAAAAAGATTAAAATTTAAACTATTAGTAATAATTAATTCCTATATTATATGATATACATAGGCAATGTGTTCATAAGTCACTATGGCCCAGAGCACTGGTTACCATAGAATAGTTCATCCAACCGCTGGCCCTATTCCGTCTCGCGGGGTTGCCTTAGTATTTAAGAATAAATAGACAAAAGCATTAAGCATAGTGACATCATTGTAATTCCTAAGAGATTTATTTTCAGCTGATGTACTCCTCTTGCTGTCACCGAGTTTCACTATCAGTGGTCTTGGGTACCTGACAAGTCCTAGGAGCGAGGTACAGATACAAAAGCATACACTTATAACATAATGTACTCATTAAACTAATGTCCCATGAATAAGATTTTGCACATAGCTGCGAGGTTAGGACTCAGCCCTTAGCCCGGCTGGACTACTCACACATTGTTTTAAAGATAAGTTTGTCATAAGATACTAGTTAACCGAATGATAGGAAGTTGACCAAAAGATAGGTTTAGAGCCGATTTTCGTTCAACATTTTTAGATCAAGAGAACAAGAGTGGTATATTTCGCCTATTTAATCATAGAACACATATTATCTTGGTAATAAGAGAGAGCTTAATCATTATTGATCAGCTTAGTCTATTTAATCCAAAGTCCACGCTGAACCGTTCGAACAAGGCCTTAGAGTTATGTTGTGTTATAGTCTACTGAGCAACGATGGAGTGCTTGCTTGCCCTGCAAGTTAAGAATAGGTTCTTACTTTCTACACATACGAGAGGAGGTAGAGGGGAAAAAGGTTGGATGCGGGGACGGGGGTGATTGGTGCCTAGGATTTCACCGCGCCTCGTCCCCGTAAAAAAAATGTGATGAGCAACAGGAGATTTTGATGCTGAAATTTGGGCCCGCACGCTCACGGACCCTCCTGTCAGTGACCCATGCGGACAACCATGAAGTGAAAAAAGAAAACTACCGCATCCAATGGCCCAGGTGAAAAGCGGGATGAAATGTACGCACAGGATAAGCTGCCTCGCCAAAACTCTCACAGGCCAAGGATTGTAGTAACATTTAAAGGAGTAATATCTCAGACTGGAGGATGAGGCGCGGCAAATGTGATCACTTCTCGGGAGAACTGAAACATTTAGACTCTTTCCAAGCCAAAAAAAAAAGTTCTTTCGAGGTCATCTCTTTTTCTTATAATCCATTATCATTGTCCTGAACACAACTCTCTTAGCAGGTTTTGTTGTGCCTACATGAAGTATATTGATTCTTCCGGAAATTCAGATTACCAAATTTATCTTTGCGGTGTTGATGGAATTCTTGATATAATATTGGACTCTGGAACAAACCAGGTAGTCTGAATTTCTTGTTCTTGTTGTGTATGATACACTACGTGCTTGTTTGCCTTGGCAAAATGCTATTTCAGATGCATCATCAGCATCCGCAGCAAGAATATGTTCTTGCATAGTTTCCTAACCAGTAACTTCGTGTCGACGATCTGCACAACATCACAAGTCTTCATTTTTCACCGGTTTTCAATATTCTCTGAATATTTTCAGGTTGGACAAAGTTTGGCAAGGACACTTTTCAAGCCAAAATTTCCCTGCAAAAATCCATTTGTTGTCATCTCTATATTTTATCCGTTGTCATTGTCGTTAGCACACATCTCTTAGCATGTTTTGCTCTGCCTACATGAAGTATATTGATTCAGGAAATTCAAATTAGCAAATTTTATTTATCTTTGCGGTGATGATGGAATTCCTGATACAGTTCAGCGCTGCGGAACCAAGAGATAGTCTGAATTTCATGTTCCTGATGCGTATGATATACACTACATGCTTGTTTGCCTTGGCAAATGCTGGTTGTTCAGATGCATCTGCAGCAAGAATATGTTGCCTGACCAGTAACTGTTTCGACGATCTGCACAAGTCTACAGATTTTCACCGGTTTTCTACATTTCTCTGAATATTTTCAGACTGGACAAAGTTTGGCAAGCTCATTCCGTATTCTACTGATTTTGGTACGCTGTACTATGCACAGTGAATATACGGTCTGTCTTGTTGCTGCATTTATTAATATGATTTTGGTTCCTTGATATCTGTGACAAGACGTCCAAATTGTACTGACGCATCACATGTACAGTTTCAAGCTGCAGTGCTGTACTGCGTTGGATCTTATTGGCGGCCTTTCAAGTAGTATACCTGCCAGTACGTGTGTGCTGAACTGCTGATGTGATCCCTTGTTGGGAGAACTGGAGCTTTTGGAGTATTTCCAAACCAAAAAGTAGAAAAAAGTTTTAAATTCGCTGTCATATCTGTTGGATTTTAATATTTCAATAATATCTTTATTTTTTTAGATTCCTCTGTAATTGTCATGAGCATCTTAGCAAATTCATGGATAAGCCATCTGAAATTCCAAGTCATGCCTGATTATCAGTAGTATGATTTGTTGGTACGTGAACATGCGAGTTTTAAAATTATCTTTGCGGTGATAATGGGATATCTGATGTGATTTTGGGCTCCGGAACCAACCAATAATTGCCATCTCGGCTTACCCGTCAAACTAGTCACAATGGGGAGTAACTTAGACTAGTAACATGCATATGTTACTACTCTAAGTTACTACCTCCATAGTGAGGAGTAACATGTGTGTAGTGTCATATTTAATAGGTTGTACACTCATCTTGCCTTGAAATGTGTGATGTTATGTTAACATATCTAGTTACCACAACCATCTCTCTCCTCATTAATTACCCGCCACATCAGATTTTTTTTGCCTATGTGGCACTAATGTTACTCCTATGTTACTCCCCATTGTGACTAGTCTCAGCAAAATGAACAGTCCCTTTCTCCGTACCTGGTCAAGCCTAGTCTAGGTTAGGATCCTCTGCGCGGCCGGGTGTTAGCAAAAGCAGCTTTTGTCATCCAAAAGTTTCACAATATGTGTGCGTGTATGTGCTTCAAGTCCTTGTGGAATTACACCATACATTGATACATATGAGTAAATTACGGTGTAGATAGCCTAGCGAGTATTATTTGTGGAATCATTTTTATAGGAAGAAAAAACTGAAAAATGTAAATTGTGTACACCATTCCTCAACTAAAAACTCATTTGTTTCACAAATAGAGGTAGGTAAGTAGGTAAAATACACGTAACACTCTAGGTCTCTCAATCTAACTTCCGCGAGAAGCAAATGTTGCTAACAAGGCAATACCCCTCTCTTCGCTTATCTTGGAGATGAATCACCAAGGGCTACCAAATGTTAACATATAGAAACACGTGCATATATAAATTTATATGCATCTCCGCAAGGCCAAGCCAACCTTTGTTCGTGTTCCAAGTAAGCAACAAGAATCGGCACCTGCAAAATTGCCTTAAGCCACATTTTGGCACGGTTGTACTCGGTCGGTTATCCAGATTTTGATCCAGATGATATGCTACATAGAGAATTTTGACCTCGACGACATCTAATTGCTTGTGAAATACTGGATTGATCATTGCATCCATCGGTTCATGCAAGTTTGCCATGTGGTTCGATCCGCCGAATATAATCTCGGCACTGTTCCATCCAACTGCCGTGTAGAATCTCGACCTCCAAGTGTTGTGACTGAAGTTAGATTCTACTACTCTAACTTATGCATTCGTTCTAGATTCGTTCTAGATTGAGCATTTTTTTCAGAAAAAAAAATGTTTGATTCTACTCAAACTGTATTTTTTTTGGATTGACTTAAAGTGTAGGATCTCAAATCTTTTAGAAAATGGATGTGTTCCTCCATTGTGCATTGTGCATTGTGCATTGTGCAATCTTGTGTGCACATACAATCCTTGCCACTCCCCTGCCCATGCGTCTCTCTCCTCCAACACATAGACCACACACGCTTCGCTCCTCTTTCGGTTCGTTCCCTCCCTCCCCTCCTCCCTCCCCTGGCTCCGATCTCCCCACCCCACTCTCTCCCCTCCATCCTAGGGTTTTAGCTCCCCATTCCGCCCCCGCCGCCCGCCATTCCGATCGGGATCCTGCCCGCCGCCGCCGCCGCCGCCGCACAGATCTCGCCTTGACCCGCTCAACCCTCCGGCGCCGCCACCCCAGCATCGCCGCGAATCCCGCCCATTCCTCCCGGGAACGAACACCGGTTTCCCCCGTCCCTCACTCCCTCCCTCGCGTCCCACCCCCGGCGGTTCCGCACCCTCTTGTTTTTCCCGAGGATCTCGATCCGATCTCGCCTCGATCCGCGGGGAGGGCTCTGCTGCTACACCGGTGCGGGAGGGAGGGAGTTGGTGGGCGGGCGAGATCTCCGAGGCACTTCCGCTGCTAAGCGGCGCCGGTTGTGTGTGCGGCGCTGCCCATTCCATGAATGGATGGGAGGGGGGAGTCCACCGCCACGTCGGGGCCCAACTACTCGCCCTTCTACGTGCAGCAGCACCGGGGCATGGGGACGCCCCCGGGCATCGGGTCGCCGCCCGGTCTCCACGGCGGCCCGATGCCGCCCGGCGGATACCGGCAGCAGCTTGACGCCGTCTCCGCGGGCTACGCCTTCCAGCAGCCGTTCGGGGCCGCCTCCCTCGTCGGTCAAGGGCAAGGGTACCACCAGAACCACGTCGAGGCCTCCCCAGCCCACATGGCGCAACAGCATCCGCAGCAGCAGCAACAGCAGCACAACGTTGGCGGTGGCGGCGCCGAAGGTGGCATGGGTGTGGCAGACGGTAAAGGGGACCATCAGGGGAGCGAGGGCGGCCCGCAGGACGAGCTTGTGAAGAAGAAGCGCGGGAGGCCGAGGAAGTACAAGCCCGACGGGTCGGCGACGGCGCTGGGGCTCTCCTCCCCGTCTCCGTCCACGCCGCACTCGTCCAGCCCGGGGTCAGGGTTTGGGCCGGGGACGATGGTCACCACGCCGGGGTCAGGGTTTGGACCAGGGACGGGGTCTGGGGGTTCCGGCTCTGGCGCGCTGACGACGGAGAAGCGTGCCAGAGGGCGGCCGCCGGGGTCTGGGAAGATGCAGCAGCTGGCTTCGCTCGGTGAGTGCTTTGTAGCCTTGTGTATTATATGATGATGTTATGCGCTTTATGGCGATTAGCTTGTCGACTGTTTTAGTATATGTGTTATAATGCTATTTAGGCAATCCTTTTTTTGCAATGAGACAAAATGCACTTCCTAGGTCTCTGGCACGTCTCTGGTAGCCGGTTGAATATTCGCGATTATGTGATGCCACCAATGCAAGCATTGTTTTATAGTGTCGCATATAGATTTGCTTCATATATATATGGACAATCTGGCTTATATCTAATATATGTAGATAAATCCGGAAGTCATGTCTGTTGTGTTCCTCTATTTTAAGTTTTTCCTATATTGCTCCCCAGTCCACACTACCTGCCCATGATTAGTTGGTTGTGACTCACTTTTTTATGATCGTGTTTTTGCGCTTTATGGCGATTAGCTTGTCGACTGTTTTAGTATATGTGTTATAATGCTATTTAGGCAATCCTTTTTTTGCAATGAGACAAAATGCACTTCCTAGGTTTCTGGCACGTCTCTGGTAGCCGGTTGAATCTTCGCGATTATGCGATGCCACCAATGCTAGCATTTTTTATCGTGTCGCATGTAGATTTGCTTCATGTATAGATGGAAACAATCTGGCTTATATCTAATATATGTAGATAAATCCTGAAATCATGTTTGTTGTGTTCCTCCATTTTAAGTTTTTCCTATATTGCTCCCCGATCCACACTACCTGCCCACGATTTTAGTTGGTTGTGACTCACTTTTTTGTATTGTCAGTTGGAAGATACGGCTGTTAATGCTAAATACAGTTCCCTAAATTTTTTTTTAGAGAGTACGCCAGAACGGCGTACTGAACTTTTATAGAAGGGAGCAAAGTAACAGTACAAGCGGCTGAGTTCCCTAAATTTTTGTTATGTGTTCTGCTGCTGCGCACTAGTCTTCCGGATGATGTTGTGACCTTTCTCTGAATGTCACTTTTTTTATTAGTGTAATTTTAACTGTTACCATGGTCAAACTGAAAGAAGTAACTGTATTTAGTGTGATTCCTAAAGTCATGTTCTGTATCTCTTGAAACTGATGAATTATTCAATTTCTATGTTGACTAGATTCTGTTAAGTATGCACTAATAAAGAAGTAGACGTTGGCATTACTACCTTTTTCTTCTCTTTCTCACTTGAGATCTTCTTTTTCAGGAAAATGGTTTCTTGACTCTGTTGGAACAGGCTTTACTCCTCATGTCATTATTATTCAAGCAGGAGAGGTAAGTTGAGAGAGGTCAATAAATGTATATTAGTTGTACTACTTTCTAGAAAGGGTGTGATTACGCATTATTTTTATTTTGGCGTTAAAATTCCATATAACTGCTGGACAGTGGTTGCCATGAGTGACGAAAGATTCTATCTAATCCACTAAATTGCCTTCAAATTGTTTCTTGATTTGCCACATATTTATATCCAACCAGTTTCCTGAGAAACTAAGCTGAAGCCTGAATGTAACAGATGAGGTAGCAGAAAAAACAAATGCTTCATTAACAAATACACTAGTGCAAGCTCTTGCTTGTTCATCGTGAACAAGGTCTTTATATCAAATTTAGTGTCAGTATGCATTATTTCAGCCGTTTGGACATACATTAAATGTTGTGATCAAATCATGTTGAAACTTAGAAGGTACCGTAATTGGAAACTCTCAGCCACAGTAGCATCAGTAGTGTGAAAGCTGAAACTGCAGTGTGTCTAGCTCTTTTCTCATTTCAGGAAATACTTCATAGATCTTAATTGCTATATATGCCTGTCTGTTTTGACATTATAAGTTTCTTATATGTGCAGGACGTTGCCGCCAGAATAATGTCCTTCGCACAACAAGGCCCAAGAGCTATTTGCATCATTTCAGCAACAGGAGCTGTTTCGACGGCTACCCTTCATCAGGATTCGAATTCTGGTGCTGTGACATATGAGGTACCTTGCTGCAGGTGTTGTGATATCATTGTAGTCAAATCTAATTACGACATGCATGCTTTTCTTATGGTCATGTACTCTTTATTCAGCCTGCCTTTTCAGTGAAAAGGGTTAAATATATCTCTGTTGCACTTTGCCATGTTGAATGTGCTGTATCACGATTCCTTAAAAAATGCTTTACTGCTGGTTGTTTCAGTAACCTGTCATTTGGGGTAAACAGATTGTGACCAACTAGCCCATTGATTTTTATAGATAAATTGGATTATTCATGACTAAATCAAAAATGTGCTTTGACTTTTGCTCAAATTAGTTTTTATGCTAAGAACTTCTTATATTACTTCATTGTCATTGACCAGCTCACTTGTACGGTTTTACCCTGAGCCCGAGAAGAACCATTTTGTCCACATTTAGTTCATGCCTTTATGCATTACCATTGCTTTGGCAGGGTCGCTTTGAAATCCTGTGTCTTTCTGGATCATATTTGCTGCTAGAGGAAGGCGGTACTCGCACTCGAAGTGGAGGCCTTTGCATAGCTTTGTGCGGTCCTGACCACAGGGTTATTGGTGGGAGCGTTGGTGGAGTCCTGACAGCAGCTGGAACTGTTCAGGTAATGAAGTCTATGCATGATATCTCATCCAACCGATCTTAGAATTAAGTTTGGTTAAGTAATTCCTTTGGTTCTTACCCATCGTTGTACATTGCCCCAGGTGATAGTGGGAAGCTTCATGTATGGCGGTCCATCAAAGAAAAGCAAAGCTAAAGCAGAGCAAGTCGTTGAGAACGAAGATCAGAATGGTGGCGGTGGCGGTGAAGACACCCCCACAATGGCGCTGCCAGATCACAGCATGCCGCCCCACCCGATGAGCGGATGGCCACCTGGCATGATGAACCAGATGGATTCAGGGTCTCCGATGTATGGGGACCCGAACAAGCACCAAGCCAAAGCCGAACAAGACATGGAGGACGAAGAGCGTAATGGGGGCGGCAGCGAAGAGCCCCTCGCAATGGCGCCTCCCGAGCACAACATGAACATGCTGCCCCACCACCCGATGGGCGGGTGGGCGCCACCTGGCCTGATGCGGCAGATGGACTCGAGGTCCTCCAACATCGACATCAACTCCATTCGCGAGTAGCTTGTCGCCGGAGAAACTAGACTTGTTAGAGGAGTCGTTGGGGATTCCTGCCTGTTAGAGAGACCCTACATATCGATCATCCTATTGATCATGTAGTTGCGATGTTGTATTAGATTGATGGATCCTGCCTATTATATAGAAGAAAAAGAAGAGAACCCGGGTATTGAGTTGGTACTTGAAAACTCTCTTTGGCTCGCAAGCTCCAGTGATCCCTTTATTTTTAATGTTTTCTTTATGTAGTCAATAATATACCTTATACGCATGCAAGATCGTAATTCTGGCCTGCACAAAATGATAAATTATGATAATTTTGTAGTGCTGAAAATATACAGTTTTCACCATACTTGTAGCGATATTTTTTGTATTTGTGCAGCTTGTAGTAATACAAAGTGCTTTAAATTGAGATTTTGCACATCTAGGATATATTTTTTCATAGTTATAAACATGACCTCTGATTGTTTTTTAAGTAGAGAGATCACTGAAGTTCTGCCGCCAGAAATCCCTATACGTTGGTATTGTAGTGCTGTTCCTCTTTTTTTTTTCTGGTCTGACTGTTGTTCATCTCAACTAATCTTCCCATATCTTTGTTGATAAAATAGTGTTGGAAAAAAATACTTACGCCAAATACTCTGCTGTAATGCCAGCTCATCCACCCACCTTAGTGTCGGACATTAATTTTGATGGCTTAATTATGTGCCTAAAAAGGTGGTTCAAAGGGCCTGCTTGCGTTTTCATGCAGCCAACAAATCACGCCCCATATATATCTCTCCAAAACAAATGGCAGCCCTGTCAAAGAAAAATGCACTGTTAAATCTCTAGAGAGAGAAGGAGCCAAGAAACTTATTACAAAGACCAACAATATGGAAATAATAGCTCCTTTGTGTAAAAGCTCCAAGCCTACGTCTTGGAGAAACAACACCGTACTAAGGTCGTCAAGCTAAATTGTATCCGTTCATAACTGCTTCCTTTTCAGTTCGTCAAACCTCTTTTGTTTAAATAAAAGCGCCAAAGCTACGTCTTGGGGTTTGAACTTGTCTTTTTTCTTTGACAATGTTGGCACCCGGGTGAAACCAACAAGAAACCCGGATACAATTGCGGCATTTCTTGAAACATACCGTGAGATTGAGAATGCTCTAGCTGCCAATCAACTTCAGCAGGATCTCATTGAGCACCATTGGCGGAGGCATGGCCAAGGCCACTAGGTAGTTTGGCCATTCGATTTATTTGTATTTCAAACCATTTGTTATTCATTAAATTATTATTGTATTGTGTGATGCTAAACATTTGTTGTAATAATTCGAATTATTGTTGTATTGTATGCCAATAAAACATTTGTTCTATTTGTTGCGATTCACATGTGAAATATTGCATAAACCTTGTGTTGCGGTTTTGGTTTCTCGGCTGAAAAAACGCCGTACAGATCACCGCGCGAACCGCATAACAGCATATTCGGTTCGCGCTTGCGGTGTTTTGTCTGCGGGGTGTTTTTTCAGCCCGCAGACACCGTATGGGGTGCCCTCCATCCGCGGATTTGGGGTTTGCGGTTTGGGGGATCTACTAGAGTTGCTCTTATGATGTGCGATACACAATAAGTTCTTTATTACATGCTATAGTTAATTTATGTATGATATAGTTGATACAAAATATATTCTACAAGGTGAATTTATTTAAAATAAGTTATTTGTGCTCGCCTACTATAAACCAGATTATATAGCTAAACTAGTTAAAAAATCACTCAATATGCTAAGGTTGATAAGCAAATTGATTAATGTCTCGTAGCTTATAGAAAACCGATTTTCTGATCTTTAGCGGTTCATAGATTTACTAACAATTATTATTTTATACCAAATCACGAAAAACAATAATTATTGTAACCACATGGTATCATGTGACCATTATGTTGCTCTACACATGGCTAGATTTATGCCACTCTCCAGGAAGGATTGCAATAAGCTAAATTTGGGTACGCTTAATAAATATTTTATTTCTTTTACCGTACAAAGCCCCAAAACCTGATCTTATAAACCGCTAGAGGATCTTACTTTCAGTCGACCAAAAAACCACGAGATGACTCAGTTAGAGCACCGTAGGCAATACAAATACCTTGCAAGGATAATGCTATGGACTGGGTTACGTTAAAAGTACTTATATTAGAAACAACAAACTGCATAAGTCATTTGGCCCATGAAAGGAGAAACCAAATGTCTCTCAAGGTTACAATGATAGATAGAAGGCTGGATTTTAGGGAGAACACAAGCTAAAAATAGTGAAAGATCTCCTTAAATCTCCTGACCTCTAGGATGTAGATCTGCAAAGAAAAACAACGACCCCATAAGCAAGTGCTGCCGCAAGTTTCAGTACATAGAAAGCAAAGCATAGTGTCAGTCAAATCACGAGACAAACCTTAAGCAGATTTCCATCAACTATTTAAATCTGAATTTCTGAGATCTTCCCCATCATGCTTGTTGTGACTACTGATCTACTCGGACAGGTCTGTGAGGCTTCGGTGCTGAAATGTGTGGGAGAAAGTCATCGTCATCACAGATAAGATTAGATGACATGGAAAAAGCTTATTTGATGTTTTTATGTTACCAACGCAACAATATCAGTTGTTCAAATTCTAATTGGAAGTGAAATCTCACTCATGGGATCTGTAGTGCTAACTGCTATGAGATCCCAACTTCGTATCAACCGAGCGGTATAGTTTGAATTTAAGCGACATTTCAAGATAGAATTGAGAAAAATAACGTGCAGAAGAACAAACCATTTGGGTTCCCTTGTTCATAGAAATTCCTGAACAGAGCTACAGCCTCTTCTGCCATTATCCCCCCGGTACATTTAAAACCTCCTGGTCTGGTATCTTGCCTCCTAGTAAAAGAAATATATAAGACCATGTTAGCTGTACAATCCCTGAGTAACCTAAATAACGAACATAATTCAGGCTTACAAGAATGCATGGGAAGTTAAAAAACTCAATAACAGTAATAATAATTATATATGGTATTCATGCAATAAAGATCACACAAGGCCCAACTTTGCCATCACACAGCATCAATTGGCATATTGAAATACTGGCAAAAGGGCTTTCCAAGTATAAGAAAAGTTTGTTCCCTTCTCATAAGCAGATAGCTTCAAGTTTGCTGCTAATATTTCCCTCACCCCGATGAAGAATTCTCCTGCAGTGACATGACTGATCCACATCCTCCGAATTTATCATTCGCGCAACCGAAGTAAACTTCCCTTATTCCTAGAAAATATAAATTCTTATACCGTTTAACATAGTTTTAACAGGAAAAATTGAACAATCAAGATATTCAGACCTAGTATTGACAATGCCGATGCACACATTATGCAGGGTTCACATGTGACGTAGAGATCACATCCTGCGAACTTCTCTGCAACTAGTGGCTGATCAAGGCCAATACTCTGCCACTCCCGGAGAAGGACATCAATTGCTTCCATCTCAGCGTGCCTGGTAGCCTTAAAATTGATGTATCATCTTTTAGAGAGAAAACCACAAAAACATTTCAAAGCACAAATATATCCAGCACAGAAGAATAGCATACATTCCGGGTGGCATTGGTCTTGTTGCTACCAGAGGAAATAACCTTCCCGTTTTCCACAATCACACACCTTTCTTTACAGGGATAGAACAATACAATTAGCATATTAGGAACCGCATATCTAGTGAACTGTAACTATATTCAAGGAAAAGTGGAGCGTACCCTACGGGAACCTCAAGGTTGTCCAGCGCAAACTTGGCCTACAAAAGCAAAACCAACTTTTCATTTTTTTATTCAAGCAACCGGCGGTAGCTCTGCGTCTTCATAAAAAGAAGACAAATCGACCAGTACATGAGGATACAACTGACCCAGCTCGCGTATGAGTCTAGGACTGGAGCCCCACACTTGCCGACAACACAATAAACATAACCGGCAAGCTTATACCAACCAAAAGACCCACAAACCAATGAATATTTGATGCGACCAGAAGACACAACTTCCTAAAAAGATGTCATTGCCAAGCCAGAGAGGTAGAGACACACTACAACCTCATCGAGCAGACTGGATCCGGCACGGCCCACATAAACTACAGGCACATGTTTCCCGCTAAGCTTCAAAGAAGGATGCAGGACACCCTACGAAGAGCCAAGGCTCTAATTACCGCCGCAAATCTGCACCGCCGACAAGCCACCGTCATCGCAACAAGGGGAGAATATTAAGTTGCTTTCTCAGCAAATCTCTTCTTCTTCCTCCCTCGTAACCCCTCTCTATTTCATCTACTATTGTTTGTGGTAGGGATCTCCCCTCCCGTTTGGTTAAAAATAAAGAGAGTTGACCTGAAGATTTGAGCCATACCTGATCGAGCGCGAGCTCCATAAACCCGTTCGCCGCCATTGGTTGGGCAGGAAGGGTCGCCAGGGCGAGCGAGCACAGGAAGGCGGACCGGCGGCGTCCGGCGCGGCCACACGGGGAGGAGACGAACTGCTCTCCAAAGGAGGGCCTACTCAGAAGGTCGTCTAGGTTTGTGTTCTCTCTTCAGTCCGTGGGCCGGGGCCAAGAGGCCTATTATTCTGAAAGCTTCATGCCTGCATGCACAAGAATATCAAACTTTGTTTTCGTTTTCGTTTGAGAAAGATGTTCCTTTCATGCTCAAGTGTTAGTACTAGGGAGCAGAGCACGCCAATTGTTTCTGTTGTCTTTATACATGCAGGCAAAGTTTTCAGGGGCTTTCAACAGCAGCGAAGCTTGATATTCTGTGTCTAAAACCCGAAGTCTGAACATTCGTCTGAGTCTAAATTCGAGAGCAATGACAAATGGATGTGTCTTAAGCATCATCAAATAAGTTGCTAGTAACAGGATTTGCAATGCAGTTTTCAGCCATGTAACCAAAATATTGCATCAAGGTTGAATATGGTTTTGTTAAAAAAAAAAAGTTGAATATGGAAAAAGAGAAATAAATAACCAAAAGCGTTCCCCAAAGCCTGTCGTTACTAATTTACTAGTACCATCATGGACATCTTGATGCATGCCAACTGCACCCAAAGGTAACAGCATCATGGCTGCTACCTAAAGACGTGCGATTTTTCAAGAAAGGTGTCTCGGTGCAATGCGCTGAAGGCAATTCTCAGTCAGTACTCAGTACAAGTCCACAAGTTCATGTGCAGCATACAGGAAGCACGGCGTGCACTGACCTGACAGGATGTTGAACGCCGGCCGCCGCTCGTAGATGGTCAGCCGACGGACCCCGTCCACCCGGCCAAGATGTTCACCCCCGGTCCGATCACGTCCGGCTTGAGCAGCTGCGGCACCAACCTGTTCGGTCCTCGCCGGGAGGGGCTGGAGAGGGCGCGAGACGCCGGGCCCCGTCCTCGTCCTCGCCGGGGTGGGGCTGGAGAGGTCGCGCGATGCCAGGCCCCGTCCGCGTCACAGGCGATGTCGCCCACCAGCCCGGAAGGCAGGAGGCGCTAGGGAGAGGGGGTGTGCAGCACGGAGGCGCGGGGGCACGGGGAAGAGGGAGGCGCGGACAACGGATGGAAGGGCAGAGGTTGTCGGAAAGCAGCGAGAGGAGGTCGTGAACGGAAACCGGAGGAGCTGGGGCGGTGGAAACGGGAGGAGATGGGACGCCGGAGTGGACGGGGCTTGCCTGTGCCGCACCCGTGCGACCATCCGTGCGACGGGACGCGTGGAAGCCATCGGGTGGCTGTGCCTCCCGCACCCCAGCTCCGGTTGTTTCCTTCCGAAAAAACTACTCTGTATCCCTGCGACTGTATCCTGTGTGAACTCAAGCTGGACTGAAGCAGCGAAGCTGAGCCGCCGGCGACACCTCTGGCTGCGGTTGCTCACGTTCCTCTGGCCTCCAGCCCCATCCGTCGATTGATCTCGCCGCTCCGCCGCTCGGGGTCAGCGCCAGGAGTCTGTCGCGTCAGATTGGACCCTCGACCTGGACGAGCGCGAGCACGGCTCTGTTCCTCTGCCGCCAGACCATTCCCGGCTACCACGCCGCCTTGCGGATCATGGATGACGTGGTTCCGGGTGGTGTTGCCTCTTGCTCTTGTGGAACGGCGGCGCGTGAAGAGGGCTCAACGGTGGTTCGACTCCCCAGCATCCCCGCGACAGCGATGAGGAAACGAGGCTCCGCGGGCCGTGGCGGCCTAGCCTCCGGCTGAGGAGGTAGCGCACACGACGGAGCTGCTAGGAGGACATCGTTGAGTACCAGCAGAGCGAATTTCTCTTGTCCAATTTAACACAGATAAAAGGTTCAAGCGATCTGCAACCAGGCCAAAGCACAGGCCAATTTGTCCCGTCCAGCTGAACAGCGCCTCCCATCCATGATGGCTTCTTCAAGGATTGGTCATGGTGAATCACAGAAAAATTCTGCTATTGTGCTGCCCGTATACCAACCAGGAGATGGTTGGGATAGGGACACGGCGGCTAGAAGTGTCGCCGGCGGCTCAGCTTCTGCTACCTCAGTCGGGAGAGAACAAATCGTGTTCAGACTTCAGCCAGGGGAAAGGGAAGCAACGAGAACGACGAGCAAGTCGACGGGAAAGGATAATCTAAATTTCTGTT
Organism: Poa pratensis; assembly: GCA_947311845.1. Lineage (NCBI taxonomy): Eukaryota > Viridiplantae > Streptophyta > Magnoliopsida > Poales > Poaceae > Poa > Poa pratensis. Next base: position 3,568,330 of record CAMZMU010000063.1, read on the forward strand.
TTTTTTTTCCTGAAAGGAAAAGGCTAGCTGAGGGGGCGTGCGGGAGGCACAGCCACCCGATGGCTTCCACGCGTCCCGTCGCACGGATGGTCGCACGGACGCGCCGCAGGCAAGCCCCGTCCCGCCGGAGTGGGCAGGGGGAATCGGAGCTAGGGGCGGCGCAAAAGGACTGAGCTTGGTTGACTTGTAGACCACAGAGAGACTTGGGCCCATCTCAGCCCTCCGTTTTAGATTCAATGGATAAGATTTGTCCAAATTTGTAACTCAAATTAAAAGTGTTCAGAAAAAATTAAAAAAATCCAGTAAATCACAAATGCCTCGACTTTATATTCTGGAAAAAGTTACATCCTATTTCGATTAATATTTTGTAAATAAATAGCATTTTACCATTTTAAGCTATAAATTTTACTTATTCACATTTGTAGGATATACATTTTTTAAGTGGAGAGACCACTGAAGTTCTGGAGTCAGAAATCCATATACGTTGGTATTGTACCGCTGTTGTTCATCCTTTTCTTTTTGAACTGGTTGTTCATGTCAACTAATCTCCCCATATCTGTGTGGATAAAATAGTGCTGGAAAAATACCTATTCCAATACTCTGCTGTAATACCAGCTCATCCACCCACCTTTTCTACGTACATATGCTAGCTCTCTGGCCAATCAATCTTTCTATACCTAATAATTAATTGTTCTATCTTAACATGAAAGCTATCTACAATTCTACATCAGGCAATCAATTATCCACAGCTCATATAAGTTTGTTACTTGTCCATCTCTACATGCAAGTATCCACGTCATCCTTTCCTTTAACCATTAAATTGTCCACGGCATCCTTTTTATTTTGTCGTTCAAACGATAAGACCACACAATCCCGCAATGTTATAACCAAAATCATTTGTTAAGAAAACACCGGAATTAGTTTGCCAATCAAGTGAATCTTTTAGCTTTCATATTTTTATACTACCTCCGTTTCAAAATATAACATGTTTTAGCATTTTTCCACATTCACTTGTCCAAACTTGTACCTAGACACATTTTAGTGTATGTGTACACTTGTTTTAGTATGAATCTAAACAACATATACAACACCTATATCATCTTATATTATGAAATGGAGGGAGTACTCTGCTTAAAATTTTGTGCGTTTTTAAAAGATACCCGCTAAAACTAGCGGCGTATCTTTCTAGTATTCGCGTAACATTTGGACATCAATTTTGATGGCTTAATTCTCTGCCTAAAAAGGCGGTTCAAAGGGCCTGGTTTCGTTATCATGCAGCCAGCAAACCACACCGCATGTGTCATGGAAACAAACGCATCCAGCCTTGTAAAGGAAAATGCAGTGCTAGTACATCTTTAGGGAGAGAAGTGGGCAAGAAACTTACTACAAGACCAACAATGTGGAAATTACAAGAACTCTTGTGTAAACAAAAGCGCCAAAACTACGTCTTGGAGAAGAAGACCGTACCAACGTCGTCAAGCTGAATTGTATTCCGTTCATAGTTGCTTTTCAGTTCGTTTATTTACTTACTTGGAATGCATGGATCGAAGACAGTAGGCTAATCACCCGACGATTAATTAAACCGACAGAGCAGCGCGCTTAGTCAAACTCGAATATGACATGACATGACTGACTGACGAGTTAGATAAGATCGACAGTCGAGTGCGAAGAAGAAGAAGAAGAAAAAGAGAAGGAGAGGATGTTGATGCTCAACTCAAAAGGTGTAGAATAATGTAGATCGAGGAACCAACCATGCAGGTGCTCAACTCGATCAAAGGTGTTCGTGCAAGACTGCTAAGCTCGTAGATGTAGAGTTATAGACGACAAGTACACGAGACACGACGCATAGGTACGCTTGCACTTCATATCTTCAATAAGAACGTATGACTTGAGGGGTTTAGTGTTTATATAGTTATATCGATCGTGGGGTCCATAGCTCAATGGTGTAAAGCATTTGGCTGCAGATCAAGAGGTCACCGGTCTAAAACCTGGTTGTGCTCTATCTAAATGTAGTCGTCCTTATGCTTTTTTTTTCTTTGTCATGTTTTATTGCTCCGTTTACCGTTGAAAGTTATGTTGCCTCCCGAGTTTGAGTGCTCCCTTTATTAAAATAAATAAATGATCATATTTATATGTCTTAAAAGAATCTGATTTTTTTTGTTTGTTCTCAATGATGTGTATCCCATAAAAAAACCTGCAAAATATTGGATTTATAGCTACACAGAAATGAAAAAATATTGCATATTTTGAAGATTTGAAAGTGAATACATTTAGATCACACATTTGTCACTTTTGTGCAAATCAAAATATCTCAAGTACTTCAAATCGAGATTTCGCATGCTATTGGTGGGATACATAATTGACAACATGTACTATTTTTCAGATTTTTTTTGTAACACTTACAAATATGATTCTTGAATTTTAAAAAATAAAGTGATTACTGGAGCCTGGGAGGGAGAAATCTCTACTCCGTTTGCCGGTGAAATGATCAAAGTTTCGGACTGAAGTTTTTTTTTACTACATGTACAGGCTGAAGAAGGTTGAAATGGTGACTGAAGACCAGCACTTCGAATGTGCATCCTATGTATAGCTTCAAGCACACACTTAACTAATGGTATCCCCTTAATTAATCACGTGCATGCATGCAAACATCATGCAGCCATGGAGCATGGCCATACTGCCATCCCGTAAAAATATCAGCATTTTTTAGCTCGTCTTTAGTTTAGTCTATAATTAACTATTTACCTCGCTTTGTTTAACCAATATTAGTGACTAATCCGTGTGCTAGCGATCGAGCTACTAGTGCTTGAGCGATGACGACGCGGCTAGCGGTGTGAGGAGGAGCTGGATGCCGGCGGAGGGCCGGAGCGAGAGCATGATCCTGGGCGCGTGCCGGTACTCCGGCGCCACGGCCAGCTCGAACCGCCGCAGCACCATGGCCAGCACCACCCGGTACTCCATCCCCGTCAGGTTCCTCCCCACGCAGATCCGGCCCCCGAACCCGAACGGCAGGTACCCCATCCGGTGCCGGCACCCGCCCTGCGCCCCGCCGCCGCGAACCGCTCCGGCCGGAACTCGTTCGCGTCGGCGCCCCACAGCGCCTCGTCGTGGTGCATCGCCACCACGTCGATCCACATGTTGGTTCCCTTCGGGATGGTCACCTGGGGTTCAGTGCCATCGTCGTCGTTGGCGATGGCGACGTCGTGGAGGGCCTGGCGCTGCACGTTGGGGGACGGCGGGTAGAGGCGGAGCACCTCGCTGAGGACCCACCCCATCTTGGTGAGCTTGGATAGGGCCACGGCGTCAAGGGGGCCGTCGCCGGTCACCTCGCGGACCTCGTCCCGGAGCGTGCGCTGCCACTCCGGGTGGGCGGCCAGCATGAGCAGCGTCCACGACACGGCCAGCGCCGTCGTCTCGTGCCCGCCGAAGAAGAAGGTCTTGCACTCGTCCACCAGCTCCCTCGACGTCATCAGCCGCCTCTTCCCAGCAGCTCCCTCATCCCCAGCCGTCAGCAGCAGCGACAGCAGGTCCTTCTTCTTCTTCTCACCGGTGCCATGACGGCGGCGGCGGGCATCGATGATGTCGAGCAGCAGCGCGTCGATCTCCCGGCCGAGACGCCACGCCTCGTAGGTCTTGCGGACGTGGAGCAGCCTGGCGAGCGGGACGCCCACGAGGCGGTTGGAGCGGAACAGCATGGACTGCATGGCCTGCAGCTTCTCGAACACCCGCGCGCCGCCCTCCTCGATGCCGAAGCTCGCCCTGGCGATGATCTCCGCCGCGTTGCGCACCACGCCCCTCTCCACGTCCACTACCGCCCCCGCGCTCCGCCCCGCCGCCGCCACTGCCGACCCCCACTCCCCCAGCATCCTCGCCGTCGCCTCCTCCATCAGGCCGATCATGTCCTGCACCCACACATATCAGATCGATGTCAGCGCAACCGCTTGCATGCAGAAGCAGAGTACGTCGGCGTTCACTAGTGAAGTGCACGACTTTTAAAGCAGAGCAGACGTGGCGTACGTTGAGGTTGGTGGCGGAGAAGGCGGGAGCGATGACGTGGCGGTGCCGGGCCCACTCGTCGCCCTCGGCCATGACGAGCCCGCGGCCGAACATGGGCTTGCGGTCGCGGCGGAACACGTCGGGCTTGCCCCATAGCCTGCCCATGGCGCCGCCGGTGGCGCGCTTGAGGAACTCCGGGTCGGACACGTACACGAACGGCTCCGTGCCCAACCAGTACACGAACACCTTGCCGAACGCGCCCCGCCACCGCGCGAAGTACGGGAACACCGCGCCGTGGATGTCGCTGCTGATCGCCCCGGGGGCCGGTGCCGGCGCAGATGACGGGTCCGCCAGCGTGGCGGCGATCTCTGGAAGGTTGCCGAGCGGGAACGACGGGGCCGGGCCGCCGAACCCGGCTTTCTGTAGCCGCCTCCGTGTCGCGATCGGCGAGAGCCACGCCGCGTAGAGGAAGTAGAAGGCGGCGAGGGCGAGCGCGGCCAGCGTAGTACTGCCCGCCGCCACGGTGGCGCTGCGCCACGACGACGACGTCGCCAGAGCCGCTGCCGCGAGCTCCATGTCACTTGTAAATGGTGCTCGGTGGAGAAAGGTGGCGATGGATGGATGGGTCGAATTTATAGAAGCGAAAAATGTTGCTTGGTAGCTGGACGACGACGATGAGTTGGGTCGTCGATGGTACTGGTAGCTGGGCAGCGTCGAGTTTATATAGAGGCGAGGCCGTAGCCATTGGACGGAGTTGGTGTGGCCGTGTAAGGTTTGACCGGGTCTTCCCTGCCCGCGGGAAGAGAGCTAGGAATGGTCGGAGGCTGGTACGTACGTACGCGGCTCGTTCCCCGGGTGGAAGCATCAGGTGCTCTCTCTCTCCCTTCTAGAGTTCGATCGAGCTCGCCGTCGTCGAGCAGATGGTCTTTTTCCCGGTCAAACGTACGCCGGAATGATCGAGCCGTGCGAGCCATGCGGCGACCGATTTTCAGACCGGCCGGGGAATATGTCCGATGGCGAAAGACTAGAATACGTTGCCGGGTCCGGCCGGCCGGCCGGTGTGTGTGTGTGTGCGTGCGCGCAACGAGGCTTTCCAGATTCCGGCCGAGCATGTCAACCGTGTTTACAGATCCTCTAATAAATGGCCTAAAAAAAAGATCCTCTAATAAATAAATACTCCCTTACCAAAAAAAATGTCCATATGCATAGCGTTAGTGTTCACGTGTAAACTTATTTGAAACTGAGTACAGATCGAGTGTTTTGTACTGTTGGAATTTTTGACTAGCTTTGCTAGTGGGCATTTGGTCCAAAGCCTAACTAAAAATTCTGAAATTCTCATTTGGCCCATGTATATGTGGCTGTGTGTACGTGACTAAACTTTAGTCCCATACTGCTAGTTGGGAGAGAGCTACACCACTTTATATAGTGAAGTGTTGTGCTACTTGGTAAGCTTGTGAGAACACAAGGCTCTCGCGTGCGCACTCCGCCGCCGCCGTCCGTCTCGTCACGACGCGCCGCGGGTTGCGGGAATCTCGCCGAGCCGAGTTATATTTTTGCTGTTCGGGAAAATTTGATGAGTCATTAATCAATAATTAACGGATGCGTTAATTACTCAGCCGTTTCCGATTCCTTTGGATCATGGGGCTGTTACCGACTCGATCGTGCGGCTGCGCCCACGTCCTACCCAAGCTGCGCTATATATACTGACCGTGCGAACCCTAGCCGCCGCTACGTGCAACGCATGGTAGCTCGCCGCCCTAGTTCCAGAACCTTGCGCCGCCGTCTTCCAAGTCTTCTCCATCCCGTCTTCCGGCGTGCACCGGCAGAAGGGACAGTAGGCCTCCGGAACCCCGCCTCTTGTGATCCTGTACGGGAGAGGGGCGATCAGGTTTTTGGGGAGCGCACTCGCGCGACTACTGGCACCGAGTTCTTCCCCAACGACGACTTCTTCCCTGACATCGCCAACCTCTTCATCGACGACATGGGCGACAACGGGAACACCAACGGCGCTGCTGCCGCACTGTATGACTTCTTGATCTTTCTGTTTCATGTTCTGTTAGAGTTTCTGCTTGTAGTAGTTGCTCTAGATTCGATCTGTTTATCTACTGTTTTAGTAGATCGCATGATTAGTTTAATTCCGGTTATTCTAGTCATAATCTGTTTACTGTTTTCGCGAATTAAATCAATTGCTAAATTGCTTATATTTTCAACAATCCAAAAACCTGATTATAGGCAATTTGCAACGCCTGGCTTTCTCGCGTCAACGAAGCCGTTTCCCTTCAAAGGGGTGCTTTACAAACGGTGGCGCATGAGAGCAGTTTACTGGTTCCAAAACAGTAACTGCTATGCCGCCACCAAAGGCAAGCCTGAGGGCGAGCTTACTCCTGAACAACAGGAGGCATATGAGAGGCTCGATACTCTGTTCAAGAGTGCCCTCCTCAGTATCCTTGACGACTCCATTGTGGACTCGTACATGTCGTTTGATAACGGCAAGGACATGTGGGATGCGCTCGAGGCCAAATTTGGGGCCTCGGACGCTGGCAGCGAGTTGTACGTCATGGAGCAATACTATGACTACAAGATGACTGATGAGCGCTCTGTTGTACAACAGGCTCATGAGATACAGTCACTCGCTAAGGAACTTGAGCACTTCAAGTGTAATTTACCGGACAAGTTTGTTGCCGGTGGCATTATCGCCAAGCTTCCACCTTCGTGGAGCAACTTTGCTACTTCTCTGAAACACAAGAGACAAGAGTTTTCCGTTTCGGATCTCATTGGGTCGCTTGATGTTGAAGAGAAGGCGAGAGCAAAGGATACACGTGCTCGAGTTGCAGAGGCTGGTTCTAGTGCCAATATGGTACATAAGAAGAATTACCAGCAGCCCCACAAGCCCAAATTTAACAAGAGCAATTCTGGGGGTAAAGGCAAGCCTGATGGAAGGTTCAAGCCTTCACAGCCTACCAACTTTAAGAAGAGCAACAACAAGAAGCCGAAGAAGGGATCATGCCATGTCTGTGGTGATCCGAATCACTGGGCTCCTCGTTGTCCCAACCGCCATGAGCTGCGCGAACAAGAGAACAGCGGCAAGACTGCCAATGTTGTCATTGGTGACGTTGAGATGAAGGAATCTGGGTACGGTATATTTCCTACCATCCTTTCAGTTTGTCATTCTCCTGAATGGTTGATTGACACTGGCGCCAATGTACATGTTTGTGCTGATGCTTCCATGTTTTCTTCTTACCAGGTCACAGGGACTTCTCCCGTGCTGATGGGGAACGGGTCACATGCTTCTGTTCGTGGTGTTGGCACGGTCGATCTGAAGTTTACTTCGGGAAAGATTGTGCGGCTGAAGAACGTTCATCATGTGCCCTCCATCAATAAAAATCTCGTTAGCGGTTCGCTGCTGTGTCGAGATGGTTATAAGTTGGTTTTCGAGTCCAATAAAGTTGTAATATCTAAGTATGGACAATTTGTTGGTAAAGGCTATGAGTGCGGAGGCTTGTTCCGCCTATCTATGTCAGACTTTTGTACTAAAGTTATTAATCATATTTGCCATGAAATTGAGTATAATGTCTGGCATTCACGACTTTGTCATATTAACTTTGGTAGCATGACGCGGCTAGCTAGTTTGGATTTAATTCCGAAATTCACCACTGTCAAAGGTTCCAAGTGTCAAGTATGTGTGCAAGCTAAGCAACCTCGCAAGTCCCATACGACTGCTGAGGCAAGAGACTTGGCACCGCTGGAACTTATACATTCGGATCTCTGTGAGATGAATGGGTGTTGACAAAAGGCGGAAAGAAATATTTCATGACGCTTATCGATGACTCCACTAGATATTGTTATGTGTATCTTCTGAAATCAAAAGATGAGGCTTTGAACTTCTTTAAAATCTATAAAGCTGAAGCAGAGAACCAACTTGATCGGAAAATTAAACGATTAAGGTCTGATCGTGGTGGAGAGTATTTTTCCAATGAGTTTGATTCGTTTTGTGCGGAACATGGTATAATCCATGAGAGGACGCCTCCCTACTCGCCTCAGTCAAATGGGGTGGCCGAAAGAAAGAACCGAACTCTAACTGATTTGGTTAACGCCATGTTAGATACTTCGGGTCTCTCCAAGGCATGGTGGGGGGAGGCTTTATTGACAGCTTGTCATGTCCTAAACCGAGTTCCCATTAAGAGAAAACTGTTTCTCCATTTGAGGAATGGGAAAGGAAAAATACGAGACTCTCTTACTTTCGTACTTGGGGTTGTTTGGCGAAAGTCAATATACCAATTCCCAAGAAGCGCAAGCTTGGACCAAAAACTGTGGATTGTGTTCTTCTGGGCTACGCTTTTCATAGCGTTGGTTATAGATTTTTGGTAGTAAAATCTGAGGTATCCGACGTTAATGTTGGTATGATTATGGAGTCGAAGGATGCGACTTTCTTTGAGGATATCTTTCCCATGAAGGATATGCCTAGCTCATCAAATCAGGAGATACCTAATACATCTAGTCAGGAATTGGTTGTTATTCCTGATCCTACCATTTCGATAGAACACACTGATAATCCTGTGGAGGATGACAATGAAGTTCCTGTTAGGAGCAAGAGACAGAGGACTGCAAAGTCCTTTGGTGATGATTTCATTGTGTACCTTGTGGATGACACACCCAGTACCATTTCAGAAGCTTATGCATCTCTTGATGCTGACTACTGGAAGGAAGCTGTCCGTAGCGAGATGGATTCCATCTTGGCTAACGGAACCTGGGAAGTCACTGATCGTCCTTATGGGTGTAAACCTGTAGGATGTAAGTGGGTGTTCAAGAAAAAGCTTAGGCCTGATGGTACTATTGAGAAGTACAAGGCACGGCTTGTGGCCAAGGGTTATACCCAGAAAGAAGGTGAAGACTTCTTTGATACTTACTCACCTGTGGCTAGACTGACCACGATTCGTGTGCTACTTTCGTTGGCTGCCTCGCATGGTCTTCTCGTTCATCAAATGGACGTTAAGACAGCTTTCCTAAATGGAGAGTTAGACGAGGAAATTTACATGGATCAGCCCGATGGTTTTGTAGTACCTGGTCAGGAAGCAAAGGTGTGTAAGTTGTTGAAGTCTTTATATGGCCTGAAGCAAGCTCCTAAGCAATGGCATGAAAAGTTTGAAAGAACTTTAACTGCTGCAGGATTCATTGTAAACGAATCTGACAAGTGTGTGTACTATCGCTATGGTGGGGGCGAGGGAGTTATTCTCTGTCTGTATGTTGATGACATACTGATCTTTGGAACCAGCCTTGACTTGATTAAGGAGGTTAAGGATTTCTTATCTCGCTGTTTTGAGATGAAGGATCTAGGAGTGGCTGATGTTATCTTGAACATCAAGCTGCTGAGAGATGGTAATGGTGGGATTACACTGCTTCAGTCTCACTATGTGGAAAAGGTCTTGAGTCGCTTCGGGTATGACGACTGTAAGCCTTCTCCGACACCATATGATCCTAGTGTGTTGCTTCGAAAGAATCAACAGAGTGCTAGAGATCAGCTGAGATATTCTCAGATTATTGGCTCGCTTATGTATTTGGCTTGTGCCACGAGGCCTGACATCTCTTTTGCTGTAAGCAAGTTGAGCCGGTTTGTTTCTAATCCGGGAGATGATCATTGGCATGCTCTTGAGAGAGTTATGCGTTATTTAAAAGGCACTGCGAGCTATGGAATTCACTATTCCGGGTATCCAAGGGTACTGGAGGGTTATAGTGATTCAAACTGGATCTCTGATGCTGATGAGATTAAGGCCACGAGTGGTTATGTGTTTACACTCGGTGGTGGCGCTGTTTCCTGGAAGTCTTGCAAGCAGACCATCTTAACGAGGTCAACTATGGAAGCAGAACTCACAGCATTAGACACAGCCACTGTTGAAGCAGAGTGGCTTCGTGAGCTTTTGATGGACTTACCTGTGGTTGAAAAACCAATACCCGCTATCCTTATGAACTGTGATAATCAAACTGTGATAGTCAAGATTAAAAGTTCTAAGGATAATTTAAAGTCATCAAGGCATGTGAAGAGGAGATTGAAATCTGTCAGAAAATTGAGAACTCCGGAGTTATTGCGTTGGATTATATCCAAACATCTAAGAATTTGGCAGATCCCTTCACAAAGGGTTTATCACGTAATGTGATAGATAGTGCATCGAGGGAGATGGGTTTGAGACCCACAGTATGAGTTGTCCACAGTGGTAAACCACTCTATGTGATCGGAGATCCCGTGAAGTAGAAGTGGGTGACAAGCTGTTGGACAGCTGAGAGGAGAGTATCCTTATATTTTATTATCCCACTCCATGAAGATGCAATACTCTCCTGATCTGCATGGCAGGTTGATATTTATCTTAATGTGTTCCAAGCGGCTTACTTTTATAAGCGGAGATGTTGTCCTGCAGAGCATCCTTGAGGAATACACCTATATGAGTCTGACTGTTAAACGTCGCAGTCTATGAGAATTGGGTGTTCTCTAGTAAACTCATGAAAGGCCTCGGAGTATGACGTATAAGCTCCAAACCGCGGGGAAGCCTTGCGGCAGCCCAGTATCGGTCAAGGGCTTGTGTGAAACTAGTTCGCAGCAAACTTGTAGTTCAAGGCATAGTCCACTATCCAAGTTGTGATCTAGTGTAGCATAAGTTTCTAAGTGGAAGTTCAACTTAACAGTCTCCACTAAGCACCGGTATATAAAACAATGTTTTGGAACAAATTTGGTGAAATGTGCCAATGAGACTTTGTGGGGGATTGTTGGAATTTTTGACTAGCTTTGCTAGTGGGCCTTTGGTCCAAAGCCCAACTAAAAATTCTGAAATTCTCATTTGGCCCATGTACATGTGGCTGTGTGTGTACGTGACTAAACTTTAGTCCCATACTGCTAGTTGGGAGAGAGCTACACCACTTTATATAGTGGAGTGTTGTGCTACTTGGTAAGCTTGTGAGAACACAAGGCTCTCTCGTGCGCACCTCCTCCTCCGCCGCCGTCCGTCGTCACGACGCGCCGCGGGTTGCGGGAATCTCGCCGAGCCGAGTTATATTTTTGCTGTTCGGGAAAATTTGATGAGTCATTAATCAATAATTAACGGACGCGTTAATTACTCAGCCGTTTCCGATTCCTTTGGATCGTGGGGCTGTTACCGACTCGATCGTGCGGCTGCGCCCACGTCCTACCCGAGCTGCGCTATATATACTGACCGTGCGAACCCTAGCCGCCACTACGTGCAACACATGGTAGCTCGCCGCCCTAGTTCCAGAACCTTGCGCCGCCGTCTTCCAAGTCTTCTCCATCCCGTCTTCCGGCGTGCACCGGCAGAAGGGACAGTAGGCCTCCGGAACCCCGCCTCTTGTGATCCTGTACGGGAGAGGGGCGATCAGGTTTTTGGGGAGCGCACTCGCGCGACTACTGGCACCGAGTTCTTCCCCAACGACGACTTCTTCCCTGACATCGCCAACCTCTTCATCGACGACATGGGCGACAACGGGAACACCAACGGCGCTGCTGCCGCACTGTATGACTTCTTGATCTTTTGTTTCATGTTCTGTTAGAGTTTCTGCTTGTAGTAGTTGCTCTAGATTCGATCTGTTTATCTACTGTTTTAGTAGATCGCATGATTAGTTTAATTCCGGTTATTCTAGTCATAATCTGTTTACTGTTTTCGCGAATTAAATCAATTGCTAAATTGCTTATATTTTCAACATGTACTCCTCACTCCGTTCACTTTTATTTGCTAGAATGCCTTATAAAAGTGAATGAGGGAGTAGAAATTTTGTTTTAAAAAATTGTCTATGCATGGGATAACCAAACAGGAATGAATCGATCGGAAATTCCACACGGCTGAATTTTGAGCGCGCACGAGATCTAACAGTGTGACTTGGGGAATCTCTTGCCGAGCCAAGACGGCGCCCGAACCCTAGCTGCTCCCGCGAGCGGCCGGGAGCCTCCAGCGCCGCCACCGCCCCAAGCTCTTCTCCACCTCCCACCTCCTCGCCGCCGCCGGTCCGCGCCGTCGGGCAAAGCCCGGGCGTAGGCGGCAGCGGGCCCCCCTTCTCCCCTTCGGGCGGCGGATCTGGCGCGGACCACGGATTCCGGCGAAGGCGTCGTGCTATGAGGGGCGCGGCGGCGCGGTCGTCTTCGACGGCGGCGGGAGGGCTTCGCGGCGAGTCCCGTGCGTGTGGCGGCGTCCGCGGCACGGGCAGCGGCGGCAGGGCCTCCCCCTCTCCCCTTCGGGCGGCGGATCAGCCGCGGGCCACGGATTCCGGCGAAGGCGTCGTGCTATGAGGGGCGCGGCGGCGCGGTCGTCTTCGACGGCGGCGGGAGGGCTTCGCGGCGAGTCCCGTGCGTGTGGCGGCGTCCGCGGCATGGGTAGCGGCGGCAGGCGTGGGCGGCGCGGTGACCACGAGGGTGGTGTGGCGCTGCTGCTTCAGGACGGTGGTGGAGGATGGTGCACGGATGCGGACTGGGACGGCGGGCCTTGGGCGCGGCGTCCTCTCCACTGCCCTTTGCGCCGGTCAGGGTGAGGCGTGCTCGGTCCAGCGGCCTGTGGCGTGGCGTATGGCGACGATTGATGGTGGCGGCGGTGGAAGGCTGGCGGCGGCGGCCTGGGTGCTGCAGCATGGCGGCGGAAACTTTACGGGCCCGATCTGGGCCCGGTCGGGCCTGACCTGGGCCTGGTGTGTTTCTGCTGCCGTGTCCGATCGGCAACCGCCTCCGGCGGTGGAGGGTGGTCCCCTCCTGTTGGTTGCTGCGCGCTAGGCCCTCCCCTCCGCTCCGTCGACCTCGCGTTGTGCTGGTCCTCGCGCCACGGTCTCTAGTGCGCGGATGACGGGGCGGCGGCCCCGGGATGGCGGCTCGCATGGGTGGCTCTCCGGCGAGCACCATGACGACGGTGGTGGCTGCGTATCTCGGTTGTGTGGACAGCGATGGATGCAGCGGCGGGTGGCTCGGGCGCGGTCTTTTGGCGTTGCCTAGATCTGGAGTTGGTTGTCTGCTCTTGTCGCGTGTGCCCTTCGCCCCTCTTTGTGTCACGGGAGAGTTACCGAGCGAAAGCTCCGTGCTTCTGCACTGACGGCGGCGAAGCCCGCGGGTGCCGCTCTCCTCTTGAGGACGTCGTCGAGGTGCTCTTCCCGTGCCGGGTTCCGGGTGAAAACCCAAGTTCCTTTCAGACTTGGCGCCGGCGACGCTTTGCGCCGTTATCGGGGCTGTCGTGGAGCTCAGGTGCCATAGGGCATAGCAAGGAGCTCAGATTTCCATGTGTGCTTCTCCGGCTGCGTAGTCGTGTTGGTTCGCCTCTCGGCGTTTTCGGTGTGATTGCGGTTGTCCGGTTATCTTAGGACCTACTTTGTAAGAGGGGTCCCTCACTACCTTGTATCTTCGGCCGTGTTGACTTTATTTATAAAGAGGGGCGAAAACCTGCATATTAATTGTTGGATTGACGACTGGCGCGCTGGCCATGTATGTACTAGTGTCGTTTACATGCCTCTGGCCACAAATCAAGTTAAGAACGACGGTGCTGCCAGCGTTACGAGTTGCTACTTTGCGTTGTTCGGCCTTCGGTGTGCTTGTATTTTTTTTTTTTTTTGAAAGCCTGCGTACATCCGAAGAACAGCATACAACGTATGCAGTACAAGAAAAACACAGAAAGCCCACGCAGGGGAACAGAGCTAGATCAAGCACCAGCAGCACCGCCGGCGATGAAGACGAAGATCACTGACCTCCTTGCAACCACGGCCCCAGGGCACCTCCTTCGTTGAAGATCGGTGTGCTTGTATTTGCTCACGTTTACGCCCAAAACGGCAACCGCGTCACATCGATGATCGATCCATCAGTACTCAGTAGAGCATGCATGGATTGTATACTATAACTAACATGTGTGTGCGATTTAGTTACATTATTAATCGGGCATGCTAAAAGAACCATTGTATATGCACCATACCGCGTAGTGCCATCTTGCCTTTTAGCTCAATCGAAGTGCTCTCAACTCGCTTTATTTCTTATTTTACTCGTAAAAAATAGAGATCTTTGTAGCTAGGGGCCTCCCAAGTGACTTCTTTTAACAAAAACTCGCTTTTATTGCTTCACATGTGTTGAGTGTTGGCCAATCACAGGCATGTATATATTGATGTGAATCTATGTCCACCTATCTATATCTAATATTATGTGTGGTGTGGAGTCATTCAAAAGAGATGGCACGTTTGGGCTGAATTGGGCATATAGATCCGACGCGACCGATTCCAGGCAGCTGCACCCAAAATCCATTGCGCCTCGCTTGTCCGTCGATTGTAGGTAGGACCACGTACGGATCCAATGAGTAGCCCTCGGAATAACCTGCATGAAAGAAGTTGTTTTTGCTCTGTTAAAAATATAATCATTGCGTATGTTCCAAATGGCCCAGAGCAAGGCACAAACTCCAACTCGGATTTGCACCTTCTCTAATTTAGAAACGCCCCTCATCCAATTGCCAAACAAAGATGTGATGTTACTAGGGGGTTGAATATGGAAAGCCATATGAACAATACGCCAAACCATTTTTGCTAGAGGACAATCAATAAATAAATGTTGTATTGTTTCTTCTTGATCACAAAAACAACACTTTTTACCCATTCCACCGACGCTTAGCAAGATTGTCTTTTGTGAGAATTTCCATACGATATAAGAACCACAAAAAATTCTTATTTTAAGCGGTACTTTCATCTTCCAAATGTACTTACGGAGAAAGCGTGTATGACCACTCATGAAATCAATATACAAAGATTTAACCGTAAATAATCCAGATTTAGTCAAACCCCACTTGAAAGTATCCTTTTGATTAGTGAGGTTAATGTGCATAAGCCGGTGTACCAAGTGAAGCCATCTTTCCCATTTATTTCCAGTTAAATCTCTCCTAAAACTTAAATTAGGTGGAGGTGCTTGAGACAAAACATCAGCCACCGAAACTCCTTTTCGATGGACAACATTGTAAAGTGAAGGGTATTGACTAGAAAGGGGCTTATCCCCAAGCCACGTATCCTCCCAAAAACGAGTATTTTCGCCATTCCCCACAACAAACGAGCCACGTTTAGAAAACTCATCTTTTATCTTCATGACTCCCCTCCAAAAATGAGAATCCGTTGGTTTACCCTTTACCTGAGATAAAGATTTGGAGTGTAGGTACTTGTTCTGTATGAGCTCTTTCCAAACCCCACCCTCATCATTTAGAAGTTTAAACAGCCATTTGCTTAATAAACATCTATTTTTAATCTCAAGCACCTCAATACCTAGCCCCCCTTGTTCTTTTGGTCTACAAATGATATTCCATTTAGTGAGCCTGTATTTTCTTTTGTGACCATCGCTTTGCCAAAAAAATCTGGACCGAAAGAAGTCTAATCTTTTCCGCACCCCTATGGGTACGTCAAAGAATGATAACATGAACATGGGGAGACTCGATAACACCGAGTTGATAAGAATTAGACGATCACCATATGACAGTAACTTGCCTACCCAACTAGCTAATTTCTTTTCAAACCTGTCCTCTATGGACTTCCATTCTCCATTTGTCAGTTTTCTAAAGTGAATTGGGATACCCAAATATCTGAAAGGATAAGACCCTGACTCACACCCGAACAACAACCTATATTGGTCCTCAAAATCCTTGGCTTTCCCGAAACAGAAAATTTCACTCTTGTGGAAGTTAATTTTTAAGCCTGAGAGTTGTTCAAAAATACAAAGAATAAGCTTCATATTAAGAGCCTTTTCTAAATTATGATCCATAAAAATAATGGTATCATCAGCATATTGAAGGATCGATACCCCCTTCTATTAGGTGAGGTATCAGACCATCAACTTGTCCATCTTCTTTAGCTCGTGCTATCATTATGGCAAGCATATCAGCGACGATATTAAACAAAATTGGAGATAAAGGATCCCCCTATCGTAAACCCTTGTATGTACGAAAATAATGACCTAAATCATCGTTTACTTTAATGCCAACGCTTCCTTGTGTTACAAAATTCTCAATCCATGTACACCACTTCGGATCAAACCCTTTCATGCGCAACACTTGTTGCAAAAAGGGCCAATGAACTTTGTCATACGCTTTTTCAAAATCTATTTTTAAAAGAACCCCATCCATCTTCTTTCTATGGAGCTCATGAATGGTCTCGTGGAGAATCAACACTCCCTCAAGAATGTGTCTCCCTTGCATAAAAGCAGTTTGTGTTGGTCTAATTACTTTGTTTGCCACCTGAGAGATCCTATTCGTTCCCACTTTGGTAAAAAATTTGAAGCTAACGTTAAGGAGGCAGATTGGACGATATTGCTGAATCTGAACAGCATTTTCTTTTTTTGGCAAAAGAATAATGTTACCATAGTTTAGCTGAAACAATGGTAGTTCCCCTTTTTGAAAGGCCTTAAACAGGTTCATTAAGTCATGTTTAACAGTGTCCCAACATTTTTGATAGAACTCAGCTGGGAACCCGTCTGGTCCCGGCGCTTTGTTCTTCTCCATCTGCATAATCGCCTCATATACCTCCTTCTCTATGAAGTCGGCTGTGAGTATATCATTCTCCTCTGTGGAGATCTGTGGGATATCCTGTGTTTCAGTCTCAACTAATGAGACGTGATTTGTGGCCGGTTTCCCAAATAAAGATTTGTAGAAAGTAGTTATATAGTTCTTGATGTTCTCTTGCCCTACTATAGTACCTTCATCTTGTTCAAGCTGAAAAATTCTCTTCTTTCTATGTTTCCCGTTAGCAATGAGATGAAAATATTTTGTGTTGTTGCCCCCTTCCTGAATATGCTTAACCTTTGCCCGCTGAGCCCATTTAGCCTCTTCATCTCTCATCAGAGTGGCTAAACTCTCATTGGCACCTTTTAAAGCCTCCCTTTCGGCTGCATTTAAAGGTGTATTTTCAGCTTTTATGTCCAGACAGTCTATAAGATTGAGTAGTCTTTCTTTCTCTTTCTTATAAACACTACTTATATTTTTTGCCCAACCCCGAAGAAGAGCACGTAAGTGGCGGATTTTATTTTGCCATATCTCCATAGGAGTGTTGCCGTAAGAGACAGAAGACCACTCTTTAGCTACCATCTCACAAAACCCCTCTTTCTTTAACCAAGATAACTCAAAAGAAAAATGTGCCTTATTACCTAGATGAGCTTGTTCCCCTGAGTCAATAAGCAGCGGAGTATGGTCTGAGCTAGCTCTAGTAAGAGCTCTAACACTCACCAAAGAGAATTTTTGTTCCCAAGATATACTAGTAAGAACTCTGTCCAACTTTTCGTACGTCGGAAGCGGTCTGCGATTAGCCCAAGTATATTGTCTACCGGAGAGATCTATTTCTCTTAGGTCAAGACTTTCAATAATTGCGTTGAAAATAAAAGGCCATCTGTCATTGAAATTATCATTGTTCTTTTCATTTTGCCGCCTAACAATATTAAAATCTCCTCCTACCATAATCGGCAAAGTTTCATTCTCACAAATGCGAACTAATTCGGCCAAGAATTCCCCCTTTTGGGCATCTTGGGCCGCACCATAAACAGCTACTAATAACCACTCAAATTTATCAGATTTGGTGACAAGGTGAAACTTGACACATCTGTCTCCAGGAACCACCTTTTTAACTTCAATAGTAAGATCGTTAAAACCCACCAGATATCGCCTGACCTCCCTTGTGGAGGTAGACAGTACCAGATAAAATCCAACCCTCCCACTAAATTACGAAGGAAGGGTGCTGAAAAATTATCTCTACCTGTTTCTAAAACCGCAAAAAATCAAGCTTAAAATCTCTAATGGATTCGGACACAACCAAATGTTTTGCCGGATCTCTAAAACCCTCACTGTTCCAGAAACATCCTTTCATGTCCTTTTCGGTTTTGATTTTAAGCGGATGCTACGACGCACCAAAGAATGATCGTACTTCTTTCTAGTATAAACCCTCTTTTTCTTGATCTGTGGAAGGTCGAGGTCCTCATGACCATCGAGACTAGAATTGTCTTTCTCCGCCAAATCTGAACTAAGCTCAAATGCAATGTCAAGTGTTTCCGTACCTACAGACTTCTCAGTCTGATTCAAAATGTCCTCATTCTTTTTAAGCATCACTAAAGTGCGTTTCAGATCAACCTCTTTAATGTTAGCTATTGAGAAACCTACTTTACTCGGACTACTCCCTAGAGACACCCCTAACTTCTCAGCCCTAGCAGCTATAATATCATCAGAAAAAGAAGCAACTGTAAAATGCGCAACTAAATGAGTACCTGAAGCAATGAACGCATCGCGGTCATGAGCCCTCTTCTGAGCTCGGGCCAGCTGCGTGTCGTCGGCATTTGCTTGGGCACGCACCCGTGAACTAGAGCGCACCTCCTTCGCCCTTGCTTCAGGGATGTCGCCAAAGGAAATGACCTCCTCTCGAGAATAGACCCCACCAAGGAACACTCCTGTCCCCTGGCTGGGCGTCTGTGGCGAGCCGCGGCATGCACTCCCTCCTAGATTGCATGGCGACCTCGGAGAATCTGGCGGTGACCGCGAACCAGCAGCGCCCCTGGCCTCCTGCCTTGGGCTTGCTGCAGAGGACGAGGTCGAAAGCACCGTCGTCGGCGACACACTTGGACTGGGAGTCACTCCTGTTCCTCCAGCGCCATTAGCCACACTCGAGCCACTAATCCCTCCTGGAGTTCGTGGCGAGCTGACCGGAGATATCTTCAGAGACCGTGGAGACGACACGAGAGAGGACTCCACTGTAGCCGAAACCTCCTGTTCTGGCGTCAGTGACACATCCTCGGCAGCCTCCGAAACATCAGAAAGTTGATCAACCAGAAGGACCTGCTCAGCTTCAGTAGTTCGATCAGAACAAACAGGAGCCGCTGGGTCCTCTGCCGTGTCTGGAACAACGGCCGAATCGTTGCCGTGGTCGGTAGCCTGTGCGGAGAGAATAGAGAATTTTCTGCCGCTGTCAATAGAAAGCGCTGAGGGTGTCACGGCTGCTGCAGCTCGTTCTGCAGCTTCCTCCTCCTCCACCATGTCCGACCACAATCTCCTAGGTGCAGACAAGGTCCCAGCGAAAGGAAGCTTCTCTTTACCAGCGTGAGGAGTAGGCATGGACCCAAAGTGCGTCAGCCTCACTTTTCCTTCAGCTCGAGGTGTTGAAAAAACATGGTCAAAAGACCCAAACAAAATTGGCACTTCTTTAGTGGCTGGAGCTTTGGATTGATCAGGTGTTTTATTTGAAGACTCCTTGGGTTTAGGTTCTGTAGCTTTTTCATTGCCTTTATCCCCTGGAGTTGAACCAGAACCCTTCTTCTTGCCATCATCTTTGGGGTCTGCATCATCACCCCCACCCGGCCCAGCTCGTGGATCCACATCGTCCATCACCTCATCAACATGGTAGTTCTCCACCTCAAATTTTAACATATACCCCACCCCTCATAAGTATGATCAGCCCGAGCAGGAACCGAATCGGGAGCGGCACACTCCACCTTCATACGAACGATACCAGTTTTCCTTGTGAACTCCATGTCAATATCAGTAGCTTGTCCAATCAGAGAACCAACATCAAAAAGTGCTAGATAGTCCTTGTGAAGATTATCCGGACAACCCCTAACACGCACCCAAATATCAACCAGCTGATAGGTTTCAACATCATCGGATACCAGATCCTCAAAGTGGAAAGAGCGAGGGCCACCTCCCACTTGTATCACACCAATCTTCTTTAGACGGATGAAATCAGCCTTTGTGGGAAAACTCACTCGAAAATAGTTGTTTTCAAAGGATTCCATATCCCATTGATGATCCCCGGGAACTAGCCAGTCCAGCTCGTTGGCAACCTCATGCCTAGACATATTGCCACCCGAGACTCTAATGCGTCCAACCTTGCCACTCTCTTGGATTCGTATCCCTTCTGTCTTAGGTAAGGCGAAATAACACAGATTATCATTTGCCAGGCCATACATCGTAGCAACTGGTTTTAGCATCTTAGGTAATGGGCAGTCCTTAGATTCATGCGAAGCCATCTGGCAGTACGTGCACAAAAGAGCAGGGCAATCAATCGCAAAATGACCGGTATTGAGACACCGAAAGAAAAGAACCTTATCTGACTTCTTAGCTGCCTTTGCAGCCGGCTGTTTTAGTGCCTCAACACCCACCGAGGCGGACACTGGTATATCAGCAGCAGCCTGCACCGGGTTGTAACCACCGTTGTTGCCGCAAGAGGCGCGGGGGAGGGCAGTGCACCTGTCGAGGCGGCAACTAACTGAGCAACTGCCTGAACCACTTGGTTCTGAAAATCTTGCGGGAGGTTTTCACACGGCCTCTACCGCTACCACCAAACCTGCCTCTATTAGAACGACCCCCAAAACCACGACCACCAGAACCAGCGGGTCGTTGTTGCAGAAACCGCTGATCACCATACCTGCCTTGGCGGTACCCTTGATCATCATGTGTGCCTTCTTCAAACGGACCAAAGTAACCATTGAAACTAGCAGCGCCCCTATTATCTCTCTCCCAGTCAGACCTCTGAACTTGACGAGTACCTCCTCCCTGCTGTTGGTTCGGACCTTCTGTCCCATAGCCTACACCTTGGTCTCGGCGTTGCATGTTGTTGTACCCATAGCCACCACGGTTTGCAGCTGAACATATCACCGCGGCCATTGGCATACCCAGACCCTTCACCTTGTTCGAAGGATCGACCATGGTGGAACTGCCCACCACCGCGGCCAAACCCCGAACCTGATCCTTCACCTTGTTCGAAAGAACGGAACCTTTGATTGGCATTGTTGTTGGCGCCACCGTAGCCAAACCCCCTGCCCGCCATGTTTCCTCTAGCTTGGTTGTTCTCCGCAGCTCGGCCATTGCCATAGCCCGATCCTCCACCTTGCTCGAGAGATCTATAGCCGGAGTTGTTGTTGTTGTTTGGTGCCGATCCACGGCCAGCATAGCCGCCGCCACCGCCAACCATCGTAGGCGAGGAAAAAACCTAGCCGCCGAACGAAACGATTCTGAAACCTCGCCCTTTGCTCGACTCCAGACTTTACGCATGATTTTTAGCAGAGGTATTGGATCAGATGGTGCCCTGGAACGTAAACGAGGCTGGCCCTTCTGGCCATGCAACGTGAACGTAGACTGAGTAGGATGGGCCTTGTGCCCAACCGGCCCAGCTTTTTTCAGGAATTTAAGGGTTTTTTGAAAAGGTCCGACTCTGTCGGTGATCCGGATCCGCGAAAAGCGCCCTGCCGTTGCTCTGCACGCCGGCGCCGGATATGTCCGTCTCCTCGCCTGCATGGCCCTCCCGTCCGGTCGAGCACGAAGAGCAGCGCGCTTCCTGCATACACGAATCCACTCTGATGCCTTGAAACCCTCCTCGGTGAATGTAGATGGCTCCAAGATCGGCCTCCGTTCCCATGGCGAGGCCCCACGGCGCGTCTCCGGTGGAACTGCAAAAGAAACAACCGGAGACAAAACAGCAGGAGACGAAGACGATAGATCAGTGACATCTAACCTCTGTTGACGCTGATACGTCTCCAACGTATCTATAATTTCTGATGTTCCATGCTTATATTATACCATTTGCTACATGTTTTATATACACTTCATATCACTTTTATGCATTTTCTGGGACTAACCAATTAACAAGATGCCACAGTGCCAGTTCCCTGTTTTCTGCTGTTTTTGGTTTCAGAAAAGTACTTCTGCGAATATTCTCGGAATTGCACGAAACAAAAGGCCACGTCCCTATTTTTCCAGCACTGTCACGGAGTCCGAAGGAGAGACGAAGGAGGGCACCGAGGTGCCCAGACCACCTGCTCGCGCGGCAGGAGGTGGGCCCGCGCCAGCCTATGGGTTGGGCCCCTCGGGGCTCCGCCGACATCGCCCCTTCGCCTATATATTGCCTCAGACGCGAAAACCCTAAAACACCAAGTCATATTCCATGAAGAGTTCCGCAGCGTCGCCGCCATCGACGACAAGTTTCGGGGGACAGAAGTCTCTGTTTCGGGACGCTGCCGGGACGGGGAATTGCCCCCGGAGTCACCTCCATCGACACCACCGCCATCTTCATCGCCGCTGCTGACTCCCATAATGAGGAGGGAGTAGTTCTCCCCCGAGGCTGAGGGCTCTACCGGTAGCTATGTGGTTCATCTCTCTCTCACATGGTGTGATCTTTATGTAATCGTGTGTATTGCTAGTATCGCTGAATACATTAATAATGTTTATGCTACTCAAGTGATTTTGTCTAGTTTCTGAAGTCATTGTGACAACACGGTATCAAGGTGACAGTGTGGGTACTTGTGTGACTCTATGAATAATTTAGATATCTATCATGGCTTGTTCTTGGGAACTGTGGTGTTTGTTTACTCAGACTTTGAGGAGTGCTTTTGCAGCCCTACACGTAGTACTCTTGTGTTATCAAGAAGGAGAATAATCCCGAGCAGTATTTACTTGTGTTCAGTTGTGCTAATCTAGTTGAATATGTAGATGTTACTCTTTATCTATTATGCACTCTATAGGTTATTTTAATATGAACTCCGGTACTCTCCACGGTGTAAAGGTGACAGTGTGTGCACCGTGTGTGATTCTTTTATGACGTTGTGGAGCTTGCTTACTCCGGCTTGAGGTGTGCTTTTGTAGCCCTACACAATGAATGGTGTTTGTTATCCAACAAGAGAGTGTTTAAGAGTAGCTTTTACTTATTCAGTTATGAGATCATTGTTGAGAGTGTCCACTAGTGAAAGTATGATCCCTAGGCCTTGTTTCTAAGCATTGAAACACCGTTTACATCAAGTTCTGCTACATGTTTGCTTGCTGCCATCTTTATTTCAGATTGTAGTTACTACTTATAATCATCCATATTACTTGTATTTCACTATCTCTTCGCCGAACTAGTGCACCTATACATCTGACAAGTGTATTGGGTGTGTTGGGGACACAAGAGACTTCTTGTATCTTAATTGCAGGGTTGCTTGAGAGGAATATCTTTGACCTCTACCACCCTGAGTTCGATAAACCTTGGGTGATTCACTTAAGGGAAACTTGCTGTTGTTCTACAAACCTCTACTCTTGGAGGCCCAACACTGTCTACAAGAATAGAAGCACACGTAGACATCAGACGCCTCTTCTCCAATCTCTTCGCCTTGCGAGACGAGCCGACAGATCACACGGACGCGGCGATGGCGTCTTGCAGAGGAAACTGAATGCGGCATCCGCACTCGCCGCCAGCGACGGCATCTCCTCATCATCGGACTCAAGCCCGGCCAGGGCCCAGAAACGACCGCCGGCGCCGGCGGAAGCCTCGACGCTGCCCGAGTCGCCTGAGCCGCCCGGGTCTCCCATCTCTCCTATCTCCCATCAAACCCATTGATAAGTGTTCGGCATCAAACACACCCATTACATGATAAAAACCTATTAGCACTAAAGCATATGTAGTAGGGTATACAAATTATGTTCACCGGACAAAGAAGCAAAGAGCCAAGCTAAGCTCTGGTAGACATTCCTAGAACAAGAATTAGTACCCAAGCAAGAACTCAAAGCCTCCCAAACCATTGTCGCCACACCGCGGGTAAAAATGGGATGATTTGAAGTCACAATGTTATCACAAAAGGAGCACTTACGAGGGACGCGGACTAATGGTTCTCGGCTACCAGCGCACTTGATATACAAACAACAATTAGAGATTAAAAAAGGAAAAAGTTCCGAATCTTTTTGCTCAAATATGATTAAGTCTTGTATTCATACAAACAATTTGGCTAGGAAGTGATTCTCATATAAATAAGAGAGAAAAAAAATCTATGGCGAATATAATATGTGTACTTTTTGACACATATTTTATCAAGGGTAAAATTAAAGTTATTCTCTGGCGAATATTTTTATACGGTACAGTACTTGATCATGTTTTGTCTGACTGAAAGTTTCGAAACTTTTTGAAATTCTTTGGATTGCTAATTTTGTTTGAATATCGGGTGCGCTGGTACCCATGTGCACCAACGCATTTTTGCACTTAGGAGATCCTAGCCAATTTATTTTCCTCATAGTGTGCCTTGTCAGCACAACATATTTATATAATTCCCATAAAATGATTTTAATTTCAATGGAAATTTTAAATTCCTTTATTATGTCTGCAAATATATTCATTTCGAATTTGATAATTAGATAAAGTCAAGAAAATGTTGTTTGAAGTAAGAGACCAAATGACCCTATCATGAACTTCAGACTTTTGCATTTGTACAACAAAGTATTAATGTTGTTCCATTATAACAATAGATCGGGAAAAGGCCTCGTTCTAAAAGGAATATTGAGATTAGAATACTGAACTTGAGCAAAAGTGACATCGTGAGCCTAACAAATGTCAAATAACAAACGATGACTGATTAGTAAAGGGGTATTACCAATATAGGGATCAAGCAAAAACCTTACAAATATTCCCATTATTAGCCTAATAAAACTCCGAATCAATATACTTTAGATGGGAAAAAGTAATTGGTACACTAAATATTTCATAAGAAGATTGCCAACTTGACAATTAAACATGTCAACATAGAAGGCCAGGTTGTCATTACAACGCCAACAAAATCTGATCGCAATGCATCTTGCTCAGCAGGCGTAGCTTGGAGTGGGAGTGTTGCAGGAGTAAGGTCTGGAAAGTGGCCCAGGATAGGAAGCCAAACAAACCAACCAGAGCCTTATGAGCACTGCTAAAATAATATGCGCCAGGGAAAGAAAATGAGGTAACTATTCGGTCTCCAACTACTAGTATTCGTGTCACTAAAGAAAAAAATGATCGATGTATGTTGATTTCCTAAAAAAATCCGTATGTGTCAACCAAAATAAATATGTTTTCCTCATCAAAGAGAAATGAGAGTCGTTGGACAAAGCCAACCCCCACTCTCGATCCTACCTCGGTGTGTCAAGACCATCTCACGATCTGCACTTTGTGATAATTTAGTGTACATTCTGTAGTGATATAAGCTCTGTAAAACATGCAAAAGTTTCTGGACAACTGTAGCTTCAGTCAATGTTAACCATTAAGATGATTTTTTTTAGTTTACTAATTTTCATTTGATGATTTGAGAACAATCTTTTATTTTGCCAACATAGATGGTCTCTATAGCTAGTTAAGTATTAGATTACATTTTTTTATAAATGGATATCTTTCCCCTGCTAAATCGTTTTTTTTATAAAAGGATATCTTACCCCCTGCTAAATCATTTCGAAAGATGAAAATGAACTAAGATACTGTAGCTAGCTAGACAGCCAGTGGATGGGCCAGGCGGTCCGGATAGCTCTGCTCAACAGCAACAGCAGCAGCTACGCATTCGATCCTACTAGAAGTAGTAGAAGCCGTAGACGGTCAGCGGGCGCCACGTGGCGTCTGGTCACGATACCGGCCGGGCTGTAACTTTTTTTTTTAATTTTCCACGTATATTAAACCAGCAAAGAGTACACGATTACATCGATTACAAAAACTAAACAAAAAGAGACTAGCAAATCTATGAAATCTTCAAGCTCTTTTTTCATCCATGACACAATCTTGTATTTTTCTGAAGGCAGCCGTACAACAACGCCAACATCACCAAACCACAGACCTGTGAATACCACCGAAAGTTCTCCTTTTTAATTTTGAGCCGCAATGCCAAGGCTTTGTGCACGCACACAAACATTAAATTAATCAAGCAACATCGGCAAGAGCACCACCACTGATATTTCAGGGACAAATAACCGAACCACTTTGTCGACGTCATTGGGAGCCGAGAGAACGAATCACCATTGCCGAAGACGTAGTAGCCGGGATAGATATTGCGAGGACAAACCTCCTCGCAGCAACCATGAGAAACAATCCAAGATTGATCTGGCGAAGCAAGATCTGAAGAATCATACCTAGACAGACTTAATCTTCCAAAGCCACCATTGACGTCGGGAAGGATATCTCGCCGTCGAACGAAGCGTGGACGATCACTTATTGCAGACGATACCATCTCCATTAACGAAGAAGATGACGACCAAAACCAAACTCTACCATTAAGGACCTTCGAAAAACGTCGTGCGCAGGTCCGAGGTCCCCACCCCTTCTAGTGACAGAACAGCACCTAGAGGAGGCGAGGACCCGTCGAATCTTTGCCGACGGCGACGATGAAGCTGCAGATATCACCGGCGTCGGCAGCTAGGGTTGAAACCCTAGGCCACCGCCACGATCGCCACGATCGCCTCCTCTGGTTCAGGACGTCTCTTGACTCTTGTGCTGGTTCGCATAGCCGGGCCGTATCTTGATCCCGTGTGGTTCCGATTTCTGACCGAGGAAACAGAATCCTAACGGTATCAAGCACCTGACAAAATCGCGGCGCACGTGGCGGACTCCTATACGTATATACTGCATGCCAATGCCACCTTGACCAAGACTTGGCCGGAGCCGTGTTTCCCGGCCGGCGGTCAGCGCGCCGCACCTCGACGGCGGCCGGCACCAACGCCCGCCGTGCATGCATGCCTAGATCGTGGCCTCGAGGGCGAGTCTGTCGTAGCCGATTGGAAATATATGGAGCGGCCTGATGATTTGTCTAAAAACAAACCCACGTATAGTAGCATGTTTTACGTAATTGTTTCTAAGTTGGATTAATGCTAGGTTTTTACACCCTGTTTTGACATTTTTAAGACCAGCTAGCTAGCTACCACAAGGCTTATTCAGCAGTATTTCATCCCGTTATCCGGATTTTATTTCTTCTATTAAAGTTTTCTAAGCGACTTGTCAGATGAGTCTTGATCGTCACGCTTCCATGTCGTGTCGGAAACTTAAATATTTCGGGGTCTATAAATATTTGAGGGTTCAAAGGTCGCTTGTCAAATGAGTGAATAAAGGTCATATGCATCGATTAATGTAGAGAGGCCATGGCGTTGTCCCCTTTTCAGAAATAAAACTTGTTAAATGATGTTTTAAATCGGCCCATTCCACTTATCTACCCAATCATTTTTCACGTAGTCCTAGGCTCCTAACAAGTGTAGTGTGGTCCTAGTTTGAAATAATAATAATAATATCACAATGGTCTTCGACAATGTGTGTCTCTTATGACCCCGCGAACAAGTTGGTCTCCCTCCCCGACCCCGCGCTCTCGACCCCGTCCCCGCGCCTAGGGTTCCGCCGCCGGCGGCGGCGCCGCCTCGCCCCAGCGACCCGACCTCCTTCTCTCTCGCGACCGGCCGCCCCCGCGCGGGCGACCGGCCGCGCCGCCGCTCCTCCCGCAGAGCCCTCCTCCTCTCTCCTCGCTGCGGCCGCTGTTGGCGTGCGTCGCCGGGCTTGGCCCGGGGCGGCGCCGGCGGCGGCAGCGCCCTGCTTCTCCCCCCCCCCCCCCCGGTGCCTGCCTCGTGCGGGGCGGCGTGGCTCCGGGCGGTGCTCCCAGGCGACGGCGGCGCGGCTTCAAGGCGGAGTGCTCTCTGCTGCCGTTGGTTAGCACGGCGGCGCGGCTTCAAGGCGGAGTGATCTCTGCTGCCGTTGGTTAGCAAGGCGGCGGCGTCACCTTTTGGTGGTGCGGGTCGCTGGGTTCGGCCAGGCCCTGCAGGCCCAGATCTGGCCCTTTTGGGTCCGATCTGGGTCAGAGTGGGCCCAAGCTCGACCCGGCACCCGGTTTGACTGTGGTACGTTGCTTGTGACGGAGTGGCGGCGACGACAACACGTCTTCTGCAGCGTGGCGCCGGGAGCTTCGCGGATCCGTTTGGGTCCGGCCGGGCCTTTGATGCCGATCTTGAGGGTAGCAGCGGCGTCGGCCTACGTGCTGCAACGTGGTGGCGGAGACTTCACGGACCCTTTCAGGGGCCGGCCGGGCTTGACCAGCCTGGTGTGTCTCTGCTACCGCGTCCGGTCGGCACCCGCCCATGGCGGTGGAGGTAGTCCTCCAGGTGGTTGTGCTGCGGCCGTCCTCCGGCTCCAATGTGGCTTGGTGTGCTCCTGCGTGCTGCGTCCGGTCGGTTACCGTCTATGGCGGTGGAGGTCGATCCCTCCCGCGTGGCTGTGGTACCGCCGCTCTGTCTACGGCGGGTGTTTCTCAGTTTGACCGGTCGTGCAGTGCTTGCTTGATGATACGACAATGGTGGCCTCAATTCCGTGGTGGCGTTTGTTGGTGGGCGGCAAGATGGGTGGAGCGCTTCAGGGATGTGGTTTTTTTGCGGTCGGGAGAAATCCCAGTCATCTTGACACCGACGCAGTGACGCCTGTGGGTGTCGTTGTTCCTTTCTGAAGGGCGTCGGGTGTACCTCTTCCCCACTACCTGTAGCGTATCGGGGGAAACCCTAGGACTAGTCCGGGCAGCAGCAGCGTCGTCGTTGCTTTCCTTCTTGGAGGTGTTGCTTGGTACGCGGCGATTCGAAGTGCTAGTTTAGGGGTGGGACTTTGCCGGAGAGGACGCAGCGGTTGCGAGTCTCCTTTGTTTTCGTTGATCCGCCAATGTCGGCATTGTTTTCTTTTCCTTTTCTCTTTCTTTTCTTTTGGGCGTACCTGCGCTGTTTTGCCCCAGCAGTGGTCTCAAACTTGTATCGGTTGGTTGCTATATTAATATAGCGGGGCGAAAGCCTATTTCTTCTTATGAAAATTAAATCAGATCGCACACCTACCTCTGGGTGTGTCGTGGTCCATGCCACGTTGGTTGCTCAGAAAAGGTGTTCGTTGGCTCTTCAGCCCTGGTTGAATAAAATAATAATTTGCGGTTACCACATTGTCAAAATTAAAGGTTCCCATAAATAAAGGATAAAATAAGACAAGGTTTTTTAAGCAGGCAAAAAATGTTATTATATCATGGGTCACAACAAGAGGGTAAGAAGAGACTATTTCTAAATTCTAATGATGATGTGTTTACCACACTTGTACCTTTTTAAGTAAAAGGAAAATCAAAGGATCTCACGAATTCACAGTGAAGTCCACTTGTGTGTGGGTGTGTGTGTGCGCGCACGCGCGCGCGTGAGTGTGTGTGTGTAAATATAATCATAAAAAAAATCACCAACTACACCAAAGTTTTTGTGCTTTGGAGCGTTTCACAGTGCGAGATTCTAGCACATACTCTATTACTACCTCTGTTCTAAACAAAATAAGAAATATAGATTTAGTGAAAAGTCAAAGATCACTAAGTTTTACCAAATATATATATAATATTATTAATATTTACAATTTTTTGTAAATATATACTAAAAAAATAATTATTGTGTCTATTGGTATTGCTTTTGTATTGTTGGTGTCCATAGATTATATAAAAACATGGTCAACTTAAACATGTAATCTTTTGACATAATTTATAAGCCATGCTCTTTTAAATGGTGATGATATACTACATATATGTTTGAGCCAAAACTTTTGACCACCGTTTGTGTGAGACTAGACCGAGCGCATGCATGCGGAGCTAGCGCGCATGCACCGTCCATCTGTGCATGTGTGCACTAGAAGTAGCTCGCCATGAAAAAGCTAGCGAGGTAGCCATCTACTGTATCTATCATTCTATCTCGAGTTCACACACACACACATATAGTCGCAGCTAGCCACGTACCACAGGTAGGAAGCACTCGAGTGGGATTTGGTCGAGTAGCTTTCGTGTGTGGAGGCCATCTCACATCATTCCAGATAACGACTATAGATATAGATGGATGACGAAGACTGGTCGATGTGAAATTTTATCAACTCCAATCAGGCAAGTTTTTTCTTTAAAAGGAACTAAGAAGCCGCAATGGAAGTTGGCGGCAGTGTATACACACTATTGACCGTCTACCTCAGCGCTCAGTCATTGTGACTGGTGTCACGACTCAAATAGACTCCCTACATTCCTTATCACGAGACATTTTAGATATTTCAATTTGGACTAGATACAAACTGAAATGAAGGAATTTACACACTAAATAGCGGCTAAATACACGCATGTTCGGAAAAAGCTATAACAGCTTACAATAGTGAACGGAAGGTGTAGTTATTAATTATCGGTTGCATGAATAATCGTATGATCAACATCTGCTCATTTCTTTTGCATTTGCGGAAATCTCGTGTTACGATGAGGTGGTTGCTGAGAGTAATTTTATAATACTTTATGAGCGGTTTTAGAAATAAGGAAAACCCAAACATTATTGATTAAACTGTATAATAAGTAACTCAAATATTGTTGGCTCGCTACAAAAATAAAAGATCATTGAAAAACCTAATTATTTTTTTTCAACGGTACTAGCTCCTCGCACCTCATGGTCAGTCACATCTGATCACTTCTGAGGCAGATGCATGGATAAGTGATGGTCTCTTACATGGTGTGGTGTTTTGCCTCACCCGCCGACCCAAATAGTTGTTGCCGGGGGATTAGCGTTCTAGGTCAGCGGAGCTGTCACCCCTTGTTGAAGTGAGTTTGTTGACCCATCAGCGTTGTAAATTGTCGCCTGGCACTCCTTCTATAAAATTTGATACACTAAAAGGTTGTGTTCTAAAAAAACATTGTATAAAGTTGAGTAACTCGCACCCAAATGCCACTCTTACAATTAGATGTGATTGACCGATCGTTGTGTTTATTACTGGATAACTGACGAAATTACATATATCATGGATACAGGCAAGTCTAAAATTGAAGCCGGTCTTTTTGATTTACCCCGTTGTATTATCTAGAGAATACCATAACACTTAATATAATAGATTATTTTGTGTGTGGCTATTTAACTTCATCGCTCCTTGGAATTTGCTACGCACTTTTTCACAATAATATAGAAACCCATATTTTGAAGTTTCTAACTTTTTTTAAACAAATCTCAGATATATATTCATTAAGATGTGCTGTTGTAAATTTACATTAACACATATGTTCACTTTTTAGCATAAACGGACGGCCCTACTGTTTGATTTTCATTATATAAAAGGGGCTGTAGCTGTACACAACATGGATCACGTTCAAATGTGTGCATATATAAAAATAACAAATAGTACGCCATTATAAATTGACATATTTGTCTTTTTCTGTAGTCCACAAATTAACATAGTTCTTCATAAAAACAATTACAGGTACGCAGTAAAAAATCTATATGTACGCGCGAGAGAAAAATAAGAGCTTTGTTCATAAAGTTTTACACGCATATTTGCGAGCTAATTAGACCGTAGATTCAATAGTCGTGCTCAAGCATGCATGCACTAACCTATCCCCCGGCCGGGCGGCCGTAGCTAGCGCCGCTAGCATGCAGCCTTGTCAAATAACCTTTCTCGTTTTCAAACGGCCGTCCTCGTTCTGCATGCACCATGCAGAGCTGCAAAATGAACAGTGCATGCAGTTGAAATACGTGAAACTACTCGCCGTCTTTCACGATCGGTCAATATATATATACAATTATAGTGCTTACTTGACATATATGGCAAGACGGCATCGTCAGCAACGTTTCCGAATTTGTCAGTTGTGCAAGCTGTATTTTCTTGGCGGCGATCGAACAGAGATAAGGCGGATAGTGATAGGCGCATATATTTGCATGGACTTTATTTTCTTCTTCTTTGCGGCGATTTCATGTGTGGTCGGTTAATAACCAATGTCTGATTGATTGATTGATTGATTGATTGATCTGATTGATCGATCCTTAGCTAGTTGGCCAGCTGGTTGGATAAGACGAAATACTGCCTCCGGTTCTTTTTACTCACCATATGAGATTTGTCCTAAGTTAACCGTTCTAAAGTTTGACCAAATTTAGAGGAAAAAAAAAATTGGTAATACCTAATCGATACAACATGAAACCATATTCCATGATTGATCAAATGATATTGATTTGGCATTCTGAATGTTGGTATTTTCCCTAAAAATATGGTCAAACTTTACAAAAATTGACTTAAAAACAAACCTAATAGACGGAGTAAAAAAATGATCAAAAGGAGTAATAAATCGGATGGCAACTTAGATGTGATGTGATGAGTGAGAGAAAACCCAGGCATGAGTGTTTGTAGTTTGACCAGCTTGCTAAATGCAGTTAATTTGTTCGTGTAAAGTTGTTTATCCTCTTCTACTCCCTTCGTTCGTAATTACCCTGTGTCTGGATTTAGTCAAATTATATATTTTTTTAAATGAACAAATATGTAAGACAATGTCAACATGTGTAATATAAATTTAATACTACTTTTATTAGAATGATCATAAAATATATTTAAGATTATATGGATTGATATTGATATATTTTTTATATATCCTTGAACAAAATTTTAAAAGTTTGACTAAATTAGTACTAGACGACGTATTTACATAGCTTCGTATGAAATAACTACTCTCTCCGTTCCATATTATAAGATGTTTTAGCATTTTTGGAATCGGGTGTATATAGACGTATTTTAGAATGTAGATTCACTCATTTTTGCACCGTATGTAGTCCTGTTAGTAGGTCTAAAGGATTGTATTTAGAAAGGGAGGGATTATTTCCTAACGTGATGCTAAGGAGACTATGTCTGATTTAGATACGAGAGTCGTGTAAGTAGGAAGAGACGAGAAAACACTGACGGCTACAAACGTCGATCATTAAATGCCCGATTCTTATTGAATTTTCGAACCGAGAACATGCATTCAAGTGAATTGCGAAACCTTATAGTAGGAGTATAAGATTTATGCAAGTTGGAGAATACCATTGTCAAGTCGATCGTGAGCGACATTGCTGGACTTGCATTGCTATGCTATTTTCTAGACTGTACGTACAAAGCCGTACGTGGAAGTGCGCACCGACGGACGCCCGATGCGATGATCGTCCCCATTGCCGGCGCCGGCCACCATGCATATGCGCGGCCGGACACGAAAGTCGGATCGTACGCAAATTCGCACGCATTGCATGCATATACTAAAAAAAAAGAGTGGCCGTACTAAGGAGACAACCCAGCGGCGCTATTTTTGATAGAAAGTGAGTGTGCGTATGCACCGAGTGCGAGCACGGAAGCTCGAACTCGGGCGGGCTGGACGTATCAGCACGTTCCTGCCCACCGGGCTAAGCCTCGGTCCACCATTGCATGCATATACTGATCTACATGTAGGCGCATGCATCACTGTACTACGCAAGAGTGGCCGATCGAGTTCGTCCATGGAATCCGGCCGATCCACCGTCACACGAGTTGCACACCTATACGACGATGGATCGTGTGTCATCATCTTCCAGAACGAACAGTCAATCTTGGACGCACGCACTACTTACATAGCACTCTCCGGCCGGCGGCCGCTAGCTTGTTTTTCCTCCCAGCTGGTCCCTAGCTAGCTAGCTATCTTTTCGGGTACATTTTGAGAGGTCCTTGTTGCTACGTGCTGACTTTCCCTAGCGAAGATCTCACGACGTCTACTCGCTTTGGTCGACCCATCACTCCTTCTGCTCAAAGGCAAACCTTGCAAGAATTTGACCAACTATATAGAATAATATGTTAACATTTATGAAACCAAATCATTACAATATGAAAATATACTTTACAATGACAAGTACCAACGAAATTATAGATATCAATTTTTATTCTAAACACCTGGCCAAAAATACTACCTCCGGTCCACATTAAGTGTCAAGGAAAGATCGCTGGTTTTGTACAAAATGTTGTACAGACTTGCATCAATATTTTCGGATCGGAGGAGTACAAAGTTTGACTTTAACCAAAAATTGCATACAACATACATTATTTTGGCTATGAGGATGTATGATGTACTTCTTGTAAGACGACACAACTTAGTTACCACACATACGAGCTGTTGGGAAAACTGGACACACCAATTAACTTTTAATGCAGATTAGCACACTCTTTGTGTTATCTAAAAACGCAGCGAAATAAGATGAAAACTCCAGCATCACTTTTGTACTAACTCACGGATCGTTGCTCGTGTCGGACCCTCGGGTGGCCATAGCTCTCATGGCAACGAGGCGACACACCCCCGATTGCATAGGCAGCTGCATACGACAGCCATCTACCAACGATAGGCGTCCTTCCTTAAGGACGATAGAGGTCGATTCGACGCTCCTCGGCAGCGACCTTCTCTTTCCCTCCTCGTCGGTGCAAGGTGTAGTGTTGAGGAAGCGGAAGAGCATCCAATGCAGTGTGGTCGTTTCTCGACGATGGGCACCTTTTCGTCATGGCCGCCTCACTGCTGACGGGTTACTTGCTCTTCTCATAGGTGCTAGGTGTCAGGTTGAAGACGGGGGTGAGGATGCAGCGCTCCTTGGCCTTGCCGGACAGACCTAGAGTGAGGCGGGCATTGTCGACAAAACGGCCTAGTAGGGCCGTAGCGTCAGGACCTTGTTCACCGGTGACGACAGGGAGGCGGCACCACTTTCAGCTTTGGGTATAATGTAATGTGGAAGTATGCACCTAAATCCATAACCCAACTCATGGCATCATCACGAACAATACTATAGTATTCTTCATTTTCAGTGACTAGATAGTCTTCACCTCCTTCATATTCTTTAGTCATGGCGGCACCATTCTCGCCTTTTTGCTTGTTTTGTTTTGCAACCTTTCCCTCTGCAAGATCTCTCTTGTATTTCAAGCATTTGCTCTTTGTGTGATTTGGCTTGTCACAGTCAAAGAAATTAAATCTTTTCTCCGTTTTGACTTTGATCTCCCCCTAGATTTATCGTTGCTTGCTGAAATATGGCATGGCCGTGTCCACCATTTTCATTCTTACCATGGGAGTCAGCCACATACGCATCAGAAGAAGTGACATCGCCCTTTTCCTTCTTTCCGGCTTCCTCATTCAGCATGCTATTCTTCACTATCTTCAAAGTTAGCTTCCCATCCAGAGTTGAATTGCTAACTGACATAACAAACATGTGCCAATTGTCGGGCATGGAACTCAGCAACAACAATGCTTGCATCTCATACTCGAAGTTGATCTTCATGGCTGCAAGTTGGTTTATATGCATCGGTGTTTCGTTACCGGCTACTGAATTATGTGTAGGTAAAGGCTTGTGGCCACGATCGGATGGGTTAACAGCCTCGAGCATACAAGAATGTATACAAGTTCAGGCCGCGGAATCGTCCCAGTAAAAACACTACTCCTGTGTGGATCGATTGTATTCCGGTGTGTGAGACGCTCAAGGTACTAGATGATTCCGGCTAGTGGTTTAGCCGGCTATGATGGATGGTGTATTCTCCGTGGGAGGAGATGTGTGTGTTGTGTGTTTGTGGGTGTGTGTGAGAATGATCGATCTCCCTCCTCATGCCGAGGTGATCGACCTAGTATTGGGGCGTGCTACCGCCTTATAAAGATGGCTGTGCGACGCTACATGCTTTGACTCTAGCCAACGGCTAGGCTCCTGTAGATGACGTCTGGCTAGTAGGTTTGTACGTGAAGTACCTTGTTGCCTTGTAGCTAGTTAGTGATGAGAGCCAAGGTTGAGCTTCTTTCTTGATGGTTAGTGATGAGTGATGGGACTACCTTGGCGGGGTCGGGTCACGGTAGCGGTCCCAGGCAGATGACCTTGCTTGGGAACGGGTGACCGACTGAAGTTAGGCGGTTCCCTTCTCATTCGACTAGCTGGGAAGAGTCGGCTGCCAGTCTTGGTCTTGTCACGGCTGGCTAACTCCTTAAGCAGGGGTAGTTTTGCCTTTGCTGGGTATTGGGTTCCCATTTCCCTGTCAATATGGCACTGGAAAACATTCAAGTGTTCAATCATACTACTTCCATCTCGGTACTCAAAGCTTTGCAAGTATCTTGATAACTGAAGCCTTAGTCATAACTATCTTCCCCTCATACATAGACTCAACTTATGCCACATCTCATACGCATTTGTGCCATTGGGAACATGGCGTGGAATATATTGTGGTTGATGTACAATCGATCAATACCTACTTCCTTTCGGTTCAACCCTCTCCAATCTTCCTCCGTGACATAGGTCAGTATCTTCTCTTCCACAATTGGCTCATACAAGTCATTCCAATAAAGGATGTCTTCCATCATGGGCTTCCATAATGAGAAACTGGAAAAATCAAAATTTATCATGCCACTTGTGGCGGCACCTTCTTCCAAAGCCATTGCAAGCTTCAACCTTGAGATCTGATACCACGTTGTTGCGAAAACTGGAGACACCAATTAAGCCTTAATGGAGATTAGCACACTCTTAACATGATATGAAAATACATAGCGGAATAAGATGCAAACTTCAGCACCACCGTACCCGAGTACTAACTCGGAAACAAAGATGCATCAAACATATATGAAGCACATGACACTTTGAGGTCGCTCTCAGGGGTAGACAATGCCTATCCTCAGGAGAGAAGCTCACACCTAGGGGTAGACAATGTCTATCCTAGGGAGAGAGATCTCAGAACAACATCAACAAATCAACACACAAGGACACATATCATTTTACGTGGAAAACCTCTCAACATGAGAGGAAAAACCACGTGCCGAATCCACCCAAATCTTTTTCGACTAATAGCAAAGTGGGATACAACATGCTCATTTCTAGAAAGCACCAGAGGATCTCATACAACAAACTATGACATATTGTGAATGCAAAAACAAGATATGGAACACAAGAGTTAGGGATTTGAGAAATCTCACTAAAGATGGTGGAACCACAACTTGAAAGAGACAAGGTAATGGATCTGAACTTCACAATCATGTGGGCAACACCAGGTGCTTGATCTCAGACTGTTCCTTCAACTTCTTCTTCTTCTCTTCTCTCTTGTTTTCTTTCTTTCTTCTCCAAAATGGCGGCTATCTTCAAATTTTCGTCACTACACCTTGTGGTGGCTGACTGGAAGGGTTAACATCCACATCCATCATGTGCAATGTCCAGATGACTCTCGATCCTAACCCTAATGGGTAATGGTTTCTACACTTGTTTAGATTGTCTGAAAGGTTTCAAATGGTCATCTCCTCACAGCCCACATGAGGAGGATACCCAACACAAACAAACTCCTGGAAGCGTTTGATCAGGACTCAAATCCAGATGCTAGCCGCTATTGGCAACCCAGCCAGATTCAATGATTTAGCTCTAGTATGTCTTTGAAAGTTCCGATAGTCGGCGAAGACGGGCCCGACCCATGGCCCGGGGTACACAATTTTTTTCATTACTTATTTGACGAAGGCCCCAGACGTAACATAATCCTGACTCCACCCAATGCTCAGCTACATGGCGTTCACGTGTAATTGTCTGCGTGTACAACGATGTTCTAGAGAGGCGACATTTCCATTTCCGTTTATGGCGAGACGCAACTAGTGTCTTCGCATACTTTCAAACTCGGCGTATCACGCCTAGTCCTACGGTGTTTGTGTCTAGGTTTACACTGTTTCTTGAAAAAACTTTTTTTCGGTCTTCGCATATTTTTTTTCCCGGTCCTCTTAAGAGCTGGTGCACAGATTTTTTTATTTTTGAGAAGAAAGTTTTTTTTAGCGATGGCCTGGTGGTGGTGGCTGGTGCAGACAAAATAAACTCTCCCGCTGCAATGTAACTCCATGGCCCGATCAAATTGAGCCGAAAAGTACAATTAAAGCCCATCAGCATCCGCCCATGGGCTCAACAGGCAAACCTCCATTCGGCCTCGTCTTCCTCATCCCAGTCCCACTCCCTCGCAGGCCGGCAGTGGAAACCCCCTCCCTTCTCCCATGGCGCCACCGCCCAACCCCTCCACGCCTCCTTCCTCTGCTCCCTCGCGCTCGCGCTCCTCCGCGCCGGCCGCCTCTCTGCAGCCTCCCACGCCGCCTCCGCCCTCCCCACCACCTCCCTCCCCGCATCCCTCCTCCGCCGCCTCATCCCGGCGCTCGCCTCCTCGGGCCTCGCCGCCGCCGCCGCCCGCTTCCGCCCCGTCCCAGGCGACCCGCTCAACCTCAACTCCGTCCTCCTCTCCCACTGCGCCCTCCGCTCGCTCCGCCCCGCGCTGCGCCTCCTCCGCTCCTCCCACTCCGTCGACACCGTCAGCTACAACGTCGTCATCTCGGGCCTCTCCGAGCATGTCCGCCACGGAGGGCGCCTCGCCCCGGCCCTGCTCGCCGAGATGTGCAAGCGCGGGGTCCCGTTCGACGCCGTCACGGTCAACGCGTCGCTCGTGGGGCTCTGCAGGGACGGGCAGGTGGAGGGAGCGGCGGCGCTGGCCGAGATGATGGTGCGAGGCGGGGCGATCGACAGACTGGATGTGGTGGGCTGGAATGCTCTCGTTGATGGGTACTGTAAGTCAGGAGACATGTCAGCTGCGTTGGCATTGGCAGAGAGGATGAGGACAGAGGGGGTGGGAGTCGATGTCGTCGGGTACAACACCTTGGTTGCCGGGCTCTGCCACGCCGGCGAGGTCGATGCCGCACAGGACATGCTGGAGACGATGAAGGGTGACGGAGTGGAGCCGAACGTGGTGACGTACACGACGTTCATCGCGGAGTGTTGCAGGAGGAAGGCGATCGATGATGCCTTCAGTCTGTATGAGGAAATGGTGAGGATGGGCGTTCTGCCGGATGTCGTCACGCTCAGCGCTCTCGTCGATGGGCTTTGCAGGGTCGGGCGGTTCTCGGAGGCGAATGTGCTTTTCAGGGAGATGGAGAAGATTGGGGCTGCGCCGAACCATGTCACTTATTGCACGCTGATTGATTCGTTGGCGAAAGCGCAGCGGGGCAGCGAGTCGCTCGCTCTGTTGGGGGAGGTGGTCTCCAGAGGCGTGGTCATGGACATTGTCATGTATACAGCTTTGATGGACTGGTTGGGCAAGGAAGGGAAGATTGATGAAGTGAAGGACATGTTTCGGTGTGCTCTGGCAGATAATCATACCCCCAATGGCGTTACTTACACCGTGCTGATTGATGCGCTCTGCAAAGCCAGTAATGTTGATGGGGCAGAGCAGGCGTTGCTGGAAATGGAGGAGAAATCGATTAGTCCAAATGTTGTTACATTCTCAGCGATCATCAATGGCCTTGTTAAACAAGGATGGCTTGGCAAGGCAACTGATTACATGAAAAAGATGAAGGACAGGGGCATTGATCCAAATGTCGTGACCTATGGAACAGTCATCAATGGCTTTTTCAAGTGTGAGGGGCAAGAAGCAGCTTTTGATGTGTACCAGGAAATGCTCTGTGATGGTGTGGAAGGTAATAAATTTGTTGTAGATTCACTGGTCAATGGTCTGAGAAAGAATGGGAAAATAGAGGAAGCTGAAGCATTCTTTAGAGATATGAGTGAACGAGGTATGTTGCTAGACCATGTAAACTATACCACTTTAATAGACGGGCTTTTTAAAGCAGGTAACATGCCTGCTGCTTTCAAGGTTGGTCAGGAGCTGACGGACAGAAACTTGTTACCTGATACTGTTGTCTATAATGTGTTTGTCAATTGCCTTTGTATGCTCGGGAAATCTAAGGAAGCAGAATCATTCATGAAAGAGATGCAAAATACAGGCTTAAAACCTGACCAAGTGACATACAACACTATGATCGCTGCACAGTGCAGGGAAGGAAAGACTGGCAAAGCTCTAAATCTCCTTCATCAAATGAAGAGGAGTTTTATAAAGCCAAACCTCATAACATACCTCAACCTCAACAAAGCCTTTTGTCCCAAACAAGTTGGGGTAGGCTAGATATGAAACCCTGTCACGAGGACTTCTCAGGAGGTCACCCATCCTGGTACTACTCTCGCCCAAATGGGTTTCATATCCATGGGACTGGCTAGTTTTTACGTTGGCTCGCCAAGCCTATCACAACCCTTAGATATGAAACCTTTCACGAGGACTTTCCAGGAGGTCACCCACCCTAGTACTACTCTCGTGGGTTTCATATCCATGGGACTGGCTAGTTTTTACGTTGGCTCGCCAAGCCTATCACAACCCTCCTCCTTTATCCGGGCTTGGGACCGGCTATGCCTAGAAGACATAGGCGGAGTTAGGAGTGCGGGTCTTTTTGAAACTGGGGCTGTTGAGAAGGCAAAGCATTTCTTAAACGAGATGTCTTCTTCTGGATTCTCTCCGACTTCTCTGACTCATCGAAGGGTGTTGGAAGCATGCTCTCAAAGTGGGAAACCAGCCATGATCTTGGAAATTCATCAATGGATGATGAGTGCTGGGCTTTGTGCTGATATCACTATCTATAATACACTTGTGCGTGCTTTGTGTTGCCATGGAATGACAAGGAAAGCTGCTGCTGTCTTGGAAGACATGTCTGGAAGAGGAATTGCCCCAAACACCATCACGTTCAATGCTCTGATCCTTGGTCATTTCAAGAGCAGCCATGTAAACAATTCATTTGCTACTTACAGTCAGATGCTTTACCATGGGGTCGCACCGAACATAGCTACGTTCAACACGCTCTTGGGTGGTCTTGAGTCTGCTGGAAGAATTGGAGAAGTGGACAAGGTGCTGAGCGAGATGAAGAAAAGGGGCATTGAGCCCAGCAATCTGACTTATGACATACTGGTCACAGGATATGCCAAACAAAGCAATAAAGTGGAAGCAATGCGGTTGTATTGTGAGATGGTGGGTAATGGCTTTCTTCCGAAAGTAAGCACATATAATGCACTCATAAGCGACTTTGCTAAAGTGGGAATGATGAGCCAAGCTAAAGAGTTGCTCAATGAGATGGAAAAGAGGGGTGTTCTACCCACATCCTGCACTTACGATATTCTTGTGAGTGGATGGTCAAAACTTAGAAATGGAACTGAGGTGAGAAAATTTCTCAAAGATATGAAGGAAAAGGGATTCAGTCCATCAAAAGGCACTATTAATTCTATATGCAGAGCATTTTCGAAGCCAGGGATGAACTGGGAAGGTCGGCGTTTGCTTAAAAAACTATATCAAGTTTAGGAATCTCAAGTGTTGATTTCTTATCTACCAAGCATAGATGGTCTGATTGGAGACTGTTCTTAGTTTGACAAGACAACCGCAGTCAGTGTGCGTATTGTTGCAGTGTCTTTCCTTCTGCACTGCTCGCAGCACCCCGGCAAAAGTTTCAGGAAGCAACTTGCTGAGATGATTCCCGAGTCACATGTAAGTGTCTGGTTCTCTGTTCAGTTGGCTTGAGTCTAATTTAACTAGTTCAATGGTAATGCTTTTGTGGTGTTCTTGATCTATAAGTAGTTAACAGCTTCCTTACATGCTCTGCATGATGGTGCTGCTTCAGTAGTAACTGTAGTGTTGCTTATCTCACAGAATTTACTTTTGCAGGATGATCCGTCAAATGAGTGGAAGATCATGATTTATGTCCAAAATATCACCACACTCTCCAAAGGCATGTGATGTTGCCACTTTGCTTCTTTTTATTTATATTGTTAGTTGCGAAAATATTCCTTCGCCGCATGTGATTAACCATTCTTTGTTTCCCTTCACTGCTTACTTTTCAGATTCCTGAATTTCTGTAACAGAGGAGTTACAAGGAGCAGCACCCTTCGCATGTGAACATTGTCAAAATTATTACCAGTTTATCAGTGAGGAGCCACTCTTCATTTGTAAGGAGCAGACGTGAGTTTGCAACATTCCTGCTACCACTCGTGTTTCCTTGCGTGCATGCTCTGGTACGAGGCATATTTTGCCAGCAGCCTGGTAAACACCATTATTGAACTGCTAGAAAGCACACAGCAGATATTTTCGTTCTTGGATGTCAAACTTCAACGGTGTTCATTTACAGCCAGGTGATTATTGTGTAGTTACATACACTCTGTGTTCTGAACATCCATATTCGTAGTTGTGTTGTGTTTCACTCTGTTCTAATCATCAAAGACTACTACTCTTGGAATATATACCCGACTGATAGGATCATGTAATTGGATGCATTTCTCGTGCGAAACTTGCCACCTCTCTGCTTCTGTAGGATCTGAACAGTGAGGCTTCTGATGGAGAAAACCAGCGAGGTTGGGGAGGTAGCTTATGAATACGCCATGGGAGGCGTATTTCTGCAGTACTGCAGTGACCATGCTGCCTCTAGTGATTGAAGACAAGATATTGGTGATAGTGAGTGTGGTGATGAAGTCCATCAGAACAAAGAGACCAATTCACATGAAAGACCCTGCTCTGTGAGATTCTGCTTTGTGAGATTCAGGTACTCTACTTGGAGTTAACAGATGAAGCTTGTCTAGCGGTATTCATTTTTTACGATTAAATTGCTTCTGTGATCACAACTATTTCCTAGTTCTGCAATACATGATGGAAGCAAGCATGTTTTTTCCTTTCCCGGTTTTCATCTTATCTAAACTATTTATAAAAGATCAAACATGTTGCAATACATGAAATCTCAGCCGTTCAATATTCGATCATTGGCCCAGATCCTTCCAATGTTTGACAACTCAACACACGTCCGTTTTTCGCCGTTTTACCCTCCCACCAAATCACATAATACAACAAATTTGCCATTGTACCGATTCACTTTTCTCTCCTCTCATGGAACAATCCCCTCCTCCCGAGCAGAACAGAAGCCACCGCCGCCACCACCTTGATCTCCGGCAGATGGAGCCGTCGCCATCTTCCTTCCGGAGGAGCGGAACAGATGTTGGCCCGAACCCCCTCCGCATGGCCATCCCGGGCGATCCCTGCTCCCCAGATGTCCCCGTCCTAGGGCTGCAGCCTGAGAAGGGCCACCCACTGTGGACCTGCGGACTGCAACGCCGCTTGTCGTCCGGTGCCCACCCATGTATCAGTTTTCCTGCTGAAGAGGCTTTCCTTCCTCGCAGTTGAGGCAGGGGAGGCCGCCGCGGCCGCGTCCTCCAAGCTCCCCCGCCTCTCCACATACCCGTCACCCTGACACCCGCCGCCTCCGAGGGTCCTACCTGACCGCGCTCAAGGGCAGCCACAGCTCCGCCTGGAAGCAGCAGCAGGAAGCCCGAAAACTCGCGAACAAGCGGCCCGGTGGCTCCAAGGCCCCAGACATCAACCCTGCCGGCAGAGTATAGACCCGAAGGGCGTGTGCTTCAAGTGCGGGGACACCAGCCAGAGGGCAAGCGAGTGCCCCCAATCCTTGCCAGCAAGTGGCGAGGTGGAGGCGGCCGAACCGATGGTGGCGGAGGCAATGTGGATGCGGAAGTGAAGGTGGAGGAGAAGGAGTGCCCCTGCGGCTCCGGGATCTACCTCGTGCTCACG
Source organism: Poa pratensis (assembly GCA_947311845.1). Classification (NCBI taxonomy): domain Eukaryota; kingdom Viridiplantae; phylum Streptophyta; class Magnoliopsida; order Poales; family Poaceae; genus Poa; species Poa pratensis. The sequence goes on from CAMZMU010000063.1 coordinate 3,611,263, forward strand.
TCCAGTACGCCCAAAAGTCCCGGCCGCAGGTTCTACAGGTGTCCCATGAGGGTGAGTGTCAGGTCCGAGTCTTATATCGCATCATCCTGTTACGTGCAATTCGGAGAGTTTTTACTTGCAAGTATGTGTGATCTTCTTGTCTGACATCTGGATGGCTGAGACTTGGATGATGCACTCGAGTAGTCAAGAACTGATGAATTTTACTTGCTACACATGCATGCAGCAGCTTTGTGTGCGTGCATTTTATAGCTAATATGAGATCTGCACCAACAGTAAGGATCATCTAGAGATGTAGCAATACTGTATGTTGCAAAATCAGACATATTAGCTCGGTATGCATGCATTCTAGATGGTTTTGTTGCAAAACCAAGTCCAATAGCATTGTGGTATAACTGATAGTTTTACTATGTCCATTTCAATGTTCTTAGAAACTGTTCTTTTTGACTGTAGTATAGCTCATGCTAAATGTTTGCTCCTCCCGCTATTGACTTCTAGCTCCACCACTGTGTAATATGCTGCATTTAGCCTGGCTCCCATTTACTAAGAAATAAAAACATGGTTGAGGTACTATGATGCATATTATATAAGAATTTCTTCATGCTGGTTGATCAAAGATAGTAATATTGTGGCCTTTTGAGGGACGCGGCGTTTTGGCTTGCACATCCAGATGATCATACCATCTGTACCCTCCACTACACCATGGGATCTGTGCGTGTCAGACTGAAGGTGTGGGCACACTCAGAAAATGGCCGTATTGCACTGATCGCACTGATCGCATGCTACTGTGCGCTGGTCTAGATAATATGATCATCTGGACCTACAAGCCGAAACAGATTTTCGTATGGTGCTGTGACTATCATGATCGTTTAGCTTGATTAAGAAGAATTTTTTTTTGCGTAGTTTAGATATGCATGAGCCAAGACAAGTAGATAAAAAAATTATATGCCATTTGTAAACATCATAACAAGATGTTTATTCTTAGCTGTATAATTATCTATAGACGATGAACCATTAAAGAAAAAACCAAGAACTACCCTGTTTTCCACTTTGGTTGTTAATAAATATAAACTTGTGTGTAGAGAGAAGCTTGAAAAAAATAAAAAGATTTAGAGAGACAAATTTATACACAAATAAACATGTTGTTTTCGGCGGCAGAGCTTGCAACCCGTTGATAATGAGGGACATATGGGAGTGGGACAACAACAACACCACCACCAATAATAATAGTAATAATAGTAACATTAGCAATAATATGATGTAATTATATATCCATTTTAATTATTGATTAAAGATAAGTTACCAGTAATGAGAATCTATAATTATGATATGTAAACAACTATGCATATATCATCCCACGATAGGCCTTAAGTTCTCCCAAAACTTGGTTCTGCAATTTCTATAAATCTAAATATATTTCAGGCAAACTTAGTGCTTCCAAACATCACAAAATTATTAGCACTTTTAAACCAGACACGGAATTAGAGAAATCATATTTCAAAGACATATATGATAAATTCAAAAAATAAAAGAGAGAACATTAAGTATATCGATAATTACAGTATCTAGCCGCGCAAATGCGCTGCTGCCACTGTGATTCCGCTGTCTCCCTGGCACCCGAGACTCCACCGCCCTTCCCCACACGATTCCTTCCAGGAGTCCACAATTGTTACGCGGGCGACAACACCTTCTTGTGCGCCCCCCTCTCCCGTCCCCACGCGCCACCACCTGTCCACCCTGCCCTGACGGCGCTGATCCGTTGGAACATGCAGGTTATTGTTGACTCGAGGCTAGTGCTCTAGTGGCCACCGGCCACTTCACGCCCTTCCTCCAAGTTGTTGGCATTTGATTTGCAGTTGTGGCAGAGGCACAGAAGGGATTTTCTACTTATGATGATTGCATCCTTCAAGTGTATTTGATTTTTTTTATGCTGTTTGGTAGATTCTCTATTGTTACTTGGGACAAGGTGTGCCGCGCCTGGCGAGCACCTGACCTCACCATCTCCTGACCTGTGCAACATATCTTATTCCTTGGCGAGTACAGGTGCAGTACCTGCTAACTGACATGCACTTCTAATTAGTGGAGGCAATTTGCTACCACGGAACTACTTTGTGTACGACATGCAGTGTCCGATTCATGTCCGACGCTGTGATCCGACGGACTGCTCTGTGTACGACATGCAATGGTCCGAAGAAAAAGCCGACAGGTTGTTTGCTGTGTCGTACATGTTTCGGACGGAAACACATACGTATAGCAGGGTTCTTTGCTACCATGTTTGCACTGATTTTTTAATTTCTACTATACCTTACAGGAACCTCGTGCTGTAGCACTACTTTGCACTAACCTGTGTACGACATGCAGCTCATTATTGTTTAAATTTTATAACATATACATTTTCTTTCCATTTTTGTTTCAGTTCCTAAGTGAGGAATGTTTTTGTTGCAAAAGAAATATCTTTCTCACGATGCTGAAGACCTTCGAGGAGGTGGAGGCCATGTGCATGGCCGGCGAGTTCGTCTCAGATAACCCCGATGATGTCAAGCCAGCAGCAGAACTTTGATCATTCCATGGGATATGTAAATAGACCTTCCCAGTTCACTCGCGAGAGGCTGATTATGAAATGTGCTGAAATGTTATTCAAATCTTCTCTTGATCAATATGTAAATTTACTCTGTAACATATGAAGTGATGCATATCGAGAGCTGTCTTGATGTTGCATCTTTCATCAGACGTACCGCTCAATTACATGTTGTACTGTTTTTTTTTTTTTTTTGGGAAATTCGAATATCGTGGATACATGTGCTCAAAATGAAGAGGGGAATTTGTTGAAACCCAGTTTGTAAAACCCCTTCTGCTTCATGTTCAGATAGTAGGGGTTTCAGGTTTGTAGGGAAAATACTGATCTTGCTATTAGAGCATCTCCAGCGGCACCCTCCAAATTTGTGTCCGACACCCCTGAATTGAGGCCCAATTGGAGGGTGTCGGACATGTGTCCGGTCAATTGGGGGTGCAGCCCACAGTGGCGCCCCCAAACACAAACTCTATTTATTTATTTTTTAGAAAAGACCACACCGGCCGCAGTTCTTGCATTTCAGTACGAACTCAAACATAGATAATGACATAGAATTCAAATTATTACAACACAATTGTGGTGGTTTTTGCTATGTTCAAACACAAATGCAAAGTTTCAACACGAATTTAAGTCTAAACCACCTCTGAGAAAATATCAAACCGCCTGATTTGTGACGTTGTTTGCTTTCATCGCTCACAAGTGCGCCACGAGGTCATTGTGCAGCTGCAGATGCCTTGTTCCATCATAAATTTCTCGATGTATGGCAAGAAATTCCGAGTACTGCGTCGGCACGCCCGGCTGTGGATGGGCCATATGCCCCTGGAAATCAAACACATCGCTGAGTAGTTGCCTCCTCGTGCCTCGGAAATCCTCTTACTTGGCCTTGTGCCAAGATCCGAGCTATGTCATCCTCATTTGGTGATCTCAGATATTCCACTCGAAACACCTTCACAACTGCCCAGCAAAACTTGTAGGTGGCTTCGACGGTGGTGGACTCGGACATACGAAGATAGTCATCCAACGAATCGGCGGGAAGTCCATAAGCAAGGCACCGTATGGCAGCCGTGCATTTCTGAAGGGATGAAAACCCAAGGAGGCCGGTGCAATCATTCTTCAGCTCAAAGTAGTCGTCGTACTCCCGAACGCCATGAACAATCCTCCTGAACACGTCCCTGATCATCCTAAAGCGCCGGCGAAATTCATGAGGAAAGTTTGCCGGGTGCTCGGCAAAGTAGTCGGTGTACAAGAGTATGTGCCCTGTTTGTTGGCCATCCACCCCTTCGCCGATCCTCCACGCTTAGGCACGGCCTCTGCCTCGACTGCCGCATCTAGGATAGCGGCCATGACCATCTCATTCTCGTCGTCGTCGACCGCGAGGGCAGCGTCCTCCGCCATCATTTCAAAAAACATGATCTCCTCGTCGATGTCCATAGCCTAATGGACGAATCAAAGCAATGAAACAAGGCGATAAAATCAGCTTTTGAACGAATGGTTGAACAACTTGCGTGCGCGACGGGAGGGAGGACGAGGCGTACCTGGCTAAATAATCTGCGCCGGCGCAAGACGAGGTCGGAGACCGGCGAGGAGCAGCGGCAAGCAGGCCTGGGTGAGCGTTACGGCTTGGGCCCCGAGGTGCGAATCTAGCAGGCGACAACGAGAGTGGCGACGATGGTCCGAATCGCCGGCGAGAGGAGAAAGAAGGAGGGGGTGGGGAGCGAATGAATCAGGTCAGGTCGGCGTCGTGTGTATGACGGGCGGGCCAGACCTGTCGGGTGGCATGTCCGCCCCATGTCCGGCACCCCCGAGAGGGCCTCCAAACTTGGAGGCCCTTTCGGGGGCGCCGGACACGATTTGGCTCGGGCCGAGGCATTAGGAGGTGCTGCTGGGGGCGATTTTTTGTGTCCAGACCCCAATGGGCATTTGGAGAGTGCCGCTGGAGATGCTCTTAGGTTGAATTTTATTGTTTGGTGCTTGAGAAGGCGGAAAATACATTGAAGTTTTGCATTACTTTGGTGGATTATCTTTTTGCTGGTGTTGACTTAGATCAATCTTGCACCGAGTACGGTATAAGACTGAACTTTGTTGCTTGGTACTTGGTGAGAATAGGCATGCTCATGTTTATTTTGTTGTCAGCTATTGTGCACTATTTTGGTGGATTTCCACTGATTAGCATGTGAAATATGTAATTCTTTGCTAGAGTTCGATAATAATTTAGGTCTTGTTTGGTTCAAAGGAAAAGTGGAGAAATAATGTAGGAATAGGAAATTTTCCTATGGGACACTATTCATCTGTATGGTTGAAATGAATTGAGGGTTCCTTTGATTCAAAGGAACTACAAAGGATATTTGAAAGATTTTATCCTATAGGAAATTTTCCTACATTGGTCGTTTGGTTCATAGGATTGATTCCATAGGAATTTTTCCCATAGGTCATTGTACTACTTCACATAGAAATTCTAACATTTACTCCAACATCCTTTTACAATTCCTTTACTCCATCAAACACAATTGCTCTTCTCAAAGGATTCAATAACCATGACATTCCAATCCTATGATTTTCATATTCCTACATTTTTCCTTTCCTATGAATCAAAGGAGTCCTAAAGGAAAAACGCAGGAAATTTTCTTTGATGTAGGTTTCAAAGGAAAAACGTGGGAATTTCTATCATTTTCCCGCGTTTTTCGAATCTTGCGAACCAAACAGGCCCTTAGAATTTGCTTGCCCTTGGTTGTAGTGTATGATGTGTCTCTGAAGACTGCAGACTCGTTATCGGTGTGTTTTTAGTCGATGCATGGAAAGTTTGCCAAAAAAGGAAAAAAGGCTTAAATTTTGTATTCACTCCACCAACAATTTTTTTATTAGTTGATGATATTTTTCTCCTAAGATATCACGTGTACGTGCACAATTAATAGTTACATGAAAATTGTTACTACGACTACCATGTACTCCGTTCTCAGCTCTAGAGGAAAAGAGCCCTCATACTGAAGAATATTAGTAACATTGTAATACTATTTCCATTATTTCCAAAAAAATATTGAATATCTGAAAAAATATCAATTTGCGGGACCAAATCAACACAATGGTCTAATATCATGTAAGACGGAGGAATAAAAGAATCCGATGAGCGACAACATGTTTTAGTTAGACCATGTTAGTCTCTCTCATGTGAATGTTTAAACTCAAATATGTGTTAACAATACTTTCATGTTTGATTTTGTGCCGACCTTTATATTTTTTGAAAAATAAATATGATTTGTTGCATACACCGGTGACACAAAGCACATTGTAGACGAGCATATCAGATGATGAAATTATATGTAAACTAGATTATCCATTTATTATCGTGATCGATGATATTTCACTAGTACAAAGCATGTGTATAATTGCAGCTTATCACCAAATTAAATTTGTAACAGTTTTACCGATATTTAAATGTATACTCTATAAGTTTATATAAATATGTTAACATAATCATGCATACACGAGAAACTACTAATAATATATTCATTATTAGATCGTACATTCTACAGATCTCTACCATGATATAAGGATATTAAAATAGTCTCTCGAACACACACGCGTATAGACACATAAGAATAAACACTCTATATGTTATGCAAATATGAAAAATAATACATGGAGAACTTTCTTACAAAAAATGGTTTAAACTTATCATGACAATTTTTTTTGATTAACATTGGTATATTATAATAAAGAATGATATAATAAATATTAGCAGCATTCAAATGTGGTTTACTATGACAACCAACTGATAAAAACTATACTGTTAAGACTATAGTGACAAAAATAAATAAGTATAAAATTTTAGTATAAATATATTTAATTTAATTTTACTCTGGTGCCAAATATGTTTGGACTGACCCTGATTTGACATATGGACATCGAAAGCATACAAGGCAACATGTCACACAGGCCTATGTCAAATCTGCTGTCCATAATAGATATGTATTATGCCTATAGATAGACAACAAAACCTAAAAAGTCTCTTTTCAGCGTGTTTACTAGGCCAACTTTTTTTTTGACCCGGTACTACGGCGGGCCAAAGGCCAGCCTGAACAATTTTATTAAAACCCACTTTTTACATCGTGCCAATTACAAGTAAGAATTGAGGTGTAAGAGGAAAGAGAAGGGTGCTACGCGTCGCTCACGGCGGCTCAAAGTTAACGCACCATGAAGCAAGGCGGGCAGCAACCGCTGCCGATTTACATCTATTAGCCCAAAGTCTAATGTCATCTAGGCAGCGCTGGATAGCAACACCTGGCGGCTCATCTATCTGGTAGAGAACTTGTGGAAGAAAACAGAACTGTTGATGAAGTCGTAAGCCAAAGCTGAGAGAGGGAGAGAGTAGCCACAGATCGATGATGAGCGCAACACCACTCAGCTCAGCACAACATATGGCATCCGTCCAAAGCCAAAGGCATATATATCTGAAGTTCATGGCGCAGCAAGCAACTAAAACGGCACAATCCTCCACTGCACACACTAGTAACCAGACCAGACTTATCTGTTCTTTCTCGTAGACCCGCAGTAGGTGATAGCGAGTGAGGGGCGGGCGGGCGGGCTACAGTCGAGATCAAATTTAGGATGGATGCTCTTTTGCCCATGAGTGTCCCATCTTTTCCCCCCTCCTTCTCTTTTCTTCCAAAATGGTTATGTAGAATACGCACGATACATGTGTCAATTAAGCAGAGGAAAGATGCACATAAAAAGGGGTGGTGGTGCTGGTCACGGGGCCGGTATGAGATGAGGCCACAAGCGAGGTGAAGGGGTGGCCTTTTGAGTGCAGAAGAAGCACACTCACACACACTGGGCCAAGCAGAGACGTAGAGAGCAGCTCGCTCGCTAGCTGGCCTTTAAAAGTTGCTTGAGAGTGAGCGTAGGGGATCGGTTGCAGCGTCGTGCTCAGGACTCAGCTCACTCGCTCACAGGACTCAGCTCGATCTCAACCTCTCCTGAAAAGTTCCCTAGCTTTCCTTCCACCCACAGGCTGCATGCTGCTAGCTAGCTCACACACTCCTCACTCTTCACAGCAGCCACTGCTAAGCTACCTGTTGCTGTCCCTTCCCTATCCAGTAGTATCTACTTAACACTTACTACTGCTGGCTTACCTGCTACTAGTAGGAGTGCCGCTTACTACTACAGAACGTACCAATTTGGCACCTATCAGCTCCCAGTGGCAGTTAGTGGCAGTGAGAGAGCCACTTCACTTCACTGTGTCTGTACAGCGACACTAGCCACCGGTAACTGGCTAGCTACTCGGGACGTAGTAGTGGCTGGCTGACCCTGTGTGGTCGGCTGACGCCGTGCGTGTATTGTGGCCACCAAATGGTGATGATAAACACTTGGATATTTCAGCTCCGGTCCTGCGACGTCGAGGTCTGGTTATAATTCCAGTATCGTACGAGTCGATGGCTACGAGTGGATAACGCCGGAAGGAGGTCGCAACTTGGGCAGTTGTCTGGTCTAACACACTTAGATTGCTTGCAGCTAATGCGTATCCTTGGGACATGAAAACGGCCCTTTTGTAGAAATATAACCAGAGGAGCTTAGGTTTTCTCTGCAGATTAATCAGTACTGATATTCTAGTAATCGTTGAAGAGGTCTGTGAGCTCTTAGGTTTTCTCTCTGATTGATATGCAGTGACCTTATCAAGCCGCAGTACTAGCAGCTAGTGTGTTGTACTACACTTAGGGCGTGTTTGGTAGCCCGGCTGCCCTGAGAAAATCTCCACCCACCCCACTTTTTCATGTTTGGTAGCCCGGGTCGCGTGTGTGCGCCCCTGCCCAGCAGGCCCCGAAACGGCTCTCAGCCATGCCCGGCAGAGAAGCTCGATCTGAGCTTCTCTCCTCAGCCCTGCCGAGCGCATGCAGAAAACTTCCCACGCGTGGGACCCACCGGTCGTCCGCCCCGACAGCCCCGCTCGAAAACGACCTCATTTGCCCCCCCGATTCCCTTTCTCGCTCTCGTCGCTCCCGTCGCCATCCCCGCAGCGCGCCCTGCCCCGCCGCCCAGACTCCGACCCCGCCCCGTCAAGCGCCATCCCAGGTGCGGCGTCGCCGTCTGCTTCCCGCCCCGCCGCCCGGCGTCCCGTCCCGGCGTCCAGGACCGCCCTGCATCCTCGTCCAGGCTTGGCCGCGGTGCACGGAGGCAGCGCGTGGCGGCGCACGGCCTCGCCCGCGAAGCTCGACTTCGTCCAGGCTCGGCCGCGGCGCACGGAGGCTCGACGCGGAGCTTGGCCTCGACGCGGCGCTTGGCCTCGACGCGGCGGCGCACAGCCTCACCTCGGACGGCGGTGCACGGACTCGCCCGCGGAGCTCGACCTCGTCCAGGCTCGGCCGCGGCTCACAACGGAGGTTCAGGGCGTCCCGGCTGCGGCTCGAGGCGGCGGCGCACTGCGCGTGGCGGCGGAGGCTGTCTCGCCGGCGGCGGGCGGCACGTGGCGGCGCCGGCGCCGGAGCCCAAGCTCCAGGGACTTGATTGCTTTTTGGTTTTTGCAATCAGGGACCCGACTGCTGTTTATCTTTTTACCCAGGGACCTGTTTGCTGTTTATTAATGTGTGGCCTAGCCCATGCCATACAGGATACCAAACACCACCTCAACTGAGCCCAGCTCATCTCACCCGACCTACCAAACAACCTATTAAAATCGCACTTGTATGTACTCCACATAGCCCAGCTCATCACGTATGAGGTGAGATTGCCCACCCGGGCTACCAAACACACCCTTAGTGTGCATCTCCAGTGGCAGATTCGTAAATACGAGCTTGCATATGGTAAGCGTGGGGTAAAGACGACAGGTTTGGAAGCATCGTTTAGGTTGGAGCTGAAAGTAGGCCATGGTCGAGGATGATGTCCTCACTACTTGTTTTCAATCATACAAGCAAGGGGATTAGTTGAGTGAGCTCTAGCAAAAAAGGAGTTGGTGAACAGCCAACCTGCAGACAAGTACACCGTACACTATACTTTGGCCAGACACCAAACTAATTCATGGTCTTGCTACATAGTTAGGCAGTTGCATAACCTTGTGAAACTGATGATTTAATCTCACTGTAGTTCTGGGGTTAGGCCGGCTGGGCAGTCTTGTAGGCAAACATCGACACTTGTCCGAAAAGGTAAATGTATCGCGTGGTCGGCTTAACCAAATCACAGACCAACTTTTCCGAAAAGGGGCCGGGGAAAGTGAGAAAGAAAAAGAAAGGCCGAGGATTGTTATCTCGGTCTACTTCTCCCTGGATATTAGGGCATCTCCAGCCGCCCCCCAGCACCCTCCCAGGGCCCAAAAAAGCGCCGAAATGGACTGGGAGCGCCGTTTTTTAACCCAGTCGCCCCCCCCAAGAAGCCCAAATTGCGCCGGATCGGCGGAAAATTACGCCGGCGCTTCCAGGCCAAACCCAGCCCACCAGGTTCGGCCTGGGGGGCGAAATGGCGCGAAAAAGAATGTGGGCCAGCGCCGTCAGCGAGATAGGCGAAATGGCGCGGAATCACGGGTGGAAAAACGCTTTGTCGTCATCTCCTCGGCTCCCGCGCTGGTCAAAAGCCTGCCGGAGTAATGGCCGTGGACTGCCACGCCGTTCAGCGGCGGCCGACGCGTCCAGTCGGTTGCCACGCGCCGGAGTAATGACGCGCCACCGTCTCGCCTCCCATGCGCCTATTTATTCCCCCCATCTCGCCGTGGCAAGGCACACCATTCCCCCATCTCTCCATCTCTCTCCTTCCCCCCGAGCAACAGCAATGGCCGAGCGATACCCCGCAGACGAAGCTGCGGCGAACGGCTTCGGCCGGCGTTTCCTGCACCCGGAGGAGGCCCGCATGTTGTACGAGGCCGGGTACCCTACGCCGCCGGACATGCGGGTCCCCGGCGACTGGCGCCTGAGCGCCGGCGGCGTCCCCGTTCCGCCGCCGCCAGAAGGAGCGGATCGCGTCTACGTGATCCAGGACGTCCTCGCCGGGCTCTTCGAAGAGCAGGCAGCGGACCCGCGCTGGGATCCGGCGAACTCCGCCTTCTGGACGGCGTACTTCCAAGAGCGCCACCGCCGCGAGCTGGAGGACACCAACAACAACGGCCCGGTCGCCGGCCGGAAGAACGCCGGCGGGCGGAACCAGTGGTGGAGCGGTCGACGGCGTACCCTCGCGTACGTCCTCGAGCACATCCACGCCGGGAACCAGCCCCGGCTCACCATGCCGCCGCGCCAGGCGCCGACGCCTCGACGCCACTTCACCTCCTGGCTGCCCAGGAGGATGGCTCCAGCGGGTCCCCGCACACGTCGGCGCTCGCTCGGGTCAAGCCCGAGCCGGAGGACACGCCGCGCGGCGTCGTCCTCAACTCCGGGCGCCGCATCCGGTCGCCGCCAAGAAGGCCCATCGGCGGGATTCGCATCAACGAGCGCCGCGCACCGTCGCCACCCCGAGGCCACCTTCGCCTCGTCAGGCCCAAGAAGGAGCCTGGCACCGGCGGCGCCACCTCCAAGAAGAAGAAGACGCCGGTGGAGTGGGTGGCGCCACCGGAGTACGTCCGGGCGGCCATCAAGGCGGAGGCGCCGGACGACGACGAGGAATTCCCCGGCGAGCAGAACGCCGTCACCGCCTCAATGCAGGACGTCGCGCCGCCCATGGTCGCAGCCGAGGAGTGCTCGGACGAGTTCATCTTCGCCTGGTCGCGCAACCAGCACGCCCAGGAGGAGATTGCGCTCCAGCAGCGCCTTCTCGACGAGGCAGCGGACAACCGCCGTCACGCCGCCGCACGCCGGCCTCCTACTCCCCCTCGTCAGGCGAGCGGCGAGGTGATCGTCCTCGACGACAGCGACGACGACGGCGCGTGGTTCGGCGGCGGCGCCAACAACAACGAGGCCGGTCCGAGCCACTTCGGCGGCGGCGCGCCACCGAGCGACGACGACGACGACGGCGACTACACGGCGTTCTACAGCCAGCTGGGCATGTAGATCGCCGTGTTTTAGTTTATGTTTAAGTTTTAAGTTTATATTATGTAATGAACAATGCGAAATTCGCCTATATAGTATGAATTTCGCCTAAGTTTAACGAATTTAGCTTATGTTTGATGAATTTCGCCCAATTATTTTTTTTGAATTTTTCGGCCCAATTCTGGGTTTGGGCACGGCTGATAAATCGCCGAACCCATGGCGTCAAATAGCGCCGGCGTCCCCCCAGGCCGTCCAAAAAGGCGCCGTTTTTCGGCCTGGGGGGCCGAACGGCTGGAGATGCCCTTATTTGGCAATTCCTTTAGAGTCGTAGTCGGGGGCCCGCGTTCAAGGGAGAGAGATCTATCTAGTTTCTTTTATGTGGAATCTGTTTTCTTGTGTTGCTGGATAAGACTAGAGTGGCACTGAGTAGAGAGACTAGGCAGAGAGGTACTGGCCGTGAGCGCTCGAAGCGCATCGATTCGACTCGAGAGCTTGCTTAGCAGTCAGTTATCTATATTTACGCATTTGTAAAATGTTTTTCGCACAGACCGGTCAATTCAGATTTTACTAAAGCATACATATGTGATCCACATCAATTTGTCTTGTATGCGCCGCTTACATGACCCACTCCTGTTCTTTCAGCTCTGCTGTTGTTCGCTTTGCTGCTCATGAGTTCACCCATCTTTTTCCTCTGGAGGATCAGTTCGTCGGTACTTACCAATCTGTCCACCGCCTATTGGCCGGCACGTAGGTAGACGGCCAAGTACATTTCGAGGACGAAGGCACAAGATTCCCTGCTCTCAGGTTATCTCTTCTCGCACTGATGGAGAACCTTGGCTAACAAACATACCGCTGGAGAAGCAAGCAAGTTTGCACCACCAGTGAGATGTTTCTTGAAGCAGCCACAAAGCATTAGAATATGCGCGCGGTGTCTCAGCCGTTGAGGCGGCAAGCAGCAACATGCACTCAGCCATGAATGAATTGGCTGTGGCTTGGGCAGTGGAACAAGGGATGATTCTGGCTGGGCACATGCACGGCCGCCGCTGCTGGAATAACGAGGTTGCCCACCAATCAGTGTGCCGCGCTGTGGATGGATGTGGAGGAGTGGTTGCCCACGAGCGAAGCCAGCAGCAGCAGCAGTTGCCGCACTCTCAAGGTGAGTGGCAGCAACATCGCTCGGACGGAGGGACTTCACTCCACGCCACTAATCTGAGCATAACCCCTGGCCAAGTCTCATCCATGATTCCTTTTCTATCCCAGGCTTCTTCTTCTTCCTCCAAGCTGTCGAGTCCCCTAGCTAGCTACTCTCCTCTGCTCTGCACAGGTGTTGCCCCTTTGTTAATCCTCTTCCTGATTAATTACTGAACGAGTACTCTTTATTTATATATTATCTTTTTTTAGATCGTCTTGTCATGAATGCTACTCTTCTCTCGCTGACCTTTCTCTCTGGTGGCAGCATGAGTGCGACGTGAGGAGTGGTGGCCCAGCAAGCAGCCACTAATAACTAATCAAAATCCCTGGTGGTGGTGATTAGCGATCGAGTGATGACAGTGTCTGCTACTGTCGAGTGTCCCACTACTACTTCACTCTCTCGTCACCCGTTTCTTTCCAGGCAGCTTAGCTCAATCCTGCGCTGCTGGTGTGTGCGCATGGTGGGTGTCCATGAACAGCACCACATATTCCCAACCACTACATATGTATATATTTCCTCTCTCTACTGGCAGATTTCATGCAGTTTCTGTTCCTTGTCACACGCATACATCGGTACTACGTGCGCGCCCACATAGTGATGGGTGGTTACAGGAGCCCGACACCCACCGCCTCACCCTCACCTCACGGCCAACACATGTTTTCATTTCACACCGCTTAATGTTCATCACACATGTTGATTGATCATCCAGTTTGATAGGTATTTCCTCTCTCTGATTTGACTCAAGAGAAATAGTTACACAATTCACAGCCAACTGTTTTGCCAAATTAAGAAGCTATAATGTCGCAAACGGAGGACCGGCCGGTGACAAAATTGTAGCTGAACTAACCTCACTTAACCGGTGTGCCACACCATCCGAGCTTGCCGATCAAGCTGATCAGCCATCACATCTGCGCTATTAAACCACAGTTTACTGGCATTGACTTTCAGAGAGATGGATGGTGGCTTGGCATATATATATACGGTCTACTAACACCAGGGAATAATATAGAAAATCGAAAACCATTTCTATCACACTAGCTCATCATGGGGGGGCTGCTCAACTGGCCTGGCTAACCAAATGCGTGCACTGATTAATGGTAGATCCTTAAAGCTAGGGCTCTCCACATGTGGGACAACTCGGCTAATCGCCCAATCATAGGCAGGATCATGCGCCGCTTAACCAAGCCATGGCAAAGGAGGAGAGGGGAAGAAAGGCACCCATCACTCACTCCTCACTCACTCACTCTGGAAGATTGCATTGCAAGTGAGCTAGTGATGAGATCTAGCTTAGAGAGAGAGAGAGGAGGAAGTGTGCTAGAGAGAGAAAGGGAGCCGCTACCCAGCTTCCAACTAACTAACTAAGCCAACCGATTCCTTGCTTGCCCCCACACCGTCCAATCGTTGGATCGGTGCCACTATTTTTCTGAGGGAGTTTTCTTGTTGCCCCGCACAAGGAACGATCCGGGATCACGTCAAGGATCGCCGATTAATTAATTAGTCTAATTGATCACTCTATCTCAACCGTATGTCCCTCTCCTCTCCTCTCCTCTCCTCTCGACCGTTGACTTCTCTCACACAACATCACGCATCGGCGGTTGCTTCTTCAACTGTCGAGAAGAAGAAGAAAAATAATCTTATGCAAGCTAATTCAAGTACTTATGATAACTTTATGCTTACAAGTGTTTGCAAGATAATTTCGCTAAGACGCGACAAAATAGGCCACGTCGCTACCTTTTGTGTTGACGAGCATGGTTAAGTGTATGTATATGAACAGTGATTAAGGTGCGGCTCAATTAATTTGGAGAGCAGGACGCCCTATTATACATATATTGTTTCGATTGAGATAGTGTAACCACGGCAAGCGTTAGTGTACCAACCCAAATCAAGAAAGGAGAATGCATAAGTAGTGCGACCCCTAACTAATCACAATGTACATCGATGTGCCATTTGCATCAAAGGATTGGAATTTCTTGTCTAGCTTAAAAAGCAAGTGAGTGTTACTGTTAAGCACTGCAATTAAAAGGGTAGGTGATCGATGGACAGTTCAGAAACAAACATTTTGGGAGTGGGGATGCAAATACTTTTAGAATAACAATAATAATTGCATGTATTTTTGATTTTTCTGTTGGGGTGTGTGGCCACTGGACACTCGCTAGGGACGACATATGCATCTGCGGCAAGCTGCACCACCACTACCTCACTACCTCCTAATTTTAGTTGCCAACTGCCAAGCAACCTAGCTGTTCACGATCACTGGAATTGCTAGCTAAACACAACTGTCTGTGAAATTTTCTTTGAACAGAAAAACCAATGGGAAATCAACAAGAAACCATCAAACATGTACTCAATTAAGAGAGTGGATTTTCAAGGATTTTTTCCACCAATTAATACTAGTAGCCACATGCAATGTATATATTGCTCAAAAAGTAGTGGAAGAAAAGTAGAGGATGGAATTGAGCCGGTGAGAGGTTGCTACATCCAGGCTTGCAAGTGCAACAGCGTCACACCAGGAATCACACATGCACAAAGGAATATTGAGCTTGCTTCCACCCCTTCTTTTCTTGGCTTGTTGCTGTTGCTGCTACTATACCTAATACCACTCCTCACTCACCACTCCTAGTTGGATCCCTTCCTCTCTCTCTCCACATATAGTGGCAACCAAAATATACATGCTCCAAAACCATCCACCTAGTTATCTATCTAGGTAGCTTTGCTTCATCAGAACATGTGTTAACTAACTACACACACTTAATCAGGGAGAGTGACTAATTAAGCACTTGGTGAGAAAAAAAGGAGGGGCCTAAATTAAGGGTGGCTATTAATTGTGACCAGTACTGGTACTAGCCTAGACATGTTTTGCACATGAAAGAAATTAGGCAGGTAGCCATGCCTGGCCATCAATTGTCTCCACACAAGTGAGTTGAGAGAGAGGGAGGGGATGGGCATTAAGCCAGCTCTAACACACCCATAACATCCCTATTTCCACTCAGCTCCCTTGGCCACCAATTAGCCCTTCTACTATTACTAGTCCCCTCACCTCTCTAACAATAGCACTCAGCAATTAACCACCAAAAACTCTTTCTTCTCTCTCTAAACAAGCTAGTATATAGAGGGTTATATAAAGAGTTGAGAGAAGAGACATCCAAAAGACAAGAATATAGAGGAAGCCGGCTAGGTTTTTCCAGACAGCTCTTGTGATCTCTCTCTCTCATATGTAGAGAGAGAAGCTAAGTTAGAGTTGCTTTGTCCATTGATTATAGGCCAAAAGAAACTTCCATTGATTAGAGTAGTGGCTGCAGGATCCATCCATCTCCTTGTTTATATATGCACAGCAAAACGCCTCTCTCTCTAGCCAGCGTTGCTCCACTTGTCCGTCTCCTCCCGCCATAAAAACCACAGAGCCGGACTCCCTCCCTACCTGTGCCTGCCTGCCACTCTTCCTCTTCCTCTCTCTCTACGCGTCTCTTTGTTGCTTCGGCGACATGCAAACGTCGGCCATGGAGCTGGTGCTCTTCAGGGAGGAGGCCGTGGACGATCGGCAGCGGGAGCAGCAGCACGGCGGCGCCGTGGTGAAACGGAAGCGCAGCACGAGGCCGCGCCACCACCCGCCCGCGGCGGCCATGGCGGCCTGCTCGTCGGCGTCCTCCTCCGAGAGCACCACCACCGAGGAGGAGGACATGGCCCACTGCCTCATCCTCCTCGCCCAGGGCGCCGCGCCTCCCGTCGTCGTCGACTCGAGGTCGTCGCCGCCCGCCACGGCGCTGGTGTTGCGAGAGGCGTCGCTTCCTGCGCCGGCCGGGCCTGCGCCGGCCACGGTGGTGGTGGCCACGAAGACGGAGCGGTACACGAGCCGCAAGTACACGGAGGCGGCCACCACGGCGGACGGCGTCAGGGCCGGCTTCTATGTGTACGAGTGCAAGACGTGCAACAAGTGCTTCCCCACCTTCCAGGCCCTCGGCGGCCACCGCGCCAGCCACAAGAAGCCACGCCTCGCCGGCGCCTCCGACGAAGATAACGCCACCTCCATCGCCGCCGTCGCCAAGCCGTCCAAGCCGCCGACGATGAAGACGGCGTCACCACCTCCGATGATGACGATGTCACCGTCGCCGCCGCCTCCACCGCCTCAGGTGGACGCCGCGCCGGACGTCACCACCGTGCTGAGCCTGAACAACAACGGCGCCGGCGCCGTCATCAACAACAACAGGATCCGGGTGCACGAGTGCTCCATATGCGGCGCCGAGTTCGCGTCCGGGCAGGCGCTGGGCGGCCACATGCGGCGCCATCGGCCGCTGCATGCGCCGGCCGACCGCGCCACCGTGACAGCGGTGACCGCCATCACCACCGCATCGACAACAACGAAGAAAGACAACGGCATCAACCTGGAGCTCGACCTCAACCTGCCGGCGCCGTCCGACGAGGAGTCCGTGTCCCACCCGCCACCGCCGCCGCCTTCAACCGCGCCGGTGGTGCTAGGCCTCGGCCCGTTCGACAGCGGCAAGAAACGGCTCATGCTCACCGCCGCGGCCTCCGCCTCGCTGGTGGATTGCCATTATTGATCGATCCATCGATCGACACGACGCGCGCAGCTGGCTGGCCGGCCTCGTGAATTCTTTTTCTCAACACACTGATTGGTTGGTTGGTTGATCACTCTTCTTTCTTCTTCCTCTCCTCTTCTCCCATACAAAATTACATACTTACGAATTTGCTCCTTGGCATGCATGAACATACCGAGGAAACTGTAATTAACATACAATTGATTCTTTCCATTCTTTGGTGTAAGATATTGACTATAGAAAAAATTGATTGACATTTCTATGTATGTACATGTTCACGCGCAAGCATGCGCGCGTATTAATTGGAATGAGAAAAATTCCACTTTGTGACCTGTGAGTAGCAGAAGAAAAAGTTTGGCCGGCCAGTTGGAGTGTGAGACTGAGCGAGTGAGTGAGTGAGCGAGTGGCGTGTGTTGTCTGAAATGTGATTGAAATTAAGGGAGTGGGTGTAATGTTGTGGCCTACTACTATCCACCTTTTTCTTTTCTTTTCTATGCATGCATATATGTGTGTCCTCCTATCCACTTCAGTTCTCTACTCAGTGGCAACTTACGATTTGTGTACATATCTCTTGTACAAAATATGTTCTTGCATTATCTCTTGAGAGCAAAATTCAAAATTGGTTATGAATTATGAGTCTATCCTTCTGAGTTAGTATCAACTGGCGAGTTAGGTGATTAAGTACTCCACTAAACGTTTATTCTGTATTTAATTAGACTGTCTGTTTCATTGTTTAATTGCCTTCAAATTCATCAACCAAGAGTCGTTTCAACTCGAGTGGTGTTGCTTGCATGCACGTACGTTTCATTTTGATCAAGTCAGCTAACTCTAGTAGCTTGCTGCAGTTGGTTAACTGAGAAAGATATGGATAGTGAAGTAGGCAAAGTTGGAAAGGGAATTGGGAGGTTTGCAAAGCGGAAAAAAAAGGGCAACGAATTCGTTGGAAGGTAGCTAGATGAGCAGATGCTCCATATCTAGCAGCTAGTGGTGGTGCATGAGTGGAGTGGGAGTTGGGCAATTTGGCATATCTATCTATGTATATGTCTGTACACATGATATATGTATGAGTCTAGGTAGGAGTACCATCTTTGGACATGATGTATGAGTTTGGGGTTATGTATGTGAGTTGTGGCTTGGTTTCTCCACCACCAAGTAAAATAAATGGCCACCATGTATGTGCATCCACCAGGTGATTTGCCTTGGAGACAGATGAGCTTGTCTTGTCTGCAAGCTTGGTAGCTAGCTGAATAGCCAGCCAGCTTCTGATGAAACAAGTTAAGTAGTGGAGTATTATTAGGAACAGATCGAAGACAGAGTGAACATAGTTAACCTCTGACTAGAGAGCTGTCGGGTGCAGGTTAATTGTGATTAGAGTTAATTGCACTAGGGGTCACACATCTCGTCTCGTATGTGCACTTTGGTCACACATCTGGAAAACTGGTTTTTTTGGTCACACAACTGAACATTCGGTGCAATTTGGTCACAAACCGGAAATGGTATCCGGTTTTGACAGGAAGTTTTCAGAAAACCCCCTGCTGTAATATTACGAGGGTTGTATTGCAAATACAAAATACAAAAAAAAAGAGGTCAACGCTCCCGTACGCCTACGCTGTGCGCGTCGACCCGGCCACCGGCGAAGTGACCACGAGCTCGGCCGCGAGCGCGGCCAGCGGCGAGCAAGGGCGTCGCCGGGGGCGCGGCGAGGCGCGACGGGGCTGGCCGGCCGGCGGCGAGCAAGGATGCGGCGGGGTCGGCCGGGCGGCGGCGAGCAGGGGCACGGCCTAGGCGCGGCGGGGACGGCCTGGGCGCGGCGATCTCGGCGGCGTCCTGGGCGCATCGGGGTCGGCCGGGCGGCGGCGACCAAGGGTGCGGCCTGGGGGGCGAGCAGGGGCGCCCAGGCCAGGTGCCGCCGCCGCGGCCCGAGCTCCGGCCCGAGCACAGTGGAAGATCCAGTTGCTGACGTCAGCATGACGTCCTCCCTGTTTAATCTTTTCCAAAAATCATTTTTTCCATGGATATTTACAATATCCACCCTCCTAATATAAAATAGGAGGTTTTCTGCGAAGTTTTAGTCCAAAACCGGTAGTTCCCATCCAAAACCGGATACCATTTCCGGTTTGTGACCAAATTGCACCCGATGTTCAGTTGTGTGACAAAAAAAATCAGTTTTTCAGATGTGTAACCAAAGTGCACATATGAGACGAGATGTGTGACCGCGGGTGTAATTAACTCTTATAATTAGCGTGCGTGCTATGCTGTACACGTACCAGCTTGTTTTGTACTTGTTAGCCTTGCCGGCATACAAATGGAGCTCCGGAAATAGGACAGAGTAAGTGACGAAGGCCAGCTGGCCAGGGCGAAGCCTGAAAAAAATCACCATTGTTGTCATTCTTCCAAATATGTTGGTGCCATTACATATTGCTCAAAGATTAATTTGTTTCTAATGAGAATTAGTTGGAAACCGTTGGTGTCATTTGACACCAACGGTTGTATGCTCAGTATTGTTAGAAAGAGAAGAACATAAGAGTGAGATGCCATATGAGCGGAACCAAGAGACGTTGACTCGAGGAATCCACATCTTTCTTAGTAGCAGCAAGGAGGGAGCCAGGAATACAACTCAAGCGGGGCCAATTGCATACTAAATAACTTGGAGGGGTCATATAGTCAAATTTGCGGGTCAAATCCAAAATTAACAGGGGGTGGGGGTTACAAACAAAATTCACCATGGGGGACCCCTGGCTCCGGAAGGGAGCAGTTATACATAACTTTTAAATGCAATACACGAGCTATAATGCAGCATGAGAGCAGTTGTACAGTGTGCAAAGGGATGTACACAACCTATGAAGGGATACGGGTAGGGACGCCAGTGCAAATTAAATTTTTCTACCGCATAAATAAAAAACTACTGCAGTTATAGATCATGGATTTTACTACTCGATGTGCGGTGCCGATCTCGTGGGCGAGTCGGACAGGATAGTCTTTCACTCCTTCGAATCCATTTGCTCCCACGAACAGCTCCTCTCAGCGGCTCGTCCAAGTGCTAAAGACGCAACACCTCTATCAGTATCCACACGTGTGCGGTGGAAATGCCGCACGCCGGACTGCTAGGCCCGCGTGCACGGCTAGGGCGTGGGAAAGGGTCGGCTGCGTGGAGGGTGGTGCGGAATGAGCAACCCTAAAACGTCAAGCCCCCTCTTCTTTATATAGATCTCCCCATAATGGACTGCTACGTTAGAAGCCCATATTTCGGTGTCCATTCCACGTCCGATTCGGATCAAATCCGAATTAGGCTTCCAGCAGCTTAAGTGTGTGACCCTATAGGTTCACACACTTTTAGACATGACGCGAGTACACATACTCTGTCAATAGTTGATAGCGGCTTCTAGCAAAACGTGTCCACTCCCAACGTACATAAAGATAACTCATCTCAATGTTAAGTACTCCCTCCGTTCCAATTTAATTGACTCGCTATGCACCAAATATGGATGTATATAGACATGTAACAAGTATAGATACATCCACATGTGGTGCATACCAAGTCAATTCAATTGGAACGGAGGGAGTTGATACGTCTCCAATGTATCCATAATTTCTGCTGTTCCATGCTTATATTATACCATTTGCTACATGTTTTATATACACTTCGTATCACTTTTATGCATTTTCTGGGACTAACCTATTAACAAGATGCCACAGTGCCAGTTCCCTGTTTTCTGCTGTTTTTGGTTTCAGAAAGTTACTTCTGGAAATATTCTCGGAATTGCACGAAACAAAAGGCCAGTCCCTATTTTTCCAGCACGTACACGGAGTCCGAAGGAGAGACGAAGACCACGAGGTGGCCAAACCACACTGGCGCGGCAGTGGGCCCCACCGCGCCTGGTGGTTTGGGCCCCTCGGGGGTCCGCCGACATCGCCCCTTCGCCTATTTATTCCCCGAGACGTGAAAACCCTAAAACACCGAGCCTTTCATCCAGAACATATTCGCTGCCGCCGCCGTCGTCAACCCTAACTCGGGGGGTTCTGAAGCTCTTCCCGGCACCCTGCCGGAGAGGGGAATCATCACCGGAGGGCTCTACATCGCCATGCCCGCCTCCGGAGTGATGCGTGAGTAGTTCATCCTTGGACTATGGGTCCATAGCAGTAGCTAGATGGTTGTCTTCTCCACTTGTGCCATCATGTTTAGATCTTGTGAGCTGCCTATCATGATCAAGATCATCTTATTGTAATGCTACATGTTGTGTTTGCTGGGATCTGACTTATATTGATACCTATGTGGAGCTGAATATTATATTATCATGTCTATGTCATTTGTGATCTTGCATGCTCTCCGTTACTTGTTGAAGCCTTGGCCACGTGAATACTTGTAACTCCAAGAGGGGGTATTTATGCATGATAGTTGGGTTCAACCTCTATTTAACCTGGGATAGTGACAGCAAGTTCTAAGGTTGTAGATGTGTTGTTGCCACTAGGGGTAAAACAGCAATGCTTTATTCAAGGATGAATGTATTGTTTACATTACGCACATTACTTAATGCAATTGTCTGTTGCTTGCAACTTAATACTGGAAGGGGTACGGATGTTAACCGGAAAGTGGACTATTTAGGCATAGATGCATGCTGGATAGCGGTCTATGTACTTTGTCGTAATGCCCAAATGAATCTCATAGTAGACACCACAGCTCACACATGCATGTTATATGCACTTATCAATTGTCAATTGCCCAGCTGTAATTTGTTTACCCAGCATGTTAGTTATCTTATTGGAGAGACACCACTAGTGAACTGTGGACCCCGGTCCATTCTTTTACATCTGAAATACAATCTACTGCAATCATTGTTCTCTACTGTTTTATGCAAACAAACATCATTTTCCATTCGATACGTTTAACCCTTTGTTTTCAGCAAGCCGGTGAGATTGACAACCTCACTGTTAAGTTGGGGCAAAGTAATTTGATTGTGTTGTGCAGGTTCCACGTTGGCACCGGAATCCCTGGTGTTGCGCCGCACTACACTCCTTCACCAACACCTTCGAAGCAAACCTCGTTTTCCTACTGGTCGATTAAACCTTGGTTTCATACTGAGGGAAAACTTACTGCTGCACTCATCATACCTTCCTCTTGGGGTTCCCAACTGACGTGTGACGTACAAGCATTGTTTCTGGCACTATTAACCTAGAGCCACCAACACGTTTTCTGGCGCCGTTGCCGGGGAAAACAAATTGCTTCTGCAAGGGGAGTCTCTCACACCCAATCTCTTTACTTTGTTATTTGTCTTGCTTAGTTTATTTTTATTTAGTCTTGTTTGCTCTCTTTATCAAAAACACAAAAAAATTAGTTACTTGTTTATTTCAGTTTTGTTTTGTTCTTGTCACCATCATGTCTTGTTCCATGCCTGTTGCTATGTCACCTGAGGAATTGATCTTCACTTTTAAACAAGGGAGTGAGGAGAATTTTAAAGAAGCTTGGTCTAGAATTAATGATTCCTTTGGTAAAACTGATCCTAAAATGACTTTAAGTTTGCTTCTCACTAGCTTCTACTTTGGTCTAGCCCTTTGTTATAGATATGCTTTAGATGCTATTGTGGGAGGAGATTTCCTTCACTGTGATGGGGACAAGCTTTTAATGCCATAAAAAAGTTGATTGCAACTTCTAGCTCAACTAATAAATTTGATTCGGCCCTTGTTAGCATCCATGCTAGATTAAACACTCTTGAGACACATATATCTTGTTTAAAGGATGGCTATAATCAAATTCGGGAATATTTTGACTATGTTCCAACAAATTTTGAACCTTCGATGTGGGTCCCTACGGTAAAGGTTGCTATTTGTGGTGAAACCTTTTATGCTCGTTGTGATATTATGTCTGAGTTTTGCCTTATGCCTAAAAGCATTTATGAAACTTTGAATCTTTGGGGACTTGCTGAAGGAGGAGAAGGAATAACTCTTACTGATAACTCTGTTATATTTCCCGAGGGGATAGCTGAGGGTGTGTTTACAACCTTTCTTGGGAGAACGGTGTCCACTGATTATCTTGTTATTGAATGTGCAGGGACAGGACAAATTACACTTGGAAGATCTCTGCTCAAATTAATGGGAGCAACCATAGATGTGGGAAAAGGCACTCTGAATCTTACCTCCACACCAAGGTGCGGCCATGTATTCCCCAAACCAAAGAGTAAGTCTAAGGGTAAGAGAGGTAGGCATGGCCCTTGGTATTGATGTCAATGCTCCTCCACTTGACAACACTTGATTTTCACTTTCTGCGCCTAGCTGAAAGGCGTTAAAGAAAAGCGCTTATGGGAGACAACCCATCGTTTTTATTTGCTGTTATTTTTGTTTTCTTTGAGTCAAGGAGTTTTGTTACTTCTGTAGCAACTCCTTTGTATCTTTATTTTATCGCAATGTTGTGCCAAGTAAAGTTCTATATTGAAAGTTGATGCAAGATTTGGATTTCTGCGCAGTGACAGATTTTTAGCTGTCACGGATTTGAGCTTATCTCCCTGTAGAAAATTCAAAAAATTCTGAAAAAATCACGCATATTCCTGAGATATGTACGCAACTTTCATTATTTTAGGCCAGATCCATCTGAGCAACTTAAGTGCCTCGAAAAAATTCGTCATTCCAGACTGTTCTGTTTTTGACAGATTCTGCCTTTTGTTTTGCATTCGCTCTTTTACTGTGTTTGTGTGGATTTCTTTGCTCCACAAAGCATTGGTGGCTGTAGCTAATGTCCAGAAGCTTTGGGATTGATTGTATCATTACAGAATATGAGAATTTTTGATTATGCACTAACCCTCTAATGAGAACTGTCTTGAGTTTGGTGTGAAGGAAGTTTTCAAGGATCAAGCGAGAAGGGTGATATTATGTGATCAAGAAGAGTGAAAAGCCTAAGCTTGGGGATGCCCCCGTGGTTCATCCCAACCATATTCAGAGAGACTCAAGCGTCTAAGCTTGGGGATGCCCAAGGCATCCCCTTCTTCATCAACAAACTTATCAGGTCATCTCTAGTGAAACTATATTTTAATTCTTTCACATCTTATGCGCTTTACTTGGAGCGTCTGTGTGTTTTTATTTTTGTTTTTGTTTGAATAAATTCGGATCCTAGCAATCCTTGTGTGGGAGAGAGACACGCTCCGCTTTTTCATGTGAATACTCATGTTCTTCACTTATATTTGTTGAGTATTCTTAACTAGCTACTGCAGTGCTTTTAGCTCCTGTTTTTCATGCATCTCTTCGAGCTGTTAGCACTTGTTTATAAATACTCTCTTGCTGCATTATATTATCATTTGGAGAGTTTATGTTTAAATAAATTATTGGTGTTTGTTTGGAAGAAAGAAAATGCTACATGTAGTAGTTGGTATTGGAAAAGACATATGCATTCTTGTAGATCATTGTCTTGTTTTGATTTGATGCTTTGCAATTGTTTTGAGCTCTCAAGTAGATCATGTTTAAGCTCTTGCATCATGTAGTTAAAGCCTAGTAGTGGAGAACTACCGTAGAGCTTGTTGAGACTTGGGATGCATATTTGTTCTCTCTAAGGTCTAGATATTTTCTGGTAAAATGTTTGAGCAACAAGGAAGACAGTGTAGAGTCTTATAATACTTGCAATATGTTTTTATGTGATTCTTGCTGTACCGGTTTATACTTGTGTTTGCTTCAAACAACCTTGCTAGCCTAAACTCTGTACTGAGAGGGAATGCTTCTCGTGCATCCAAAACTTGAGCCAAAACCCATGCCATTTGTGTCCACCATACCTACCTACTATGTGGTATTTCCTGCCATTCCAAGTAAATATTTCATGTGCTACCTTTAAACTATTCAAAACTTTATTACTCCTTATTTGTGTCAATGTTTTATAGCTCATGAGGAAGTATGTGGTGTTTTATCTTTCAATCTTGTCATTTACTTCTGACAGACTTTCACCTGGACTAGTGGCATATACATCCGCTTATCCAATAATTTGCAAAAAGAGCTGGCAACGGGGTGCCCAGCCCCAATTAATTACAACTTTCATTAATAATTCTCTTCACATGTTTTGCCCTGATTTATCAGTAAGCAACTTAATTTTGCAATAGACACTCCTCCATGGTATGTGAATGTTGGAAGGCACCCGAGGATTCGGTTAGCCATGGCTTGTGTAAGCAAAAGGTTGGGAGGAGTGTCATCTATAAAGAAACTAAAATACATGTGTAAACAAAAGAGAAGAGGGATGATCTACCTTGCTGGTAGAATAACGTCCTTCATGGGAGCCGCTCTTTGAAAGTCTGGTTGACAAGGGGGTTAGAGTGCCCACTACCATTCGTTGACAACAACAAACACCTCTCAAATACTTATTTTGTGCTCTCTATATGCTTTCGAAAACTTAAAAAGCTCTAGCACATGATTTAATCCCTGCTTCCCTCTGCGAAGGGCCTATCTTTTACTTTATGTTGAGTCAGTTTACCTACTCCTTTCTATCTTAGAAGCAAACACTTGTGTCAACTTTGTGTGCATTGATTCTTACATATTTACTTATTGCACTTGTTATATTGCTTTATGTTGACAACTATCCATGAGATATACATGTTACAAGTTGAAAGCAAATGCTGAAACTTAATCATCCTTTGTGTTGCTTCAATGCCTTTTACTTTGAATCTATTGCTTTATGAGTTACCTCTTATGCAAAACTTTTTGATGCTTGTCTTGAAAGTACTATTCATGAAAAGTTTTTGCTTATATGATTCATTGTTTACTCTTTATCTATTTGTTAGCAAACTATAGATCATTGCTTTGAGTCACTTCATTCATGACATGAGCCTTGCAATATATTGATCAAGATTGTGTGAAAGCATGTCTCCTCAGAAATTATTTGTTGTTATCGTTTTACCTACTCGAGGACGAGTAGAACTAAGCTTGGGGATGCTTGATACGTCTCCAACGTATCCATAATTTCTGCTGTTCCATGCTTATATTATACCATTTGCTACATGTTTTATATACACTTCGTATCACTTTTATGCATTTTCTGGGACTAACCTATTAACAAGATGCCACAGTGCCAGTTCCCTGTTTTCTGCTGTTTTTGGTTTCAGAAAGTTACTTCTGGAAATATTCTCGGAATTGCACGAAACAAAAGGCCAGTCCCTATTTTTCCAGCACGTACACGGAGTCCGAAGGAGAGACGAAGAGCCACGAGGTGGCCAAACCACCTGGCGCGGCAGGGGCCCACCGCGCCTGCCGGTGGTTTGGGCCCCTCGGGGGTCCGCCGACATCGCCCCTTCGCCTATTTATTCCCCGAGACGCGAAAACCCTAAAACACCGAGCCTTTCATCCAGAACATATTCGCTGCCGCCGCCGTCGTCAACCCTAACTCGGGGGGTTCTGAAGCTCTTCCCGGCACCCTGCCGGAGAGGGGAATCATCACCGGAGGGCTCTACATCGCCATGCCCGCCTCCGGAGTGATGCGTGAGTAGTTCATCCTTGGACTATGGGTCCATAGCAGTAGCTAGATGGTTGTCTTCTCCACTTGTGCCATCATGTTTAGATCTTGTGAGCTGCCTATCATGATCAAGATCATCTTATTGTAATGCTACATGTTGTGTTTGCTGGGATCTGACTTATATTGATACCTATGTGGAGCTGAATATTATATTATCATGTCTATGTCATTTGTGATCTTGCATGCTCTCCGTTACTTGTTGAAGCCTTGGCCACGTGAATACTTGTAACTCCAAGAGGGGGTATTTATGCATGATAGTTGGGTTCAACCTCTATTTAACCTGGGATAGTGACAGCAAGTTCTAAGGTTGTAGATGTGTTGTTGCCACTAGGGGTAAAACAGCAATGCTTTATTCAAGGATGAATGTATTGTTTACATTACGCACATTACTTAATGCAATTGTCTGTTGCTTGCAACTTAATACTGGAAGGGGTACGGATGTTAACCGGAAAGTGGACTATTTAGGCATAGATGCATGCTGGATAGCGGTCTATGTACTTTGTCGTAATGCCCAAATGAATCTCATAGTAGACACCACAGCTCACACATGCATGTTATATGCACTTATCAATTGTCAATTGCCCAGCTGTAATTTGTTTACCCAGCATGTTAGTTATCTTATTGGAGAGACACCACTAGTGAACTGTGGACCCCGGTCCATTCTTTTACATCTGAAATACAATCTACTGCAATCATTGTTCTCTACTGTTTTATGCAAACAAACATCATTTTCCATTCGATACGTTTAACCCTTTGTTTTCAGCAAGCCGGTGAGATTGACAACCTCACTGTTAAGTTGGGGCAAAGTAATTTGATTGTGTTGTGCAGGTTCCACGTTGGCACCGGAATCCCTGGTGTTGCGCCGCACTACACTCCTCCACCAACACCTTCGAAGCAAACCTCGTTTTCCTACTGGTCGATTAAACCTTGGTTTCATACTGAGGGAAAACTTACTGCTGCACTCATCATACCTTCCTCTTGGGGTTCCCAACTGACGTGTGACGTACAAGCAATTGTTTCTGGCACTATTAACCTAGAGCCACCAGGAGTACATATTATTCCCTTTGCCTCATGTTATTTGGTCAAGCTCCAACCTGACACCACTCTTTATCCATCCTGTGATGCATAATCTCTTACTAGGTTAACTCTTAACCTTATGTAGAAAAATCATGCATTTCTAGATTCGACCACCTGAGGGGCCACAGAGATATCTCTCTCATGTAGAGAGGGGCAAATACCATCTTGACTAACCAAGTCTCGCAACACGCTTAGTGATAAATCTGAAAGTTACCTTTATAACTACCCAGTCATGGTGTAGCATTTGATAGCCCCAAAGTAGGTCACATCTCGAGTACATGCGACAATTTTAGGTCTCAGGAAAAAGTATACATCGTGCAGAGACTAGAGAGAACTATGAATGTTATTACAATGTCTCAAGGTGGCCAGTCCAACTCCGTGTTAATAACATGAGTCCACATTATTAGTTTGACATCTCCATGTTTATGACTTGTGAAACATAGTCATCAACCTGTAAATGTCTAATATTCATGTGTGTCCTCACATAAATTCAGACTAGGGACATCGATCTTTAGATTTACCATACAAGTAATGAGTTTCACAAACAATTCACGTAATTCCCAATTAATACACATGAATTATTCAAGGAAAATATAATAAATCATGGATACATGGAAATATCATCCTATGTATGATAGTCTCTTATGCATATCTATAACAATCATGTGTCCCCATATGAAATGTCATGTTGGGGCAAACAAAATTATGTTAACGTATTTTTGCTCAAACCTCAGTATGCTTCAAGCATACAGTGACGATGGTTATTTCAGCTTCGCATATAGGGACAAAGTACATACGATACATGATATAGCTCGTGGTCTCCGTATGGCTGGATGTATCATTTCTCTAGGTTCCAAGTTCGTGCACAACATGCATTTTTTTTCCAGGTCTATGTCGTGAGCATGCAGAATGATGCTGATAGACACGTGGTCTTTTAGAGATACGCTAGTCCAGCTATTACAAAACTAACTCCAGAGTTCAAAGAAGTTTTTTGTATTTATACCGAACTATTTTACTTCATCATATCTACTCTGTACTGATATATATTATTTGATATATTAATAAATTCATTTGTATTTGTGACATGGGGGAGTCTATCAAGAAAGATCGGAACTAGAATATCACCAAAGAACTAGCCATGGATAGAGGTGCGTAGAAATTAGGTATCCACGTGCCAGAACCATGACTTGGTTTCGAAATCTTATGATTTCAACTCTAGCCTACCCAACTTGCTTGGAAATGAAAGTTCTTGTTGTATTTGTCATACATATCTAATATTTATCATGGTAAGTACATATTCTCATGCAAACAAAAAATATATCGTAATTTTTTATTTTAGTTCATGTTAACTACGAATTTCTATTGTAACGATGGTTTTAGTCCCTAAATCTAAGAAAACCAAAATTATTGTATGGCTCCCCAAATTAAATGATATCGATCAGGATCTTATAACGGGGTTATTTGGGCCCTTGTGCATAGCATTCATAAATATCTACCAACTTTGTGGAGTGTTCATAGTCTATGATTCCCGTACACAAGCTGATAGATGTTTTTAGAGTATAAGCTTGCAAATTTAGCTGAACCTGAATATCCTTTCAAAAAAAGATGAACCTAAATAGACAATTCTAGAGTGTGCGAAGTGTTAACTAGTAGTTTGTCATCATATTGCATCTTGCAATCTTGATAGTTGCCACCTCTCTCTTTTAATGAGATGTTTGTTGATCATTAGAAATTTTGTATCTAGAACTCTACAACTATTACAGATCGGCCAGCACGTTGGTCTAAAGTCGTGCATTACACATGATTTCGTAAACCGCCTCCAATCGGACATGATTTATTAACCAGTTGCGGTAGACGATAGTGGTGCTATACTGCTATCACACAAGTTTCACAGGAATAAATTGTGTGCGATATTGTATTCATTTCGCATTTTACTTTGATCACCGAGCAGTCTCCTCAAGTAAATATCAGAATAATAAATTTACGTGCAACATGATATCTTGGAAAATCTACCGAAAGAATGGTCCATGCATACAGTTAGCATACATGAGGTGGAATGGAAGATAATAAAAAGTGAGTGATGGAGTAGGTGTACATGCATGCAAGGTATATATGCCTTTTGTGGTGTGACGGTACCGCCAGGTGCTGCAAGTATACTTTCCGTGACATGCACTTTAACCGATCGCATCTCAGCCTCAGGACGAAAAGCGTAGGCGTACGATACGATGCAAGCGTGTATATATCCTGGACGTCCATCCACGGATCGACGGATGCGGCATGTGCATGTGGATCTCTCTCATCTTGATCCTCACGTGCTCGTTTAATTTTCGTCTTTCTTCCCAACCAAAATCACCCAAAGTACTCCGTAGTAATTAAACTACCAAGTTGAACTAACTTAGGCTAGCTAGCTACTCCTCGTCTGCTACTTAGCTAGTAGATAGTTAGCTACTGTAGTATTGTACAACGACTTTCAACTGCTGCTACACTAGTCTATATACTACTAAGAAGTACGATTGATTGACCCTTGCTATCTGTGGTACGTGCACAGTCGCGTTCGTACTGGATTATACATTGTCAACTTGCGTGTGCGCGCGTCTTTTGTTGCTAGCCAGCTCGGGTTTTTTTTTTGGAACGGATAATTAAGGCTAGAAGGGTTTAGATGTTGCGTTTAGTCAAGCGGTGCATACAAAGTTACGGGAAAGATCCCGAAGAAAATAGAAATTATAGAACAATCATTCACTTTTACAAAGCGGACCCTGAAAGAAGTGCAGAAAAACAATCCGGTCTGCTGCCACAGCTGACCTCGAGGTCGAGCTAGGCACCAGCGCCGCCGCCACAGCTTATCTTAATTTGTGTGTCTATAACTTTATATACGTACATCGTACTTGAGTGCGGACATGAACGACGACTTCACTGGCCGGCCTCGATCGTAATTAAGATGCAAGTGAAGTGCACGTATGCAAGGTACTACTACACGAGTTTGCGTGCGTAGACCGGCATGCATGAAGGTCGATTCTTCACTCCAAGCTAACCAGCCTTGCTGCTTGAAGCTAGCTAATTGCTTCCTTATTCATCCTACTGTCAAAAGTAATCAAATATATGGATCCACATCATTGATCTCTTCCAAGTCAAATAAATCTATTTTTTCTGTTTTTATCTTATCAAAATGTGGAATTACCCGGGTCTTTGCATCCAAAAGATGCATACAACTTTGATTTACTTACTTATTCAGCATAGACTGGCAAAAAACATTACAACGATCATACAATAATTGTTCTGCTAACACATATGCACATATGCAACTCCTAATTACAACGTGTATCAGGTACATGGAGAGTACAGCGAAAGAACAATATGAGATAAATGTTGGGATTTCGAAAGTAAGACATGGAGAACAATATATGTTATAAGGAATTTTAAAACACCGAGCCTAGAGGTCCCAAAAATATGTCTAGCTAGGTGCACCGAAGTACCCGCGACCAGTGCCCACGAACGGAAAAACGCCGTGAGCATAGACCCCACGGCTACGCAAAGACGTCATTCAGTGGTGGCGAGGCGAGGGGTGGAGGTGATGGGGGTGGGGCGGCACTCACGCCTTCCAAACGTTGTTCCCGCTCTACGTGCTCTGTTGGTCAAATTGATGACCCGGTATGCGTATGCTTGTGCCTTCCAGAATAAAATGCATGGTCTAAATTAGATGGTATAAAAAAAAAATCGGAAGAAGAAGAGTGAAAGGAGAATACAAAAGTTTAAACCGAATGAACAGAGGAAGAAACGCAGGCAAATGGCTCCTACGGTCACCAGAGCCAGCAACACATATTATATCCTTCTCGGTATTAGGACAACACAAAGTACCGTGGAATTCGTAGCTCAACACTAATTCAGGGATGAGTTGTACGGATCATGGATGAATTGTATGATTAATCAGGGATGAAGATGCTACGTATAGTATTACTCACTCCGTTCTAAATTATATGATGTTTTAACTATTTTATGGGCTAAATACGGATTAAATGAGCGAACTAACGCACTAAAACACGTCTAGATAGATGTGAATCGGATAAGTGTGAATCAGGAAAAGGTCCACGGTGACTCTGTCTGAACCGAAAAAAATCCTGCTATTTGCATTTATCATCGGCTCTGTTTCATCGATTCGGTAGGTAGGAGAAGATGATTGCAGATTGTTCAAAGAAGGCGCAAGATTAGGTGCTGTCAAAATTAACCAAAGCTGATGACCTCGACAAATCAAGTACACGTGGCGGACGGATTAAGCACCACGAGTTGAGCTGGACTGGAATGATCCTCCTTGGGATCACGTGGAAACGGTTAGTTGCCTTGCAGGTGAAAGAAATGCATCACCATCTCACTGTGATCCGCTCGATCACTTTCGGCCTTTACACATTCCGCAGCGCAATCAATCTCCAGCCTAGAAGCGGCGGCGGCGGACAGCCTAGAAGGAGCGCATGCAAAGGTTTCCAGGTTAACTTTCGAAAATATATGCTCTGGAAGTCTGGATCTGTCCCAACCTGCATGAAACTTCCGTGACAGCATGCGAAAAAAAAAAGGGAAAGCATATGCAGAACGGTCGTGAAGATATGGAATAAGAGGTTCCAAGCAGCATTCTCGTGCAACACATCGTCCAGCGACCGCCTTTTCTTGCTTTACAAATAGTGCAAAGGAAAAAAATACTACGAGGCTGAACTTATAATATAATTAAATGTGACACAAGTCCAGCGCCAGGGTAATAGACGGCGGGATTTGGTTCGTCTGTATGGCGGGTCTACACAGAGCATGACCTAAATCATCATCTAACCTTTACCTGACACCCGTTAAGTAGAGCGCCGACAGACGATGCACGGTTGCCTGCATCAATAACACACATTGTCGACGTGCAGTATTCTTGTAGGAACCATAAACCCACGAGCACAAGCAAAAACACCTCTGACAGGAATCACGCTACGCCGATCAATCGCACTGGCAAGCAACCCGGAATCCAGTGCCTTGAGTGCAGTATACATACTGAAGAATCAGAAACAGATGGGAGTTATTTTTCTTATAAGAATTGAGCGAAGCAGGGTAACGAAGAAGAGAGTGCAAAATTCCTGTTACCTGATGGCATATTGCACGAGCTGAATGTTGGACAGAGCACGCCCGAACAGTTAAAGCTTTAGATCCCCATAATTTATCACGATGCGTCGGCTTTCTTCTCAGGAACGTGTCCTGCTGACACAATCTGCAGGGCTGTGCCTCCGACGAGCCACGCCGTGAGCTCTGGTTGTTGCTCGAGGTGTTTGAGGGGAGACATGCTTCTGTCTCTTGTCTCGGCACCGTACACGAACGGAAGCCTCATGGTGAGAAAGCTCTCAGGTGGGAGGACAACTCGGCATCCAAGGCTGAACAATCCTTCTTGATCACGATCGGAAACATTTGGTGGCATACATGACCTCTGATGACAAGAAGAAAAAACAAGAAACCCATTAATAGGAAGTATTACCGTGCGTGCCCGAGTTAAAAAAAGTTGCCTTCACATGAACCCATACTATGAAAGACTAATTTGTTTGCTCGATATTAAACTATTGAGAAGATAACATGGGCAGTGTTGATTGTACTCGCCTCAAACTGTACAACTGGGCAGCTAGACAACAAGACAGGGAAATCTGGTGTCACCTGCACCAAAAAGTAACATCAGTGGAATGAAAAGCTTGCAAATTATATATGAGCATTCACATAACAACTGTAGCTTGAAACATTAAACTTACAATAAAAATTCGTTGAAGTTGTGACACGGCACCAGCAACCTTCACATCTTGATGTCCCTTCCCATCTGAGCTATTGCAATGTGGGCAGTGCATATATATCGGAAGATTTCTGTTCAAAAGCGAATATGCTTCTCCACCATCATCAGCTGTGATGTATTGAAGAGAATGATCTCCCTTTGTCACATTATGTGGATCTGGAAGAATATGAGCAGACTGCATGGTCCCCCATCAACGCCAGGCCGAAGCAATTGCTGCCTGCTATTTCTCCCTGATGGCTCCATTGGTTTGTTGGCTTTCCGCCCATTGTTTCCATTTGCTGTCGTTGCTGTTATCTTGGATGCATTTGGGAGCAGCTTTTGTGAACTGTGCTTACTTTCCACTTCGTTGTTTTCATAAGATCTTTCATCCCGCAAACAAGATGAATCAATCTCTTTGAGATATTTATCTGTTTGTAAGAAACGATGACCATATGAACATTCATACTCAAACCCGACATATACTACAAACTGCTGTACGGCTTCAGTAGCTTCTTTGGTCTCGTTTCCAACAATCACTGGCACTATGTTGCTCCCGATCTGCAGAAAGGGCTTGCCATCAGCACTTTCACTGATACTTCTGCTCAACTTCTCCGATTCATTTTCAGATATAGATCCTTGACTCAGAGCTGCATTACCTCGACCATTAGTCTGTTCCGCTGCACTCATTTGCCGTTCATCTTTCCGACTACCAGGCTTTGGTGGTCTCTTCAGCTGGAGAGCAGGAAACTCGGAGTCTTTACTTGTGCTGCCAGCAACAACTTCAGCAAATGGTTTCCTCATAGTAAAATTTGGAATACCTTTACCGAAAGTAATAGCAGGGTTGTTCGCTGATTGCAGTTCAGGTTGTTTTCTGGAATTTTCAAGCTTCAGAGATTTAACCTCTGTGTGACTTGGGTTGGAATGGACTTTTCTCTAGACACAGCAGGTGGAGTCTGGGAGTTCATATTCGATGTCATGGAGGACGATTTAATGGTAGCACGGGTGCTATTTTTCTCTTGTCCTTTGCCAATAGCTATTGTCCACCTTAAAAGATATTTGTCCTTCGAGCAAAATCCAGCTTGGAGCAATCCTTTTGTTGACTTGTAATATCTTGCTCCTCCCAGTCGCACCAAGCGCCAAAAGGATACTGGAAATGAACTGGTATCGACACCTCTCAGAAGCACAAGGGTAGGTAGTAGATCTTCACAATTGGAGAAACAGTTAAATGATACGTTGGCTGTCTCAAAGTCAAAAGGATCATCTCTAAGGCGACGTGACCGGCCACAGGCACATGCATGGAGGAATGCGTATCCACTAGAATGTTGTTCCACTGCATCTGATGGAGATAATTCACCATGCCGCTGGTGCATGCAAGGCCTGCCAGTAAGACTGACAGCATCGCATTGCTGCCTTCCACCTTCCCAGATTGTTTTGCATTCATCTTCTAGCTTCTTGGAGAATACCTTGACAGCTGGTCCTTTAACTGCTGAGTGAAAGGATCGCAATGCTTTATGTAGCTGCACTTCATGCACGCTAGTTGGGTAGAAGGCAGGCAAATCTTTCAAGTACACCTCCTTAGCAACTGGAAGCACTCTTTGGCACCATGATGAGGAAAATTTCATGTTAAGCCCCTTGTTGCTTTCCAAGCAAGATAAAGCGGTTGCAATAGCACTAGATCCTGCTGGAGAAAGTTGCCCGTTCTTCAAACCAGACCTTGTGTGAGTAGATGACGCCCTCATGATTTCGGAACTACTGAACCCATCTTCTCTGCTAATCAGTCCAGATAGAATAGATGTACTAACGGAGAACCATTTATCAAAACTAGGGAGATCAGGAACACTAACTGGCTTCCCAGATGATGCGGACGCTGCTGCTGCAGCTGCTGCCGCAGCCACCATACCGACACCAGCAACAGAGCCAGCAGTTGCATTGCCTGAATACCCGCCTTTCCCTCTCAGCCCATCGGACTGCCGAAATATAAAATCCTTGATTAACTGGACACCTTCGTGGTTTGTAGGTTGGCAGTCATTCTCTAATTTAGAAACATCCAACGATGATTTGGAGCTGAAAGAATCTTCAAAGAGTCCTGCAATGATATCCAGTGGCTCTCGTTTCTTATTAACTGACCGGTCCAACAGGGCAACGACTCTAGATGTATCAAGTGCGAACAAAGGGAGATGGCTCACACTAACACCACCCCTTGGACCATTATGCCCGGACTCCAGACCAGTAAGTGTTCGACACTTCTTCAGCAAAAAACGGATCTGACCTTCCAGAGAGGAATGCAGCTTCTTGCTGAAACTACCATCAGATTTGTTCGCTGGCCGGGCAAGCATAACCACTGAACCAGAACCTTTTGAAGTCGGGTTTTGTTTTTGCAAGCCATCAGTGCTAGAAGCCTGATTTGATGACGATGTGTCCTCCATATCATCCAGACTTGTTACAACACTTGGACCATCGGTGAAATCATCCTCGAACACAAACAGAACAACAGGGATGCATTGGCCTGGCAACACAGAAGGATGAGAACCGGTTCCTGACATCAACGAGATGCCTGAGGGTTGACGCCCCGAATGACCTCCACGCCGTTCTGGAGAGGAGATGGATGAAGCCCTGCGGGTAGGCCGTGTTGGGGTGCCAGAAGGAGCAGCTTTGGGTGGTGTTGCCGGTGCTACTAGTGACCTCACGAATGGTGCTAAGGCATGCTTTGAAGATTGCAGGAGTCTAAAATTCTTCAAGGCCTGTGTGTTGAACCGGAAGCCTTCTTGGAGAAATATTATCACATGGCAAACCTGGAATGTCCCCCCAAAAATAGAAGTATAAATTCAAAACTAATCTTTATTGTCAAACAAGTTAATCTTAAACTTGGATTAGTCACATCTGCATTCAAAGTTATTTATCATAACATTAAGAATGATAGTATCTCTATGACTAGAGCACCAAATCTTGAATAACAATATAGTAAGCAAGTGAGACTGTTGCAAATGTAGCTCTAACATGCCAGCTCTACATGGACCAGCAAACCAAAGTAAATTGCTAGCTCTTTACAATTGAAACAATACATACTGTTAAATGTGAGGCTACCATATCGGCTCCCAGGAATTCCCACGAGCTTACCAAACTATGCAAATAGATCTATGACAAGTGTTAGTTTCTCCATATGCAAGGTGAGATGGTGCCGCGTGGTGGTAATACAGAAGTAACACTAAACTTTCACCTTAAAATGGGTGAACCACATTTCCAAATTCAGATAAACTGTGCAAATCAAGACTCGCTACATGTTCACGTTACATTTTCAAATCGAGCTAGAAAACCGGTGCTTAGTTGCAGCTAATCACTAGAACTGCGCTGTCCATACAGTGGTGCAATCCAGTAGACTAATTTGACAAAATAAAAAGGATATGTACCCATCCGTAATGACAAATGTGAAGCATAAGAATATATATACAGCTTAAACTTTCAACTCTTGAAGACAGTCGCTACAAAATTGACCCCATACATTGTCAAGCTTTGCTCTTGCACCAGTAGCTAGCTCCCACCAGAGATTAAAGCATGAGAGTGATAGATACGAACAGAACGTATCGCACGTGGTTTCATTGCATTCGCATCAGACAAGCATCGGGACCTTCAGAGTTCAGAGCTAGACTAGCATCTAGTGAGCTTAATCAGTCAGGCACAGCAGAAGCCAGCACTCACCGAGAACATGAAGAGCAGCTCCCGAAGGTCCCCGCCGCCGCCGCTGGTACTGTCTCCGGCCTCCAGCGGGGGCGTGGGTGACGGGGGCGCGAGGTGGAGGAACACCATCTTCCTCTCCCCGTCGCGGTGGTACCTGACGCCCCCCGCGAGGGTCCTGGCCGAGCCGCCGGGGGAAAACACGTGGGCGTCTAGGATCCGGTCCGCGAGGCGGGCCGCGCTCCCAGCGCGCCCCAGGAAGCCGACGACGACCACCCCGCCGTCGTGGGCCGGCGAGGCGTCGGAGGAGGAGGCGGAGGCGGGAGAGGAGGGGTGCGGGAGAGGACCCGCACGGCGGAGGAGGGGCTCGCCTGTGGCGGCGACGGCGGCGGCTCCATCGCCGGCGGCGAGGTGGCGGTGGTCGTGACGCGCTGCCGCAGCACGACGAGCCGAGTAGTTACTTCAGCGGAGTCCTTTGCTTGTTTGGGTTGCTGTTGGGTTTGCGGACTTGAGGAGGATCTTGCGAGCTGGATCAATGGGCTCGGCCCATGAAAAGAGTATTTTGTTAAATTTGGCCTATTTTAGACAAAACTAACTCTTTTTTGAAAGTTTAGGGTAAAATAACCTTATCTCAATAATGATTTTTAAAACTAACTATTTTTTATGATGGCATGCGTCATGGCTTTATGCTCTATAGAAAACTCTGTGGTGCGTGTCATGTTCTATAGCATGGCTCCATGGTACAAGGCATCATGCTACTAAGCCTGATCCTTTAGGAGGGGAGTCATGCAAAACGGTCATTTTAAATATGTTTTAGAGATAGGTTTTTTTGTGCTGAATTTGTGAGAAAATACTACTGTGTTCAAAAGACCAATAGATGTATGGCCTACTTGTTCATCATAGTTATAGTTGCTTTCTAGGACATATCGTCAACTCAATGCAAAACAATCGATGAGAAGATATTCCAATGTCATGTGTCCATTTATTTTGCGTCCAAACACACATCTGAGTTTCAGATGGCGGGTACTCAAGCTTGTTGACCGATGAAAAACGCCCCACTCAAGCCCATCACTAGAGGGCTCCTTTTAGCACACAACACACATGGTGTGGAAAAAAATGTAGATGTAGATTTTTCCACCGGCAGGAGAGGTATTAGCATCGATGATCACCTCAGATGAACACAATTTGTTTGCCATGAAGCATTGTACCTCACTGCTTAGGATCATTTTGTTACATCTGAAGATTACTCCGAGGTGGTGAAGGGTCTCCTTGAAGGAAGCGGGATCATCTAGCACATGTGCTTCTTGAGCGGTCGCTAGTCGGCGATAGAACCTCGATATGATGTTGATCATCCATGAGAAGAGACCAACAAATGCACATGCCCAAAATCTTTCCAAAAGTCTTTTCGCCCTTGGAGGTTGTTGTCTTATATGGCTAAAAAATGCTCTTGTACCTTTTTTCAAGAAGTGAAAGCTATTGTATTTTTTTTGAGGGGTAGCTATTGTATTTTTTTTAGGGGTAGCTATTGTATATATGTGGCTATGTGTTAACAATATGCAACTAAATAGATGTTCCCACAAATGTAAAAACGTGGATTGGGCCGGGCCGGGCCAGAGACCCACTGGACAGTGGGCCCGGACAGAGCAGCAAGCCAAGTCCATGCGAGCGCGCCGCGCTGCAGGCACCCACCCTCCCCCTCTTTCTTCCCCAACCGAACCAATCCGGTCAATTCCGACCCAATCCAGGAGCAGAGCAGCGCGCGACTGATTCCTCCATCACCCACCCCCCTCCCTCGATCCCCGCCTCGACGAAGCCATGGTGAGTTCTCCCGCCTGCGATTCCCGATCATCCGTACTACTCTCGATTCCGGGCGGCTGTCCTCCCGATCCTGATTTTGCTCCGATCTGACTAACCGGTGATGTAAATTTTTGATTTTGCAAGGTCTGCGTGGGGTGCCTGATCCCGCTCTTCCTGATCCCCTTCATCAACGCGCTCCCGTATCTCTTCGACCTCCTCCTCGTACGTCCCCTCATGCCCCTCCCTTCTTTCCCTCCTCTAGGGTTTGCATGTTGTTCTCCGCACCTACCTACCGGCCGGGTGGTGCCGAATTCGGTGTCGATTTAGATTAGCTCGTCTATACCTGCAGCTGTAATTCGTTCAGCAATTTTGGGATTCGTTTTCGTAGCAAGCATGAAACAAACTAATCATGCGTTCGTCGCCGGAGAGGCCGTCTTAAATTCCCCCGGTTGGTTCTGAGGTGATCTGTTTGATCAAACTGTATCTCCCTCGCGATTTCGATGTGATGCCTAGGACAGAGATAGTGAAATATAGGAATTGCCGCCCATGCTAGCTAGACCATGTCCCTGAATCATGTAATTCATGCAGAGAGCACCAAATTACACAAGCTCATGCGTTCGTCGCCGGAGAGGCCGTCTTAAATTCCCCCGGTTGGTTCTGAGGTGATCTGTTTGATCAAACTGTATCTCCCTCGCGATTTCGATGTGATGCCTAGGACAGAGATAGTGAAATATAGGAATTGCCGCCCATGCTAGCTAGACCATGTCCCTGAATCATGTAATTCATGCAGAGAGCACCAAATTACACAAGCTCAAATGGGTGGCCATGGGCATCAAGGGGTGATAGGGGTAATTCATGAGATTGCGAGGTTTCATCAATGGGTACGATGGATTGGACCCTCCTAAGCCGAGATGAGGTGCAGCATGACAATAAACTTGAAAAAAAAATACTCCATTTGGTAGCAATACTGGAGACTGATGTTTTGCATCAGTCTAGATATATCAACATTGGATAGCTATTAGTGTGTCAATTTTTTTCTGGCATGTGATGTGCATCGTTACATACAATAACGGTAGCTCAGTGTTCTGCATCACCAGTCGTTCCCGATCCAAATTGGCGCGCTGGCGTTATTTTTTCAGGGGACATGTTGGTATTATTTATTATATGGGTATGCTTGCTTGCAAGTGTTTGAACATTGATCCGTGGTTTGTATGCCATTGCAGAGCAAGGTTTACCGCATGCTTGGATGGGAATACAGGAAACCTGAAAGAGTCCCAGCTGCTTGCCCATTCAAGCCTGCAGCAAACAAGACTGAAGTAAGCCTTTGCTCCGATGTGTTACTTTTTCTACCCTTATGCTTGAGTGAAATCCAGGTTCCTGGTCCCCAGATTGTGCAAGACATTACAACACTCCCTCATAGTTCATTTACAAACTGTAGCCAGATGCCAAGCTAATTTGCTGCATAGATACCAGAGTCAGTGTAGCAGCTAACTCAGTTGGCAACCACCCTTTACTCTTCTTAAGCTACATGATGAACAAATGTCCCGACCACTTGTGTGCTCTGCTTATTGATTTTTATCAGCAATTGGCTTTGTTTGCGGTTAGCCTCTGAAACGCTTATACATTCACACTTCTCTTGGCAGGGCGAAACAGGTGAATCAAAACCTCTAGTGAACCCTCATGTTGCAAGTGAATCGAAACCGCTAGTGGAGCCCCAGGTTGCCACCGTGGAAGGGAAGAAGGACGATTAACACGTGTAAATGACTCACTCGGTCCAGTGTCTGCGATCTAGTCGAAACAAGATAGCTCTCACTTATCTGTATTTGTGATCGCGTCATAAATAAGAAATAATTGATGTAAGAATGTATATTTGTGTCAACGGATTGCTGAATGTTCCCACGGCTCCCTTTCCAGCATGAGTTATGTGTGCATTCTTGTGTTGATTTTGTTCTGTATGCGTGCTCTGACCTGTCTATATCCTGTACTGTACGCAATTACTCGCAGATTTCAATGTTGCGGTTAAATGATTCAGAGGGAGTTCATTTTCCAGAACTCAAATGTATGTCCAGCCCGTCATACATTTCAAGTGTTACAGGAGAAAAACTTTCACTTGACATACTCGAGGACGGCATAGAAAGGGTCCAGGTAGAGTGCTCTGAAGCCGGTGAAGCTGGCTGTGAGACCGAGCTGCCTGAACTCCTCCTCGGACCGCTCTCTCCCTTGGGTCCGGTAGGTGGTCATGACGAAGATGTCGTTCTCCAGCAGCGCCCTCGTCCTCGTGCTGCTGTCGGGTGTCTCCGGCACCACCGGCTCGCAGGCGATGAGCTTCCCGCCCTCCGGCAGCGCCTTGTGGCAGTTGATCAGGATTGCCGTGCACTCATCGTTGGTCCACGTCGTCAGTACCCACTGGAGGGAGAGAAGAAAATCGGGATCATTCAACAATTTGTGGCGGGGTATTTGGTTCCAGGGCATAGCATACCTTCATGAAGATGGCGTCGCCGGAAGGGATGGACTTGAACATGTCTCCACCAACATGCCTTACTCCTGTGAAAATAATTCATTTGCAAAGCATCTCCATTGTCAGTAAGAAATACATATGTCTAGTCTAGTTCCTACGAATTTGTATAGCAAATGAAGGCAAAGACGCCGTCCATCATTTCATTTTAGCAGGTTATAGGGACAAAATGGTCTGAAAATCCTGAGAGCTGGAGTGGCTTTCTCTGACGAGCACCACCATCACTATGAAGTCTGAAGCTGTAAACATGATCAAAACCCAAGATGGTGAAAAAAAATCTCTGACCACAAAACTGTGA
This sequence comes from Poa pratensis, assembly GCA_947311845.1. Taxonomy (NCBI): domain Eukaryota; kingdom Viridiplantae; phylum Streptophyta; class Magnoliopsida; order Poales; family Poaceae; genus Poa; species Poa pratensis. The sequence goes on from CAMZMU010000063.1 coordinate 3,653,126, forward strand.
GCTGAAACCTCATCGTCAGTGTCAGACTCATCTACTGTTGATGTTGATGCCGAAAACATGAGCTAGTTTCCTTAAATTTTATTTTGTGTGGCGCTGGTAAATCAATCTCGTGTAGCATTGTCATTTTCAGTCCTTGGAACTTGTACGACGTGCCGATATGTTTGTTCATTTGTTTCAACCACCGGATCATCAGGAATATCATGTGAGCAATTCAAGGGATCGATGGTCTCACCGGCGATGGGCGGCGCGGCGGCGACGACATCGGGCAGGTCGAAGTTGACGCCGTCCCGGATGGTGCCGACCCTGCGCATGATCATCTCGAGGCAGGCGCCGGAGCTGCCCCCGACGTCCACCAGCTTCTCCACGCCCTCGAACCCGCCGACGTAGCCGTCCAGCAGCGCCTCCATGAACGGCTCCGAGACCCCCGTCATCGCCCTGAGCATCACCTCGTTCGCGTCCCGGTCCTGGCCGTAGTAGGCATAGGCGGAGACGCCGTCGTGGGCGCGCGCGAAGGGCTCCGGGCCGGCCGGGTCGAGCACGGCGTCGCGGAGGCGCGGCCAGGCGAGGACCAGCGCGTCCTGGTGGTGCTGGAGGACGTAGTCGGCGTAGGACGCGCCCGAGGGGCCCGTCGGGACCAGGGTGCGTCCCACGGCGGTGAGAGCGTACCGCCAGGCGGTGGTGGAGCCGGCAGTGGTGTGCTCGGAGAAGACGCCGCGGGAGGCGAGGAGGCGGAGGAGCCGTTCGAGGACGGACGGGTCCGGGTGGCCGGGTGGGAGGAGGGCGGCGGCTGGGAGGGGCGCGTTGGCGCCGTTCGCCCAGATGGCGGCGGGCACGCCGAGGCGGATGACGGCGGTGAGCGCCATGGGCACGGAGATCATGTTGGCTAGCTCCATCATGGCGAGCCGCGCCTCCGCCGGAGAGATGTCGTCGGCCGCGAGGGTGGGCTCGGGTGCTGGCGACGGCGACAACATTTTGGTTGTGAACTTGTGGTGTAGTGAGCGAGAGAGGGAGACGCCGCGTGCCTGTCTGCTGCAGGAGTTAACCTATCTATCTATCGGCTGGCTAGAGAGGACTGGTTCTGTTAGAGCATGACATGTAGGGCCACGAGATGCATGGCAGCATGGGCAGGAGTGTGAATAGTAGCTCGCCGTGCAAGCGTGGCAACACATCACCATTCCGTGGGTACGTAGTATAGCCGACAAACCAGATCTGGTTATTTCTCTCTTCACCAAATCCTCGTTTTATGAGCATCTCCAACCGGAATTGCCAAATTTAAACTTGTTTGGCCCTCCACCCATCCTCCTCAAATCACACCCCTCAAAATCATGCAAACACATGCGTCCACAACATATGCAACACATTCGATCATCATATTAGGAAACACACTAGATAATTAGACATGTTCATCACAAGACACAAACAACAAACATACATATCGGAGGAGGTTCAGTCTACATTCAGGTTGAGCATAATATACTCATTGCGTTCGTGGGTGACATTGATGCTGTCGTCGAGCTAGAATTGTCTGCGTTGCTCAACGACCACTAGATACCGATGCGAAGCTCATCGTCGTCGTAGGGGATGGGGGAGCTCGATTGAATCCCACTCGATCTCGTCGACATTTCTCTGGACGGAAGCGGAGGGACGGGGAGGGGAGGGGAGCGGTGTGGAGCTCGAGGAATGAAGACCAACCGAATGTTTCGTACGATAGTGGGACAGGAATATGTTTATGTGAGGACGAACTTGGCCCTCATGGGCTGGACCGACTGCCCAAACGCGCCCGGGCGTGTCCGGACCACCACAATCCGCCCCCACATATAGGATGGAAATTAGGGATGCTGGACATGTGGGTTGGGTTTCAGATTAGGTTCACAATTTTTGTCTGGACCGTGTCTGGACTATTCACCGGACATATAGGGGTAAGTGGGAATTTTTTTGTTTTTACACGCTAGATTTTGTCCATGATTTTGTCACTATAAATTTTGATTTTCTCTTTTGTCATTTTTATGGGCAAAATAAAAATAAAAATAGTGATCACGTTTTGCCTTTGCCCATAGAGGGAAAAATTGATGTATTGCCAGGAACTGGGAGGGCAAAAAAAAAATGTTAAAATTTAGAGAGGCGAAAGCAGAATAGACAAAAACTAGTGTGAACATTCTAACATATCTCAAATAATTTTTCATAACTTCTATTCTCTCGAGTTTTTATACAAGGCCATTATCTCAATTTTAGATACCATCGTGTGGAAGTCTGAAGTGAATGTGATAGATGCCAATACAATGTCTGCTGATCGGCCGGTGGCAGTCATTGAGAGTTGCCGAACCGGGTTACTTACGGATTCCATATGCCTTCTTTGTAATCAGTGATAAGCTTTCAGTATTGAATGGTCAATTAGTCAAATGTCTGTACAATGAACTGCTGCAGAACGACTGAACGAGGTACAAACAGACATGCAGTAAGAAAAATATAAAGGATTGTGGTAATTAAACCAACCAGATGCTCACAAGTTACAAACATTCAGAGTTCGGGAGAAAAAAAGAGATGAGATGGATTGGAAGCAATCTTGCTGCCTTGGGTGCCAAATGGTCGGCGACTACTTGGTCTGCAACGGGCCGGCGTCGACGTGCGCCGTCTTCTCACCGGCCAGCTCCGCCATGCGTCGCTTCCCCTCCGCCACGTAATCCCTCGGTGGTGCCGCTGCCTTCCTCGCCGCGCTCACCAGTCGCGACAGCAGCGCCATCGCCCCGAGAGCCAGCGCGAACGACGCCAACATGCCCATGCCTTGCAGAGCCAGCAGCAGCGCCGCCGGTACGAGCACCGGGCTGAAGAGCAGGAGCACCGGCGCGGCCACGGCGAGCCCGGCGACGGAGGCGGTGAGCGCCGTGCAGGAGATGACGAGGAGGCCGCCCGCGAGTGCCAGGAGCGTGGCCGCTGCGAGCGCCCGTGTGCCGTCTCCACATGCTGCTGCTGGCCGCGCTCACGGTGCTCCGCCATGGCCTGCCCGTTCTAGCTAGTCTTGCGGCCTCTCTGGATCGACGAAGTGAAGCGGGAGTACAAGTATACCCTTTGGTTGTTGGCGCGACTTTTATACAAAGATGCACCGATCAGGTGTACGTACACGTGGAGGCCACCCTGGTGCCACGTGCCACGCATGCTAGCTAGCGTGGAGCCACGAAGGCTAGCTAGAATATCTGCACACATGTACTTAGAGCATGTCTAGTAGTACCCCTAAACCTCCAAATCCCTAAAAATAACTGTTTTTTTACAGTTTGGACGGAAAAAAACGCGTAGACTAGACCCCTTTAACCCTCAAACCGTCAAATATTTTTAGAGGCCCAACCTGGGAACACCCTACCAACCTGTAGAAGTGGGGTTGGGGGGCAAAATTGCTCCTGACCTGCACTCGACGGCGACCACGCGCGGGAGGGACATTTCAGCGTCCCCAACCTCCGCGCCGCCGCCGCCGCCCCCGCGCGGATCCGGCCCCCGAGCGCCGCCCGCCGCCGTCCCCGCGTCCCGCCGGCGCGCCCCGGGCCACGGCCGCCTCCTTCCCTGGCCCCGTCGCCCGCCCCTCCTCCTCTCCTGCGCGGATCCCGCCGCCGCGGCCCGGCCGCCGCCTTCTCCACCGGCCGCCCCTAGCCTCCCCGAGCCGCGTCCTCCCCGAGCCTCCCCGCGCGGATCCCGGCGGCGCGCCCACGCCGCCGCCTCCCCGAGCCCCGGCCGCTGCGCTGCCTCCTCCGGCCGCCTCCTACCCCGGCCGCCCACGCCGCCGCCTCCTCTCCCAGCGGCCTCCCGCACCGCTCCCGGCCGACCGACGAACCCAAGGTGAGCATTTTTAAAATTGTTCAGTTTTTAATTGTTGATTCATTGGCACTCACTCACATTTTTGAACTATTGTGTAGATGGAGATGAACAGCGACGACATGGACTCGTTGTCCGATTCGTCGGGTTGGTCGTCATCCGACGATTCGGACATTGACGAGTTGTTGCAAGAAGACGACGTCGAGATGATGGGCCTCCTCGTCGACGTGCAAGCGTTTGAAGACCGCGCGAAGCTGATGGATCAGAGGAGAGGGTCGAAGATGGGGCGAGTCACCATCTACCGGAACCGCGCTCTCGGACACGAGCATTTGATGCAAGACTACTTCGACGAGGTACCTACATACCCTCCTCGCCTCTTCCGCAGAAGGTACCAAATGCGCCGTAGTTTGTTTGTGAAGATTGTCACCGATTGTGAGGCCGCCTCCGATTACTTCAAGCGTCGTAGATCCGCCGCCGGTATCATGGGGTTTAGTGGATACCAAAAGATATCGGCGGCAATGCGGGTACTCGCCTATGGCATACCCGCGGACTATACCGACGAGTATCTTCGCATTGGACAAGATACAACCACGGAGTCCGTCCGTAGGTTTGCAAAGTTGGTCATCCGGTTGTATGGTGAATAGTATCTTCGAGCACCAAACGAGGAAGATACGAAGAGATTGATGGAAATCAATGAAAAAAGGGGATGGTCGGGGATGCTAGGTAGTCTTGATTGCATGCATTGGACATGGAAAAATTGCCCAAAGGCATGGCACGGCATGTATTACGGTAAAAGCCGTGATGCTACCATTGTGCTTGAGGCCGTGGCATCGGAGGACACATGGATTTGGCATGCATATTTTGGGTTGCCCGAAACACTCAATGATATCAATGTGCTCAATAGATCTCCTTTGTTTAAAAGATTAATAAAAGGGGATGCTCCAACTTGCAACTACAAAGTCATGGACAATGAGTACTCAATGGGATACTATCTCACCGATGGCATTTATCCCGAATGGGCAACTCTTGTGAAGTCCATCAAGGAGAAAAATGGGGTGCCCTTAACCAAAAAAGAGGCTCATTTCACAAAGGCACAAGAGGCAGCCCGCAAGGATATTGAGAGATCTTTCGGTGTTTTGCAAGCAAGGTTTGCCATAGTTCGGGGTCCGGCTCGGTTTTGGGACAAGAAAACCTTGGTGAACATCATGAAATGTTGTGTGATTCTACACAACATGATCCTAGAGGATGAGAGAGGTTTAAACTTGCCTTGTTTCTATGACAATGTTGGTACACGTGTGCAACCGGAAAGAAACCCTTCTCGCGTACAAGATTTTCTTCAAGCACATCGTGAGATTGAGGATGCAACCACTCATGGTCGGCTCCGGGATGATCTAGTAGAGCACCAGTGACAGTTGGATGGGCGGCGCCGTGGCGCATGATCTACATTTGTTTTACTTTTCTATGTCCTATTTGATTCGAACAATTATTGTTGTAATTTGCTCCAACATTGTTGTAATAACTTGAATGATTATTATGTGCTTGAAAGTACTATTCGGTGTTGTAATAATAACTAGAATGATTATTGTTTTATGTCAAATGTGATGAAATTTGTGATATGTCAAATGATGAAATGTGATGAAATTTGTGATATGTCAAATGACAGTTTTAAAGGTTGGGGTTGAGGCAAAGACTAGAACCCTCAAATCCAACCCTTATAACCGTTATAAGGGTTGGATTTGAGGGTTAAAAGTGCAAAAAAAAGCCAATTCTCGACCCTTAAAACGCTAGAAAGGTTTGAGGGTGCTACTAGTGATGCTCTTAGGAGGCTAGCTACAAATTACAAGTTCCCACCCTTGGATGGTTGAATAAACTCGGGAGAGTCTTCATCATCCATGCGTAGAGTAGTCCGATGCATCATTCCGGGTGAGCTGCTTGAGACGCATATATGGTTCCCCTGCCAGCGGCACGTAGTACGTTCATGGCACTCGTCACGCGCGCCGCGTGATCGAGCTTAATCGGTGCCACTGCTCCACTACATCCTACACGGCTATCGGCTACACGTACGCACGTATACTCTTGGTCTCTCATGATCACGACACTACCCCTGCTCACACGCGCACAGACAGACAGAGGATCAGCCTTGCCAACATGCTCCCGTTCAGCACCGCCTCGCTGGGCCACGCCCCGGACGGAGGCAGCGACAGCCGCACCCACGCCCTCGACACCGCCTCCTCGCCGGCTTTCCTCGCGTTCGCCGTCCTCCTCGCCGCGCTCTTCCTCGTCTGCCTCCTCTCCGCCGCCGCGCGCCGCCTCTGCGCCCGCCGCTTCTCCAGCTCCGGCCCACCGTCCGTGGCACCACCGCGTGCTCCTGCTCCTCGCCTCTGCTCCGGGACGACGGCCGTGATGGACCCGGCGGAGGTGGCGGGCTCCCTCCCGGTGCGCGCCTACGCGGGGGGCGAAGCGGCGGACGTGTGCGCGGTGTGCCTGGGCGAGCTGCGGGCCGAGGATCCGGTGAAGGCCATCCCGGCGTGCGGCCACGTCTTCCACCCGCCCTGCATCGACCGCTGGCTCCTCCTCGCCGCCACCGCCGGACGCGCGTCGTCCTGCCCGCTCTGCCGCCGGTTTCAAGCCAGCTGCACCCGCGGCCTGAGTCAGTGCTGGCCCGAGTGACACGTACAGAGACGCGCGGCAGCGATCCAGCTACGGCCACCGCTCGCTCGACCCACCTTGTTGGTGCTGAACCAGATTGCCTGTAGTGCATCCGACCGTGCATAGCGGTCTTTGTATATCTTTTTCCTGCAATTCATATCTGTCGCTCGTGTCACCTTTGCTTCCTCACACGGGCACACGGCAACCAACTAATCAGCAGATTTACAGTCAAAGCACAGACTAAACTGACTCCGGGCACACCCGTTCGTCATTTCCGCGAGAGCTCGCCGACGCGGCCACCCGCCTCCACCGTATGTTGGTTCCCCTCCGGCTGGCCTCGCGCTTCGGGCGTGGCGAACTCGATTTATTTATGACTGGAGTTTTTAACAAAAGTAGTCATCAATGCAGATGACATCTTTATAATAAGTAATTTTCGGCTATTCGTTTGACGACGAGATCTCCTTCCCGCATCAATGATGGTGTGGAAAGTGTAAATTTGTCAAGCTTTGGTTCCTCAGATTTTGCTTCGTCAAATCGGTTTTCGATTTCTTTTCTCTCGTGGTTGCCGTAAGAGGATTGTCCTCACAATATCTGTCCCGCCTGCCTGATGTGTCCTATGATTCGTATTCTTGGATCCCATCAATGCCAGTCAACCTGGTTGTTTTTCCCTAGAATGGAATATACTGATGTTGGTACTTGCCATGTTGTTGATTACTTCAAATGCGTGTACATAGTTTTAGCACTACGGCTCAAAAAAATATGGGAGAACATTGTTAGTATTTACCGGTCTGTGGTTTGCTATCTTTATCCTTCTACGACTGATTTCAGAGAAATACAAGATTATGTCATAGAAAAACAAAGAGTCTGAAGATCTCTAAAATTTGCTCGTTTCTTTTAGACTTTATTTTGTAATTGCTGCAGTCAGCTAATGTATCTCTACTATGTACTATTCGCCACTATAAATATGTCATGGTAAAAAAACTGACTCCAGGTACACTTGCATAGAGCAAAGCCAGACATAGATATACTAAAGAAAAACTGAGACACAGATACAACATGAACAGGGGAGGATTGACTCAAGGAGTTGGATCATCATGTTAAGAATCTATATCATTGAGAGTATCTCTTGAGTTCTGTCTTTCTGTCGGGGACACATAAATACAGCGAAAGAAGTGTTACATGGGCTGCTGGGGTGTCTCTCTTTTCACCCCCTCCTACTACCCACGGTAAAACCCTTTCAGCAATCAATAATTAACACAACCCACGCACGCACGCACGCGGCGCCCTTTGCTGTAGGTATGCCCAACAGCAAGGCAACAGGTATATATGTATATGTAAACCTACCGACCCATACACGAGAAGGAGAGTAACAAGGGGAGAAGGAACAGAAAGCTAAAAAGAAGCAGTGAGAAGAAGTCTGTCTTTCTTTTTCCCCATTTTTCTCAATCAACTCCAGCAAAACTTCGATTGACGTCGCTTATTCCATTTGTTGTTGTATAACTTACAACACGGCGTACGCCCGGACCACCTCCACGATCGGCGCCCGGCACAGCGGGCACTTGCCGCCGCTGCGCACCAGCTCGTTCGCGCACTTTGAGCAGGTGCACATGTGCCCACACCTGCCAACATATCACCAAAACGGATTGAGGATCATATCATTGCGGTTTCACATATAAGATATGCCTAGCTAATTATAGAAGGACACTCAGGTGGGAATTGTGTGCTGACCTGTAAAGTAGAGAGTCGATTTGCGTATCGCAGCATACACAGCAGGTTCCTTTCCTCACCTGATCCCATCTCGATCCGTCGTCTACAGGATAGATTGCATGCCCTGAAAAAACAAACGGAAACTATTAGTCGAGTATTCCTCCCTCGGAGCATGAATATGTATGAAATAGATAGTGCAGCAACCAGAAACCTGTGCTGGAAAAGGGGACACGAGCAAAACTGATAAAAAACTGATAACATGCAAATGCATACAACAACTACCTGAGTCTGAAATTACGTTAACAAACGCATAAAAGAATTTTCTAAGGTGTCTCCCTATCAGCCCTTGTTTAACAAGAGGAATGCGGGTACAACCTTCAGGCCCCGCAGATCGATTCAAGGCTGCTGACACTTCTTGCCTCACTGAACGTTGCAATTCCAGTTGCATGTCCATGCACGCCTCCAGCATCCTCTGCATGCTGGTCATCCCTTGTTGAAGTCTACCCATGTCAGCTTTCAAATTATTTATAGCATCCCATTCCTGCAATAACACATAGCCAAAATGAGTTCCCCAAGATAAAAGTTCTAATCACAAGTATTCAAGAAAAAAAGAAAATATTACCACCCTTCACTTTTTTTTATTACTTTACATACTCATAAGTCATGGCATTAAAAGCAAATATAGTCCAAGCAAAGGAACAAGAGAAACAAAATGCATGATATACTTTTCAAGCTCCCACAGGCTATACCCATGATACATGGCATGGCATAAATATACTTTTCACAAAGAACACTAGTGGAAATACTATATGCATAGCTGGAGAAACATATTCATAACACATGGTCAAACCAAAACAACATTTCCATTTATACAAGAAAACATTAGGTGAGAAGGTAACGTACAGGGGGTACCCTGGGTCTACCGCCCCAGTTGTTATGGCGCAGTTCTCCTCTGTGCCATAGTGGCTGCCGCGGTGGCAAAGGTGGTCGGGGGATAACAAGGGCAGGTCTGTTGACAGGAGCTTGGAATTGCCGGTTTTCAGCATTCCTTACTGGCACCTGGTTTTCATTCGGTGCATTCACAGCGGCTGCTGTATCGAGATTCCAGTTGAGGGGGGCATGACCACGCCGTTGAACATATGACCTTATTAACTGCTCCAAACTGTCACCAAAACCATTACTAAGAAGATTGGATACACTTCGCCTGGAGATTCAAATTTTAAAATAGGTTAAGGATCAAAAGTACAATGAGGAATCAACAAAGAACGAAACTTCAAAGAAATTCTGGGAATGAAGTAAACATACCTGCTAAGTAATTCCCTCAGTTCCATACTGTAAACATTGTCATCATCAGGTGGAATGAACCTGTTTTCAGTTCTAGGAATGGGGCCTGCGTCAAGTGTAGAATCTTGGAAGTCATCTTGCCAGTTCTCCTCGGTACCATGAGATTCGTCGTCGTGCCACTCATCATGCTCATCTTGAAGATTTTCATTCTCCCTGTCATCATCTTCGAGATTTTCATTCTCCCTGTCTTCATCCTCCCAATTTCTGTCAGCATTCTCTGCAGTTTCATCTGGCCACCTATCAAGCCTGACATCCAAAGATGGTTGCCAAAATATCGTGTCACGTTCTGTGTCATCTTGCAGCCCATTATCAACTTGAGATACTTGCATATCAACTATGCCACCAGATGTTATAGTCGGTGACTCCGCTTCAGCAGCATCTATAGTATCCTCCTGTAAACCCCCATTTTCGACCGCAGTTTGTGCCACATCCTCACTACCAGTAAGGTCACTGACGTCAGCCCCCTGTTCAGTTTCATCGTTACCAAGTAACACAACATTTTCCGCGATAGGAGCATCAGACTGGCTAACATCTTGACTACTTACAGCACTCTCTGATCTGAAAGAAGCATGTTGGACCACATATACATGAGCTTGAAATATCTTAAATTCCACATATAGTCATTACAGAAGACCAAAAGAAGATATTTACAAAAGAAAAGTGATAGGGGATTTCAATTGCATGAGAAGTTCTGATTTATGATGCTGTCACTCTTCTAAATAACAGGAGCATTTGAGCATCATAAGGAGGTCACTAGAACAGCACTGAAGATAAAACTTAATGAGCAGGCAAGGCACCAGCAAATAGTTGGTCTCACAAGCATAACTACTAGAAGAAGGTAAGATCTAGCAGGTGGATTCAGTTCAGGATCCTATCTTCCAAATTTCCACTGTGTATGATATAGTCAATATCATCAATACACTTCACGGTACCATCTAGGACCAATTTGGTTGGTGGACAGTCTCTAACGTATAGAGCAAGAATAAATTGCTGTGGCAGGGACCAGCATAATTAGCACTTAGCAGCACTGGCACCTGGAAACCTTACCTGTAATTTCCCCATGAGGGAAAATGCTAATTGGTTCATCTAGTTTCAGAACAGCCCTTGAGATTACTGTAGTTTTTTATGCTAGATAATAAAAGGAATTTAAGGTCAGTAATACTACAAAAGTTTGCACAATGCCGTGATTTAACAAAGTTGGCCTGCTAAAGTTGGTAACAACTGGCATCCTATAAGCTCCTAGAGAGTCTCTATTTTAATGAAATGGTTTGATCATTTTACAATAAATGATGTTCAGTAAATCAGATAAGAGCTAAATTTCATCATTTGTTATCCAGTAAAGTATGGTTAGCAAGTACTTGGTAGTAACAACCTAGAGCAGGATATCCACCCACCAGACAGGCATTACTGGCAGCCACAACTCAAAAACCTAAAAGATGCACTAATATCGAAAGCCTCCAAGACAAGAATTGAACATTTGCTTGTAGGGCTCTAAAGATTGACCAATTAAAAACGAGGTAAAGGTCTAGCCCAATACTCCGGGCATACCATGGATTTATGGAACACACACTTCACCTCAAGAAATAAAATTTGTGTGCAATTTGTGCCATATATCAATATGTCCACAGCTACTCATAAATCCAAGTTGGTCGGCCTAGCTAAAATTTAACATGCGTGCCAATAGTTAGTTTGCCAAGGAAAACTATGATAGTAAAATGCTTGAGTGTTATTTAACATTTGTTATCCAGTAAAGTATGTTAAACAAAAATATACTATTCCTATCACAGGTTGTAGATGTGTATTTTTTTTAAATATGCTACAACATGTGATAGGAAGAACAACAGATCATCTTCCAGACAAAACACATGCACAAAATATTTCTTCACTTTTTGCAGTAGAAAACTTTAAATTAGGGTTGATAAGATATATTTTTCAATGGGGAATTCAATAATGGAGACCTTATGCCCATATGATCGTATTAATACAGATAGCTGACATCTACATATCACTGCAGCTCAGGACAACAAGTAGTGATGTGTCAAATAAGCAATGTGCCAGTAGCTGAAAAATGTATACCATACTATAGTACTGAGACACACAAGAATACCAAGGGACCACACACACACATTATGTTGTGCCTGTGGGGCATATGCTACATACTAGAAAAGAGTAGCAACCAGTATCCCTTTTTATACACAAGTATTTTCTCAATATTTTTTGTGAGTTGTGACACGATGGTGGAAAAGAGTTTCATTGCACTAAAGAATTACATGGGCAATACCGAATATACTTGCATTCATGTAGGAGATACAAATCAAATGTATCTGCTATTACTTGAGTGAGTTGCAATGTCTGCTTTACGCCTTTACCTCAAGGTAGACACACGATGGGTCTGCCTCAACTGCCCGAGCTCCCTCGCCGCCACGGATGGTTGCCGGTCCTCCTCGTCCGGGAGCACCGCGTTCCTCAAGAACCTTCCCCTAAGCACTCCCTGTAAAGCCACAAGTTTCTCAGACCGGCACAGTCGACATTGTGGATAGCTGATCAAGCAATATGATGAGCTTCTCACCTGAATGCGGCTGCGGTTGCGGTGGGAGAACTGTGACACAATGTGGTACCCTGATAGCCCCTGCAGCTCCCGCTGACGCTCCCTGGCCATCCGAGTGATGACGTCCGTCCGCGCCTGCCGGCCACGGAGCCTCGGAGGCTCTCCTCGTCTCTCCCTCTCCGGAGCAGCAGCAGCGGGGGCGGCGCCGGCCGTCTCCTCCCTACGCGAGGCCGCACGGGCGTCGCGCGGCTGGCTGGCCATCTGCACCCACTCCCTGACGAGCCTGACCCTCTGGCGCTCCGTCTCGCCGAGCCACTCCCCGGTGGCCGTCGCCGCTGCAGCCGTGGGGCTATCGGTGGACGTGGTGAGCCGTCTGGCGATCTGGCGCACGCGCTCGCGGTGCCTGTCGGGGGTTCCGGGGAGGGCTCGCGGTCGAAGGGCTGGCCGCCGGCGTCGGCGCGGCGGTGCTCGAGCTCGCGCCACATCTGGAGGAGCGAGGAGGGCGCGGCGGGCGAGGGCGCCTGCGGCCGCGGCGGGGGCGTGGTGGGCGAGGAGAGGAGGAAGGCGGAGGGGTCGAGGGTGGAGACCGGGTGGAGGCGCGTGAGCGCGAGGAGCTCGGCCTCCCGGTTCCGCCGCTCGACCTCCGCTCCATGGAGGAGAGCACCTCCTCGGCCTGGCGCGCGACCCAGCGGCTGAGCAGGCGCGACTCCCGGCGCCGCCGCCGCGACGACTCCGCCTCGTCGTCGTCCGCCCCGTGCCCGGCCCCGCCTCCTCCCCCGCCGCCGCCGTCCACGACGGAGCACGACGAGGAGGAGGACGGCGGCGGGGAGTAGCAGCCCCCGAGGTGGTCGCAGACGAGGTCCTCCAGGTCCCGCCGGAAGTCCGCCGCCGCGGCGCCCATCCGGTGGTGGTAGTCCTCCATGCCTACGAATGCTAACCCTAACCCTACAGCAAGCGAAACTAGCTCCGATTGATTGATTCCCAAACAAAAATTGGCGCTAATGCGGCGGCGTGGGAGGCGGATTGGAGATTGGGACGTGACTGCGCGCGCGATCGCGACGCATTCGCGCGAGGTTGAATTTGGGGGAAAGGTGGGGGAAATGGATTGGATGGTGCGGAGGGGACGCAAGCCGCGGCGAGAAAGGAGAGAAGAACAGGGAAGGAAGAAGAGGATGAAGAAGAAGCGGCGATTTATTTTTGTCTATCTCTTTTCTTCTTTTGTTTTTTGGGTGGAGACGAAGACGAAGGGAGAGGGCGAAAGGTGTCCTATTTTTTATACGGCCACACACGCTCATCGCACCGGCTATCCATCCTAGCACTATTTGCAACAGTTTGTGTGTGGCCCTGGCTATGGAATTCTGAGGAGGAAGAAGGGTTGTGGGGAGGGTTTTATATCTATACCGGCTAGGTTTCGTGTATATCCGAGGTCGGGACTTTGTAAACCCTAGATACATCGATTCGATACGACTGATATACAGGTCATGACAGTTGTCTACGTCCAGGTCATCACAGTTGCGAGCGTATATTCTGTGACCTGGTGCATGAATTTCACGTGGGTGGGTGTCGAGACCGTAACGATTTGATGATACAAAATTAATTAGGCCAGTGCGATACATGTCGTACCCCAGCTCATTCGTATATTTGGGAATTAACTCACACGTAAATTCCACGTTGGCATTCTTCTCCTTCGTAAATGTGATTAATTTTGAAAATCTCGACTCCACGTAGTACCTCCTACGATGCAGATCTTGACAGCTATGTCGCGTATTTCCTCCACATAGTACCAGCTGCTATATAGATCATGCCAGCTCATTTTGCATATTCGGAAATTAACTAGCACATGAATTCCACGTGTGTATTCTCCCCCTTAATAATTCGATTAATTTCAAAATATCGACACCACGTAGTACCAGCTACGATACATATTATGACAGCTACGCCGTATTTCCTCCGCGTCGTACCAGCTGCTATGTATACCATGCCAGTTAATCTTGTGTACTGAGAAATTAACTCTACACATGAATTTCATGTGGGTATTCTCCTTATTAAATCCGATTAATTTCAAAATATATTGACTCCGCATACTATCAGCTTTTATGCAGGTCATGACAGCTTCATTCTGTATTACCTCGTTGTACATAGTATTTAACTGTGAATACAGACCATGACAACTCCGGATTTGTATCTTCTCCGTATAGTGTCTGTTGCAATACGGACCATGACAATCTTTTTTGCATCTCTTAAACCGCGTGCACATATTACACGTATGTGCTCTTCTTGTCCAGAGATGGTAACACACGAGCTGGGTTGATGTGCGGTTTCAGGGGCGGTCTGGAGCTGCTCCTGGAGAAATCCACCAAGGTACACAAGGTGGATGTCCAGCCCATGGACGGCGAAGGCAAGGTGCTGATCGATCGGATGCCTCAGGGGCGACTGCTTAGCACGTTTGCAGTTTGATTGTTGTAGCTTTTACACTGTAGTGTTAAACATTTGTACTTTTGCAGGCCACGATGAAAGGGTTGCTCTCTTGGGTGAAGTCCAATTTAATCAAAGAGCGACAGGAGATGTTCATCAAGGGCGATTCTGTGTATGCTTTATCTTCTTCTTTTTCATTTTTGTTTTTGCAGAAATTATGATGTTTAGGAACGCCGCACGAAGAGTGCTTGGAGACTTGTTTAGAAGGTGCGTGGAGGCCTTGTTGCCCCACCATTTGTGATATTGCTTTCAATAGTAGAGACAAATAGATAGCGGTAACTATTACAAGAATCGGTAGAGACAGACTTTAAGGGCTCAGTGTGCAGTTCTTGAACTCTGTTGCACTGAACATCTTTAACGATTTGCTGTGAAAAAATGGCCATAGAAGTAGAAAAAAGCTCGTTAGCCAATTGCTAAAATAGACAAAAGTTGGTTGAGAAAACAGAATTATTATATCCACCGCTGTCACAAACGCAACCTAACTCAATCATGATATTTGGAACCTCATCTTGCACCTGCATATGGTGCTTCTAGTTCGTCAGAACCAAACTGTGGACACTAGTCATAAGCAATGTTGGGGATATTGCTTATCGGGAACTTATCGGTCGACCCAAGATAAGGGGTAAATTGGCCGGTTTATCGTCATATCGGCTGATTTATCGGCATATCGGCCGATTTATCGGTCAATTTATCTTATCGATCAAACATCGGTAAGCGATAAATCGGCCGGTTTATCGGAATATCGGCTGATATCTTTAACAGTGGTCATAAGTGAGTGGAAGTTTTTGATTCTTCAGGAGGTTTGCTAGGTTTTCGTTGCTCCAGTTTTCGCCAAGTATGAGCAAGAAAATGCATATGAAGTGATGAAAGTCCCAAAGATAATGACTGTTACAATGGTCGAATCCTGGGCACTACCAAAACATTATTGTGGTTGGTTTGAGCACGAACAAGCACATCCTGATTCAGTAACATCGGGGAAGAAACTTCAACCATTTTCTATGGAGTTGAACAATATTTATGTCATTTATGTAGTTATTTATAACATGACTGATGCTATTTGTCAAGTTAATAATCATGAAAACTGAAACTTGCTGATGTTTTGGCAGGGTTATAGGTTACTTTGACCAACTGAAGAAACTATTACATGTTCCATCATTAAGAAACAAGGATTGCAGTATTTTTTTAGGAACAGTACACGTCTTTGTGAGTGTAATAGTCTGGTTAATTAGCTTCATGGTCTGAAATTGCAGGAGGCCTGGAGTTCTTGTTCTCATAAATGACTGCGACTGGGAGCTGTGTGGTGGCCTTGATGCAGAGCTAGAGGATAAGGACGTGGTTGTCTTCATCTCCACATTACACGGTGGTTAATGTAGTTATACGTTAGTTGGGGATGCATTTTTTTGCTTATGGCACTGTAATCTTCTCCTTGTTTCAATGGAAATATTATTGACTTGCTCATAACCACTGTAACCATGGATGGTCCTCACTTCGTGTGATCGTTCTGGGACTGGTGAACAATACTGGATAATTCTGCAGTAGAATTTCCATTGCTCCAGATATTCTCCTTGATGCAGTTTCAAGGTCACGGTATCCACTCCGATTAGAAGTATAAATCATGACAGAAAATGTCAAATCCCTCTGTATGGTTCGATTCAGATTTGTAAAACCAGTGACATCCCTGGAGGCAGTTCTGTTACACGCTGACAGCCTTGTTACAACAGCCAATATATCTGAAGATCCCAGCATAACTCGTTATGCTGTTACATCTTGCATAGCCAATCGCCTACTCCCCCAAAGTAATTTGCATGAACACAACAGAGCGGTGATTTGTCAATTCAGTCTGAAGACGGTCGTCCTTCCTCCCTAGCAAACAACTGGTATTGATCCTGCATGAAGAACCAACCAAAATAACACTTCACTTTTCATGTAGGGGAAGCTTGCCGAGTTAGTGAAACAACTCTGAATTTCTGAAATGTCCTCATTTGAGAATGCCTCGCAGAAATGAACTCATCCAGAATGACTGAAAAGATCATACGAGAGCAAAGCTGTACCACTGAACCTTTGTACCATGTTACGTTTGTCAGATTATCTTTTCCACCAGAATAAGCCAACTAGTTTTGACATTTTGTTTCCCCTGGGAAGACGGATTACATGATTCTCTCACTGGCAATATGCTGTTGACCTTCGCGACGAATCCATATTTCTCGATTCAGTAACTATAAATGGATTGTCCAACTGCATCAGACGATGTCTGCTGCAGCCTCCACCCAATTACAGGGGAACGCCTTGTGCGATGTCTGCAGGCCATCTCACCGAATGCATCGGCAATAGATGAAAAAACTGTATTGTGCTACCCAACCCAACTGCAATAAGTCTACCTGAGCTGGCAAGCGATTCATATAGCTTCTACTCCGTATCTTCTAATGATACTAGGTAAATTTGGTGCGGCGCACGCCGCACCTGTTGGGTTTAAAAATGTTGAAATTCACTGAAATTTGTTATGTGAAGTATATCTAAATACCTAATGAATTGAAAACTCGACATCGCCTTGGGAGCTAGCAAGTTTGTGCTGCTTAACAGCAATTGCCTGGCCATCAGGCAGCACCCCTCTGTGGACAGACCCAAACCCACCCTCAGCCAGGAAATTTGCTCTGGAGAAACCACCGGTCGCGTGTTCCAATTCTGCATAGCTGAACCATCGTGGAGGTTTGCCAAATACAGGCGTCTTGTGCTGACATACCGAGCACAAAGGCGGCGGCCCAGGCGGCGCGCTCCTTGACAATGAGACTACATCCCTCACATTTCCTCTGAAGTTCAAATCTGACCTGCTCCTGACTGCGCTGATCTCGGTCAGTAGGTCCAACTTGGTGATCTTCTCAAGCAAGGCATCCGCCGTTGGAGTTCTTCTGGTCCTAGGGCGGTTTGGTGCTAGTGATTTGGAGGCAAAATGGAGAAGCATCATGGCTTGAGCTTGCAACAGAGCATGTTCCGGTATCCTCGGCCGCCTCTTTCTTCAGAGAGCTACTATCTGTCTCTGGAGCACACATTGGAGAAGCACTGGGTTCCGAGCTTGACACGGAGGATACACCAACATCAGTACCACCAAACGGCGTCTCCGACTCCGAGCTGCAGCTCGGCGTCACATCGGGGCCTCGGATCGATACTGTCTCCTCCTCCACTTCCACACTGACTGCAGCTTCACCACCGTCCGAAGCGCTCGGCTCGGGCTGCGGCGGCGGTGGCGGGGCTGGTTCGGACCTCGCCAGATTGAGCCGGACGACTTTGGGCTGGGAGCGCTTCATGACGACGATGTTGCACTGGAGGTCCTGGATGCAGAGCCTCTCCTCGAGCTTCACATCCCTGAGCAAATGCAACACGCACAACATGACTAACTATGCCGCAAATACTGAAGAAATTCAGGCAGTTTGTCACTGTCGGGCTGTCGACACTACCTGTCTAGCACAACCCAGCTCGCCTGCGCCCGCTTTGATTCGTCTGCCACCACGGCGCCGGACGGCGAGCTGTGGACGATCCTGACCTTCACATCTACCTGCAGGAAAATTTCAGTAGCCAGAGTTGAGTGACAACTGACAGATATGTCACTGACAGACGAACAGCAGCAGCAGCTGGATGAGTTCCATGTAGCACCGTACCTTGGTGGGATCGTAGAGGTCGCGGAGCCGCAGCATCATCTGAGCGCAGAGCTCGGAGACGTCAGACCTTTGCACCGGCGCCGCCGCGTGGCCGGTCGCGCAGCCCCCCCGCGAAGATCGGGAAGCCCCAGGACCTTTTGCCTGAAAGAGGAAAGGGGCGTTGGTGAATCGATCAGGCGGCGGAAGCCGTTATTGATTTGGTGGTGGAAGAGGGCGTACCGGAAGTGGCGGGCGGCGGCGGCGGCATGAGGATTTTGAAGTGAGCGACCAAAGAGTCAGGAGAAGAGAAGAGCGGTGTCAGTGAGATGCTCCTGGTACCGGCGGCGACCAAACATAGCGGGTGGACAGTGCGCACGGCGACGTTGATTACGGCGCGTACGCAGAGTCCTAGCAGGCGAAACACGGCGAGGAAGGAAAGGGAGCAGCGGCGGAGCTCTCCGTGGGCGGCGATTTGAGCGGGGAGGAGCAGAACGGCGGCGGTGAGCGTCGGCGGCGGCGGTGTTCTCCGGCCGCGCGGGAGAGAGAGGAGGAAGGGGATTGTGGTGCATTTTTGCAAGGAAGTCCTTCAGGTTTTGTGAAATTACAAATAGGTCATCCCGCGGCACTGTTGTGTGGGGTAATGTTGCAAGGAAATCCCTGTTCTTACGGGAAATTACAAATAGATCCTCGCGAGTACTGTTACACTGTAGCGGTACAGTAAAACAGTGCGGAGTCGCGCTGGCTCGCTGTCGAAGCGAGAAATCGCTCCGCCTTAATATAGTTACTAAAATTGGGAAGCGGAGGTTTGGCTCCCGAGCACAATGGCTCCCGAAATCACGGCCATTGGGTAGCTCGTTGGGATGTGTGCCGAAATTCATTTAAAGTGTGCGAAAAGGGATAAACGCTCTATACATGGACGATACGCTTGCTAATACGGGACTGCTGGCCAGGCCATTTACGAAGGGTAGGTGGTTGGTGTGCCACGGAATTCAAACGAGCGTGTCATACCATGTCAGAATGAATAGTATTTCCTGCCATATGCATGCATATTTCAGAAACGCTAGCCCAGCTTTCTCTGTCTCTCCCGACCTCGTCGCACACTGTTCCTCTTCCCACATGGAGTTCTTCGAGCAGACGCAGCGCCCGCCAACGGACGTGCCCTGCTGGCCTGCTCCAGCTTGGCCTCCGCGCGCGGGCCGGAGCCGGCGCTGACAAGGAAGGCGTTGGCACTGGGGCGGCTGGTGCCCGCGTGCCGGAAGCTTCCCTTCCCGGCGCACCTGTCCAAGGCGTCAGACTATATTGCAGCCCTGGAGATGCAGATGAGCGCCATCCTGCGCTCGCGCATGCCCTCTCCCTTGTCTCTTCCTCCTCGTCGTCGCCGTCGTGATCCATCCAGGCGACTCCAAGATTCATCGCTCGGGTGTTCCATGGAAGTTAGCAGGCTCATGTTCCACGCTGGCGAGGAAGGCGTTGGCGCTGGGGCGCCGTAAGCCTGCCTTCCCTGCCCTAGAGATGCAGGTGAATGCCGTGGCCGCGCTCGCACAAGCCCTCTCCGCCGTCTCTCCGTCCTCGTCGTTGCCGTCGTGTACCATCTAGACGACTCCAAGATTCATCAGTCAGATGTGACATGGACAGGCTCATGTTCCACGCTTGTCCATTTCCTTCCATGATTTTGCCGGGAAAATCTGTGGCGAGATTCCGTTGATTTTTCCTATGTATCACAGATATTCCTGTTGATGTGCTATCCACTTGTTGCATTTTCCTATGTAAATCGTGTCAAGATATGTTCATTCGCGTAATGCTACAATGATCCAAAATCATCTTTGCTTATAATGTCACTCTAGTTAATCTTTCCGTCAGTAATTGTTCTTTCCGTCAGTAATTGTACGTACCTGTAGTGATTTTAAGCCTGAAGCAGATAGTCTTTATATTTCATTGTTAACCTGTGAACTGAAAATTGCGAAGTAATACAAATTTTTGCATGTCCAAAATTGTGTTTGAGTGGAACTCGCTGACACACACAGTTATTTCAATTTTAAGATATGTACGTCTGCAGTGCAAAATTAGGACACACTTCTTGCAGATTTGTTGATCAATATACTTAATTTTCAAAAATATTTGTTTTGTAAATTTGCGATGTATATCACTGCTTGATCAGAAAGAGTTATCTAATGACCACAATCTAATTTTTAATCACATTTATTTATTGAAAATATTTTAGACAAATAATTTCAAGATACCTGAAGTTTTGGAGATTTCGGTGGATCTCGAAATTTTTCTCAAATCGTTGGTCAGATTAGGGTTCAAAATTTCTACAATTTTGTTGGGTAATAAAATATAATTATCTCAACACATTTCAGACTATTTTCATACCCAACTAATATTTAATTTCAATTTAACATATTTTAGATCAAACTAATTCGAAATAATTCTGAGATTGTTCAGAATTTGGGAGATTTATTTGAGTCCGGAAATTTTCTCGAACCGAAATTCCAAACCCTTTTAAATAAGGGTTCAAAATTCCAACTTTTTTTTGGTAATTTTGGTTGGTACAGAGTTATAATTATCTCGCATATTTTGGTCTATTTTGGATAAGATTCATATTTAGTCATACTATTTTGAACTTAACATATTTATACAAAATAATAAAGTAGTTTCGAGGTTTTCCAAGATTTTAGAGATTTTGGTGATTTCCAAAATTTGTTTCGAACCAGTATGGTTCAAATTCCGATGAAATTTTGACAAAAAATCCAAAATTTTGGAAAATTTCTTTGGGTGACACAATTTATTTATCTCACAAAATTTGGACATTTTCGGCACGATTGATATGAAATTCATTATTTATCAAATTATATCTAAATAACAGTATTTAGACGAAATTATTTTAAAAATCATTTCAAGATTCCTGGAAATTTGAAGTTTTAGATGGGTCTTGATTTTTTTTCTCGTTCAAAATTTCAAACCCTTATCATTGAGTGTTAAAATCTGGGCAGTTGTTGCTGAATTTCCTGGAATAATTGCAATCAATTGTGTTTATATTAATAGTCCGAGCTTTAGTTCGTGGGTTCATCAGTACATTGAACTGTAGACGTGCAGTGCATGCAACGTAAATTATGGTCGGACACCCCTAATCATGTTTAGTTATGCTAAAGAGTTTATAGTGGCTTGGACCAGTTTCATTGGACGTTGAGTTTCACAGTGCTCAGCAGCTATGCTACTGGCTACATTGAGTTGACTACACGTTACCGTGCTAAGTTTGTCAACCTATCAGGCCTGCAACGCATGAGTTAATGGCTCGGGATTTAATGCTACCTGCTACATCACACGTTTTATACCCGGAGATATACTATTGCGAAATTGAGGGAATACGGACAAGGCGTCACGCACGGATGGTTATTGGGCCGGAAGCAAGGGCTGGGATATCGAGAGCTGTGGTGCTCGGGAGCCAAAAGAGGTTTTCGCTAAAATTGGGACTTCCTTTATGTTTCCAGATTCGCCTTAAATTAGTTTGGAGAGTGTAGTACTGTAATTCGTATTGATGCACTTAAAATGGTAAAGGCAGTAGCAGAGTAAGTAAGGCTTATTATACATGCTTAGCTAGAAAGAAACTTCGTAGGCACCGTAAAAAATGGCATTCTACAGCTTCCGCCATGTCCTGCTACACAAAACTGTGCTAGTTATCATAAAAAGGAAGCCTTCTCCGAAAGCAATGTAGGTTCAGTACAGCCTAGAAAATAGCCACATTATAAAATACAACTCGGTTCTGTAAATGTGGATCTCTAGTATTGTTTCCTATATGTGTCATTTATAAAATCTGAACTCTAGAACTGCAAAGGAAATATCATACATAATATGTTTTGCTACACACAGTGAAATGTATATGTACTATTTTGTGAAGACAGATTTAGCCAACAATATTTGGACCATAACAAATGTGTACAACTCGGTTCTATAAATGTAGAAAACACTAAATGGACTCTCTAGTATTGTTTTCTATTTGTGTCATTTATAAAATCTAAACTCTAGAACTGCAAAGGAAACATCATAAATAATGTTAAAATGAACCAACGAAACATGGATAGCGCAGTTAAAATTGGAGGAAATTTCCTAAATGCTTATATCTGTGATGAAGATCCATTTTCATATACAACAGATGACTATGATAAAAAAAAATATGGATAACTGAAGTATATTGCCTAGCTTTTGTACGGCCATTGCAGTCAAAGTATATTGCTAATTAAATCCTCAAAATGAAATATCAGTGGATATAGCAATAAACATGTGTCTTTTGGTAACATAAACATTTTCTGGACTGTACAGTTGGCTGTGCATCAAGATCCTCGAGACACTTGATCAGCAATCGCTGAAGAGTCGTACAAACTATGGGTAGAGCATGGAAACAGGACAGATTATAACACCACAATTATTAGTGGCTTACAGAAATTCATTTTCCTTAACAAAATTTACTCATTCAGGTCCTACAGGGAGCGACAAACGAACTGCAGCAGCACGGTGTTGCTGCTACTGAACTGCATCCACTCTCTTCTGCAGTGGCGGAGCTACAGAAAAATTCATGGGCAGGCTAGGCTAAAAGAGCACACACAAAAATTCGTCCTAACTTCAGCTAGATTGGTGGTTCTAAGATCTAAAGGAGTGACGCCCTGAAGATCGGCAATGGAAAACGTACAAACAACAGTGCGATCTACAATTGAAAAATGCATTCAAATTGACAAATAGCTAACTGAAATTTTGGGGGGAAAAAGGTCGCTGTGGTGCTTGACCTCCGGCCGGCTGGTTCCCCATGCCCGTGTGTCTGCGGGCTACAGCGAGGTCGCTGATTGCGGGCGGCGTCCCTGCTCTGCCGCCGGAGCTATCCAAAAGGATGGGGAGACCCATCGTCGCCGGCTTCGCGTGCTGGCGTTCTGGCGTGCGGGGCGGCCCACCGCCGGGCCGGCCGATGCAGGGGACGTGTAGGATCGGCAGCTCTCTTGGCGCGAGCAAGCGACTTGGCGCTGATGCAAAGAACGCGAATCCGTGAGCCCCTGACTGCGGCCGGCGGCGTGGCGCCTCTATCCTGATTGCGGAGGGAGAGAAGAGATTTGGGACCTCTCCATGCCGCCGGAGGAGAGGCGGCTCAGGCAGGAGAAGGCATGAGAGCTCGGGGCGACGGCGACGGCGTCGGGGTGGAGGCGGCCGCATCGGGGAGGAGCAGTGAGTGGGGAAAATGTGGAGGGTTGGGGATCCAGGGCTAGGGTTTGGTGCTTATGTATGTGGACTGGTTCGTAAATTTTCATAAACGCGGGAGCTTTTGTGTAAAGAGGCCGTGGAGACCGTCGGATGAAAGTTCAACGGCGCGGAGGTGGCAGAGTACTGTAACTCTGCAGTGACCCGAGCAAGGAGGACGCGTGGACCGTTGGATGGGCAGTCGACGGCGCGGAGGAGGCGGGGGCACTGTAGCTTTCGAAAGCTACAGTGTCCGAGTGCGGAGGAAGCGCGAAAGTGCATCTCCTTAATATAGTTAGTGATTATAGGTTATCTCATGCATTTAGGTTATCTCATACATTTGGTATGTTGTGGTGCAGTGTGTTCCGACCAAAACACCTTGCCGTTGCTACCGCAAAACCATGGGATGTCGCTACCGTGGCATCTCCCCCATGTATCTTGGTTACGCGCATAGTTTCCACATTAGGGTCACTCCATTCCGGCATACTTACCATGAATGGTAAAAAAAAATGTTTTGCTTGGACTGTGACCAGAGTTGTTCATATCGAAATCCTTGGTTCAATAGGTTTGGTGGCTGTAGTATTGTACCGTGGTAGGATCATGAACCACCGGGTGATTTATCTTTTTCATTTGGCATATATAATCTCCATTTTAAGTTCAGGGAGGGAGACTGAACCAAGTGTGCTATAGCCTAGTATAGATTTCGCAAATCGTGAGAGTTTTGCACAAGTTTGAAGAGCCTCGGGCCCACTTTTCAGTGGCTATACATAGTTAGTACACGTAGGCTAATCTCCAACAGTATTTGTTGCCTTTCGGATGGACCTAAACCGGATTAGAGCAGTGCGGTGCAACGCCCACGCCCACCAAACGGAACGGGGAGGTGGGGACGTACGGTGGGGGACGTCAAGCTTTTTACGTGGCCGACCGTGTGGGGCCATAGCTGACACGTGGGATTTGTCTCTTGCTGCTGCCGCAGATATCTCCGTACTGCTGCAGATTCATCGCAAAGATCTACTAGCACCCGAAAAAATAACTAAGGGACCTCTGTACCTCTGTACGATCGTTGAGCTAGAGTATATGCTGATTCATGCGTGCTGTTTATATATCCTATCGTTGAAGAAGAAGAATTAAATTAAAGCTGATTTAGAAAAAATAAAAAAGAGGAAAGCTCTTTCCTCACTCTAGCGAAAAATTCGCTGCCTTTTCTTTTTAGAGTGAGTTGAAACGGCCATTTTCAGCTGAGATGCGAACTATACCAAACCGGAGCTATATGTGAGAGAGAAGGTCGGGTATACTTTTTTTTTTTTTGCTTTTCCAGCATACTGAAATTTGTACTTAGAAAATAATATGTGGGTTGGACCCATGTGTCAGTGGGTCACCTTTTATTGATCTTTTTTGTTCTTTCTTCTTTTCCAACCAATCCAATCCTCCCTATTTGATTTCATTGTTCGTGTCGCGTGGAGGAACCGGCCATGGTTCGCCCGCGGAGGAGAACGGTGGCGTGGCCTACACATGAGGCATGGGCCTGTGGTTCGCATTGAGAAAAATTGAATCTTTTTTTTGCGTTCAAAGATGATCAAGTATTCTACTCATGTTTTCGCAAAAAAAAAAAGAGTATTCTACTCATGTAAAAATAATGGCCAGAAAATTAACTCATTGACTTCAGGGCAAAAAAGAGAAATCTATGGCGAATATCAAGCGCGACTTTAGCCAAATTTTTGAATTTCCAAAGAAAAAAATCTGAGCATGTTTTTTTCTCTCTCGACACCTACGAATTAAGGGCAACTACAATGCGGCAACCCATTTGGTCTGTTTTGGTCTGTTTGGGTCGTCGCGGCCAAAACCAAGACTCAACGCGCTCACACATTTCAGCTTTTCGGTCCGTTTCTCAATTTCGGAGCAAATTTGGACCAGTTTTGGGTCGACGCGTATGGGCATAAGGGCATTGAAACAAAATTTGCCTATGTTGAAGCACCCTTACTATTGAACTAACAATATTGTTTCTTTCTGGTGCATGCGTTGGTGTGTACGTATAAAGCATGTCTCGTAGTTAACGTACCAATTCTCAGTGTGTCGTCCACGCGCCAACGTATTGTGGAGTGGACCGCGACGGGCGTAGTTGTCGTGCGTCGACATAAACGGCCGGCGACGAGCCCTGCAAACCACGGCAGCGCCAACCTTGCTAGCTGTACAGATCAGTTACGTTACGTACCTACTCATGCAAACGTCGACTCGACGGACGCAATCATCACGTGACACCATCGGCCGGCGCAACTCATCATGCATGTACTATGTCCACAAAATTGTCCCATCCGAAATCACTCTTTGCTATTTTTTTCATATTTTTTTGACAAAAATAATATATTAATATTCGGTTTCTGCACCTACATAATGAAAAAAGAACTAGTTTGTAATGTCTCCATTGCACCCAATACTCTGCTTCCGACCATACTTGTCTTTCAATCATAACTCTTCACATTTCGAACACCATGAAAATCGCAGTTGTCGACGTGTCCCATGGTGTCGACGAAAACCAGAGCTTCGCGACATGCCCGCTTGAAACCCCACAGGCTGAAATTTTTGGGTGCGCACGACGGGATCCCATCCAACAGAGGTCCATGAGCGCGTACGCCAGTCCGTGAAAACCGGTAGCAGAGTCATCCGGAACTCATCGACTGCAGATCGAGGATAGCCGGCAACAGGCAAATCAACAACTTGGGCCGCTGAACCAACAAACCTTCACGCGCCAGAGAGGGGACAAGAAGACATCGCCGTCGACGACCAAGCTTCGCCCGGCCGCACCCTATGACGGTGGCGAGCGAGGAGAAACCCGGCGGCTCGGATTGCACCCTTAATCGAACAGTGCCCTCCTCCATGGTAATATTAACAACAAATATCCAAATAACCATCGCTTCCACGTTGAAGTCGATCAATTCTGTCGTCCATGGCAACAGAAAAGAAAGACAAAAAAGTCACGCCTTATCCCCTCCCCGCCACTGTAGCAGAGGAGAGAGGCGATTTTTTGGGCGTCTCCGTCGATCCACCGTGCGCGCCGCCGAGCCGCGGGTTTCCTCCCCTCCGCCGGCCGCTTCGGCGGCGGGAGGGTGGGAGATCCCCGGCTCCGGCTTGTATATACGGTAGGGTAGGGTGGAGGTCTCGCCGGCGGCGCTCTGGAGGAGTTGGTGTTGTCGGCGGGCGGTTTGGTGTCGGCGCGACCTTCTCCGGCGGTGGAGTTCTTCGGGGCTCGCCGTCCTTGCGCCTGACTTGCGGGAGCTCGAGGCCCGGCGTGGTGCTCGAGTTCCTTTGCCTTCCATCAGATCCGCGGTGGCGGCGGATCTGGTGGCTGGAACCCAGCGCTGGACGAGGTCAGCGGCTACTGCTGGCGTCGGTTTCGAAGGCGGCCGCGGCAAGGTGGAGAAGAAGGAGAGTGAGGGCACTCGCCGTGGCCGTTCACCGACAGAAGTTCCGCCGCGGCGCGGCGGACGGGCTATGCGGCATCTTCCAACGAAGAAGGTGGCCTCAGGCAGCGGTAAGGAGGTGGCCGGCGGTCTTCGACGTCGACGACGGAGGAGATTCTGACGCCGATCTTGGTGCTGATTCCCCTGCGTATTGTACGTTTCTTTTTGTTTTTGTACTATGTACTCTGTATGTGGTACTTTGTTAATTATAAGTAGGCTTTCAAAAAAAAAAAAAGACAAAAATGTGTTGCGGTTGCGCCGTACGATGTGTTGTCCTGTTGTGATCAAACAGGCCGTACCACTGTTTCAAGTCTTCCGGTCATCATATAATTCCCAACCCACTTAAACCCATTTCCTCGCCCCCAACCGAATATACACACGCGCGCGCGGGTCAGCGTCGCCCAGATCCTCGCACTGCAGATACAGCGCCATTTTAAAGCTTATTTTTTTTTTTTTTTTTTTTTTTTTTTTTTTTTGCGAATGATTTTAAAGCTTATTAATCTCCATTAGTATCAAAAATCTTTTGTATGGAGCAGAACGCACCGACAGATCGATGCAGAACGGGCATACGGTGTATATAATATCCACCCTAAGATAAGTATCTTCAGCCACTTGATCATTAACATGTGTATAATAATAGTGTAATTAGCAACCAGGCTAGGGATCATTGCTGCTTCTAAATTATGCCTACAAAGAATTTGCACAAGTCCTCCTCCTCTCATGGAAGATCTAATTAAAGGGTGCTACCAAAAGACACTTGCTCGGAGTTAGAGTATCATCTCTTTTGTCCATAATGGCCCCCGCATATTTTCAACAAAGTGGAATGATGCGCTGGACTTTATTGTGATGTCTAGCTATCTACGAAAAGCACTGCTGGATACGGATGCGGCATGCTAATTGGCAAGTGGCAGGATCATGACAAGAGTATTATTAGCCGCAGGTAAAGTATGTTGGAATTTGGAAACTTCTTACTCCCTCTTGGAAACTTCTAGACATTATCATGTGTAGTACATACAAATTTGAACTAGGTTTAGTCATCATTTTATGAACAGAGGGAGTACTTTAATTTCTTAGTTTACTTCCATGTAGTACACAATACTATACATCACGAGTACCCGGAGTAAAATTGAGATACAGATTAATTAATTGGTGGCGAGAAGAAAGCTTGGTAACTGAATTAAATTAACTAAAAAAACTAAAGTACAAAGTCAATGGAGTGCGAAGGAATAAAGTCGCGTCTCCCTTAACAGTGAAGTGATAGCGCCCGTGAACCACGCATTGCAGCGCGTTTATTTTGCGAGCGGTGATGAACAGTGACGCTGCATCCGATCAAGGTTAATCACAAGTAAGCACAACTTTGATGTGATTAGCTTTTTTTTTTTTTGCAGGGATGCGTGTGTTATGCAATTATGCAGATTTCCGTTTGCTTCCGTTTCTAGAGGCATGCCATGCCATGGCAGGAATAATGGTTGATTTGATTTGATTTGATTTGATTTGACGGAGTAAATCGATCAAGGAATGAAATGATGGGAGGTATGCATGCATATGCAGTGATCATACTAGCTTAACTTTCTTGGGGATTAGAATGATGCGGGGAGGACAGAGCATGTGCCCAAGTGCAATCACAAGAGACAATTTGCAGGCTAAAGGATGGACACTACTACAAGACACCGAGATATTAATTGCATACGGAGAAAATGTCTTCTTCTTATCGAGACTCTTTGCTCAGTCAGAGAGAATTGTGATTTCAGTTAGAGAGTCAATTCTAGCATTTTGGTACGAATTGAGAAATGAGGTACATTACAAAGTCGATTAAAACAAACTTTGAGAGATATTTTTATTTTTTGAATTTACAAGGACCACAAACTATGACTTTTGCTTTCCCATGGAATTCTTCTTCATCATCACCCAAAGACCCCATATTGGTAAATAAATACGACTTCTACATTCCCAAATAGGTGGCATATAAATTGAGTAAAAACAGTCAATATTTTATATGTTTGACTGAATATATACAAAAACATGAAGATCTATATTATCAAATCAATATCAATTTCACCATAAGATATATTTTCATAATGTATTTACGCAATATTGTAATTGTTGATATTTTATTCTATGTATTTACTCAGATTTAGAAAGGTTTTACTCATTTACTCAATTTAAAAGCCACCTATTTGGGGGGTTGGGTGTGCTAACCATTTTATAGAACCCAGATGTGCTAATAACTAATGGGCTAAATATGAGATACACTAGGCCTCGGTAGATTCCAGTGGAAGCCCGCGAAGGACAGCAGTAGGTTCCTTAATTATTTTCACCCCAAAAAACTATTTACTTATCTTTCCTCTTTACTTGTTTTTAGACACCTCTTTACTTTCTTTTGTGTTGCCCAAAAACCCCGTGTAAAAAGCAAATGTTTTTCTTTAGGGCTTGTTTGGACAATCCCCAACCCAAGTGATTGGAGGGGATTGATAGGGATTTTGACTTACAAGGGATATAATACACCTCAATCCCTACCAATCCCCTTCGTAAACCAGCAAACGGCCAAACAACCCCTTCCGTGCGTAGTTTTCATTTTGAGTTTTGTATTTTGTGTTGAGGATTGGATACCCCGTCAACAAGATGAAACAAGAATTCACTCCTCAAACTTATTAAACGTTGAACCTGCCTTTTTAGTGCAGGTGCAAAGACTTCATGAAAATGTATGTACATGCGGATAAAAAACAAGAACATGTAAACGTGTCGGGATTTTCCTTCACGTGGTGAACATCATTTATTTTCACAGAGAGCACGTGCTCCTAAAGACTTGATCTACTATCTTTAGTTGCAACTATGCAATGTACAAAATTTGTTGGAAACGTCTTTATCGGGAAGTCATTTTGACTCCCGAGATCCACTGATCTCTTTGTTTTACAAAATCAAAAAAAATATTTATAATTTTCGAAAAAAAACTGAAAACAAATCTGGATACAGTCAATGTTGTGTCATTTTTTGTGTAACTTAAAATACAAGTATTTTTCAAATTGATATTTTGTACGCTTGTAAGATATATCGTTGAAAAATATGGGAATTTTCCAGAATTTTTGAAAAGAGTGAAACGCACCAGAGGTCACGAAGTTGCACGAAATGGAAGGATTAGTCACCAAGTTGGAAAAGCTCAAAACTTGGTCACGAAGTTGTGAATTTGCGAATCTTTGGTCATTCCGTCAAGACGGACGTTAAGTCGGTTACGTGGCTGACTGATTTTTACAAATAACCCCTTCAAATTTTGTGTCTTCCAATTGCTAGGTCCCTTTCGATTTTATTCCTTTCTAGAAAATACTCCAAAAATGAAAATTGCTCACTCACAGACACACAACTCCACACAGTCACATACACATCAACATCGCCAGTACTCCAGCTTCTTCGTACGCCGCCTACGCGCCATGGACGCGGAGTCCTCCTCCCCGCCGTACTCGCCTCCGTCCCTCCGGCACAAGCTGCGGACCACTGTGTGCGGCTGCTTCGGCTCCTCGGACAGCGGCGCTGAGAGGCCGCAGAGCGGCGGCGGCAGCGGGCAGACGGCCAGGATTAGGGGCCGGTCGTGCCACGGATCCAGCGGCCCTTCCCAGCAACCCGTGGATCCGGCACTGGAAAAAACGCTGACATCAGCACGACGTCAGCAATGGCAATCGATTTGCTGTGAGCGGGCCGTCGACCACAACCTCGTCTTCTACGGCTTGGACAGGGAGGTCTACGGCGCCAGGTCCTGGGTCGGCCTCAACGCCGGCGTATTCCTCATCCGCAACTGCCAGTGGTCGCGCCTACTTCATGGACGCTTGGTCGCGCATGGGCCCGGCCTCGCCGGAGTACGCCCACTGGGGAGAGGTGCTCTAGGACACGCTCAAGGGCAAGGCGGGAGGCGGGCAGACCGGGTGGCGGCGCACGCTGGAGGAGCACACGCGATACGCCGCGCTGAGGAACGCGGCCGTTAGAAAAAGCGTTCCAGGGCCGGCGGGCGGCGGGCAGACCGGGTGGCGGCGCCCGTTCGTCACGCAGTTCACGGCCGCCTGCCAGACACGGTCGCTGGAGTCTCCACGGACGAGTTAGGCTGGGCCAATCCTCTACGGAAGATGCGTGCAACCTGTTTGGTAAAATGTCTAGGCTTATTTTATCCACAGGGATGAATAAATAGGAAGAAAAGAAATTATAGGGTGCATTTTGTAAAAAAACAAACTGCCACGTCAGGGACTTGACGCCTGCCGTGGCGGAATGACCAAAGATTCGCTAATCCACAACTTGGTGACCAATTTTTGAGCTTTTTCAAGTTGGTGACCAATCCTTCCATTTCGTGTAACTTCGTGACCTCTGGTGCGTTTCACTCTTTTGAAAACTTGTAAATATGATTTTTGAATTTTTTAAAATTAAGTGATTACCGGAACTCGAGAGGCAGAAATCTCTACTCCATCTTTATCTACAGCTCTCTCTATATATAGCATCAGTACAAACATAAACATACATGAGCATCTGAAGTAGTTAGAGATATATGTACAGATTATTTGGAGGCTGAAAAAACCTAACCAATTAGACTAACTAAAGAGAATAAAGTACGTATATACATAAAGTTAATGGAGTATAGAGGAATAAAGTCGCATTTCCTTGACAGCGAAGTGATAAAGCATGCGTGCGTGCGTTTTGGGCTGCAAACAGTGATGAACAGTGACGTTGCATCCGATCAAGCTTACAACTACAAGTAAGCACACCTGTAATGCAATTTGTTTTTTTTTTCAGACGCCCGGTTCAGAGGAGAATAGGAGATGCACCAATCTTGAAGCGCTTTCTTGCGTGTGCATGCATGTGTATATATGGATTTCGAGAACGGGGCAGTAGACCAGTGGTAAAGATAACTGCGGCTAAACCTAACAACTGGAGTTTGAATCTCGTGGGAGTGAGTTTCTGAAATTCTCACACAGGAGCGGTTCTTTTACAAAATTAAACCACAAAGGGCTAGTCTTGATTGGTTTCATTTTTTTTTGTATATATGGATTTCCGTTTCTAGAGGGAGTCAGGGGCGGATCCAGGATTTAGGCATAGGGGGGGCGAGCTAACAAGATCGTAGATCGAATATTATATACTCTCCTCTACCATAAAAGATGAAGTCGCCCATCATATGTATTTTATGCACGGAAGATACATGTCTGCTACTTTTGAAGTTTGCACATATAAACCCACCCAATTACACATGTTTGAACAATTTAAATTTGCCTATACAATTATGATATTATCCGAGTTAACGTTGCATTCGGTTAGTCCTAAGTTATACGTCATTTTTAAACGGTTTTGATGCACGTACAATGGAAAAACTGTTCTTCTCTTCACTTTTATCTAAAAATGTATAGCTAAACTGAACCAAAAATATTGATATATATCTCTCATCGAAGCACATTTACTTCTACTAACTAGTGCAGTAGGCATTATAGCTTGAAATCAGAGTGGTATTGTGTGTATACCTTGAGAGATAATTAATCTGGTGATGAGTCCCTCGACAATGGTATGGGCAGGGCAGCTGACGGCAACCAGCAACGCGTCCGTCGAGGCATCGCTGATTGCCGGAGTATAGACGCGGCGGAGGAGAAGAAACAACTACCGCGGCAAAGATTTTCCGGCGGTGGAATGAGACGGGGATGCCGTAGCACAGGCGGGCGGCGGCGGCGATAGGTTAACTTTTTTTTTTGAATTTTACCACATATATTAAACCAACAAAGAGTACACGATTACATCGATTACAAAAACAAAACTAAAAAAGACGAGAAAATCTATGAGATCTTCAAGCTCTTTCTTCATCCATGACACAATCTTGTACTTTTCTGAAGGTAGCCGTAGAACAACGCCGAAAACACCAAACCAAATACCTGTGAATACCACCGAAGGTTCTCCCTTTTTAATTTTGAGCCGCAATGCCAAGGCTTTGTGCACGCACGCAGCCATTAAATTAATCAAGCAACATCGGCAAGAGCACCACCACTGATATTCCAGGGACAAATAACCGTACCACTTTGTCGACGTCGTTGGGAGACGAGAGAACGAATCACCATTACCGAAGACGTAGTAGCCGGGATAGATATAGCGAGGACAAACCTCCTCGCGGCAACCATGAGAAACAATCCAAGATTGATCTGGCGAAGCAAGATCTGAAGAACCATACCTAGACAAACTTAATCTTCCAAAGACACCATTGGCGTCGAGAAGAAGATCTCGCCGTCGAACGAAGTGCGGAAGACCACTTATTGCAGACGATGTCATCTCCATTGACGAAGAAGACCAAGCTCTAACATTAAGGACCCTTGTGTAGCGCCCTGCGCAGGTCCGAGGTCCCCACCCCTGCTAGTGCCAGAGCGGCAACTAGAGGAGGCGAGGACCCGTCAAATCCAAGACGAAGGCGACGATGAAGAAGTAGATCGGCGTCGGCGGCGGCGGCTAGGGTTGAAACCCTAGACCGCCGCCTCTATTCTTTCCTCGGGAGTTTCTTACGTGCGACCGGTTCACAACTAAAAAACCACCAGTTTACCCTTTAATTGCGATAGGTTAACTTGTTAGTATTGGAATTTGGAAACTGATCGCGTGGAGGGCTCGGCCAATCCAGGCATCAGGTACATAGTTGTACGGGTAAATTTTAGATCGTGCGGGCAGCTGGAGCAATTCTCCTGAACGTGTTGGGCTTGGCCCATGTGCCACTAAGCCATGCATGTACGTAATGATTAGCCAAATCATACGGGATTAGCACTGGCCCCCGTCAGAATTACTTGGGGGTGGCCGAAGGTTGGGGGGGGCCTGGCCACCGCTCGCCCCCCCTGGATCCGCCACTGAGAGGGAGGGCGTATGTGCCCAAGCATGGCAGGCATAATGGTTGATTTGATAGAGGAGATGATGGGAGGTAATGGATGCATGCATGCTGCTGATCATGGTAGCTTACAACTAAGATGATGGGAGTAGTAGGACAAAGCATGTGCACGCGCCATCACAAGAGACAATGTGCGTGCTAAAGCATGGACACGCCTAGACACCAAGATTTTCCTAGGTAGAAATTTGTCTTCTTTTTCCTTCTCTTTTGTGGTTTTGGATGGTTTCCTTTTAACTGAATTGAGAGTTCAGTTGGATAATCAAATCCAAGCATCATTTGAAGTGCTACAAACTGAGAATCGAGGCTACACCACGGAGTCGATTGAAGCTTATGTTCAGATTTTCTTTCATCAAGATTTGATCTAGGCCATGGTTCATCTTGATCATCCATACTCCATCGAGGTAACTAGGTTTCGCATAGGCATGGTGTGTGTCTGTGAGACCAAACCCGTTTGTTCAGTGTAAATCCATCTTTCATCTTTAAAAAAAAATCCATCTTTCACTCGAGGTAGGGAGGATTTTCTAGGTCAAAACTGGTTGGCCTGGTTCGGATCACTTATGGGCTGATTATGCAGCGGGCCTTCCATGGGTTCCGACCATATTAGATATTTAGATGGTGGGGTGATTTTCCAACGAAGCACGCCAGGGTCAGATCTCCTTATTTTCATCATTGCCTTTTTTTCCTGAAAAATATATTCTTCTGTGCTTGAAAAAATCTACAATTCCTTGACTTTTTCGTGAAGTATTTTATTCTCCTAAAAAGGAAAAAATATTGTTCACTTTTGTAGTAGTGGTACACACATTTGGTCCTCTGAAAGAACAAAAACCATTCAAACACTAAACTTGCACGCGTCAGTAACACGGATGCACAACTTGTGTTTCTTTTCCATGTAAAAATACACATAAATAAAATACATCAACATATAAATATCGAAGCAAATACTTTTTTTTTTCATCTGAAACATTTTTTTCCCATCCACCCAGAGCAAATGATCCTGAATAGCGTGATTGGTCGTTCCCGAAACTCCTTACTCCCTGCCTTTGAGCACGATAAGCTGAATTGCCCCGCCAGCTTGGCCTCCGCGCCATCTGGACTTGTTTCCTGGCGGTACAGCTCAGGTGCTCCGGCCGGGCCTTCTTCCTTCATTATCATCATTTGACCTCTCGGAACTAGATTTTCTGTGATGGTGAATATGGTCGGCAAAATAGTCTTACTCTTCACGCAGGAATGAAGAAATGAATTTACATGTACCAGTTGTTCTAGGTTTACAAGTTTCAACTAAATATAAAAGGGCACAGGCTAAGGTCAGATCACAACATACCATCTGGACCCCGGATGTGAATCGCCGCAGCAGAAGGTTAACGAGTTGGCTGAGTTTCTGGAAATCAAAAGACTTGAAGCAACATCCAGACTAGCATCAGTAGCTCTGCACACATACATGAAGAAAAACAAAAATAAGCATGCATTCATACATAGTCACATGGACAAGTCATGGAAAAAGAGATAGCATTTAAGAGTGTCGGCTCCATATTCAGAATTAAAAGCTGGACTTTGCATTCAAAATCAGAAGGTGGACTTGGCAATCACACAATCAAAAGGAATGTACCTTGGTTTCTTTACTGGAGCGGATAGAGAATAACCCAGCAAGGCAAAGCCATCTCTTACTCGGATAGATGACCCTGCTACAGAGTCAGCAAGATCCTGCAGTGGTATTGCCAGAGTAGGGGTATAGTTATGCAAGAAAGAATGATCCATAATCAATCAAGCATTAGATAGACAAAAGCATGAATACGTTAAAGCAAGAAACAATGAGTCAATGATCTATAATTCAGCATAACATAGACAGAAGCGTGAAGAAGCTATGCAAGAAACAATGAACCGTAAGTAAGCATTTTACATAGACAGAGTGTGAAGAAGTTATGCAAGATACAATGATCCATAAATGAGCATTGGATAGACAAATCATGAAGAAGTTGCGCAAGAAAGAATAAGATCGATAATAAAGCATTATGCATAGACAGAAGCGTCAAGAGACTCAGGTATGACAAGAAAATAACTGAAGCATGCCGACAGCCAAAGGAAACATCCAAAAGGAGAAGAAAGTAATGGAGCTCTATGAAAGGAAGAAAATTAATGATGGATAAAAAAGACAAAAGCTCAGCAATAACCAGCTGGTAACTGCAACAACACAGAAGAGAAAGAAACAAAAGCCCTTTTGATGAAAACATTGATTTTCTTTTGGCACCATCTGCCACTTAGCAGTCATAAATGGTGCCCAGTATAAACAGCTGAGGATATACAGGAGGCTGCAGCCCGCAGATGTTCAACCATCTCCGCCAAACTGCGACGATTTTAACATAACTGACTAAGTTAGATGATTGTTAGAAACAAAATAGAAAGCTATAGACCTATAGTCTATACAACGAAGAGAGAAAGATGGGCTCTACTCTGGTGTAAGTTATCTCTAAACAAACAACAACATCAATCCACTAAGCTGACCTAAACTACTGTCTGGTAATACATACGAGCCACCATCGCATATGAGACCATGCAGAATGCTCAAATCCCAGATCTTCATATGCCACTTCAGTACTACAAGGCATAGAATTCAACTTGGCATATAAGCTCACTGCATGGTGAGCCATGTTTGTCGAGTGCGCAGAGATTTAACATTCGCCGGTCTCAAAAGGCCCATTGCTACCATCATGATGGCGGTGATATCAAATTCAATACAAGGATGAATGTGCCAGTCTGGTTCATGGTCTTTTCCAGAAAGTCACCCTGATAATCTGAGTTACAGGCAACATGGTGATTTCGCCCCAAGGCTTATATGAAACAATGGCTGGTTCTTTTTAGGTCACACGGAGCCAATGCCGACTGAGCGACAGCATGGTCTGTAAAGAGATTTTTGCTTCCTCACATGTAACAGCTTCCTGGATATCTACATGTTATGATTTTGGAGCTGGAGCCAGATGCCAATGCCTCTCGACCAACTTGTCAACAAAGGATTGAATCTGCATTATTTGCAATATACTCAGGGTTAAAACTTACAGATAAACCAGAACAAAGATTTCGGCAGTAAAAATAAACAAATATTATACAGAAAACACTACAATGGAAAAACAGAATCGTAATCTGTCACTCAATTAGATAGAAAGCCTTGGAAATCAGAGCCTGAAAAACCTAAGCTACTCCCTCCGTTTTTAAATATAAGATGTTTTAGGTGTTACACATGTTGTCTAGATTCATACTAAAATGAGTGAATATATACAGTAAAATGTGTCTAGATGCATTTGTATACATATGAATGTGGACAAAGCCTAAAACATCTTATATTTAAAACGGAGGGAGTATGAAGTAATCTTGTACCTTAGTTTTCCTTCTAAAATCAAGAAATTCATGCGAAGTCATCAGCTTCTCTCCTTCGGTGCATGCATCCATGATCTGTAGAACAGAACAAGCATATACGAGTCAGTACTGTCACTCACATTACAAGACCTAAAACACTTTAATATAGATATAAAAGTTCAACACCCCTAACATTACAACCAGAATATGATGAGGTAATCATTCAAGTTGATATTTCAAATACTAGTTCAGAATGGGTGTGCATGATACCTTCGTGACAGCTTTCCGCATCATTGTCTTGTAAGCCTCCCTGTCGATCTTTTTACTTTTGTACAGTGGCATCAGCAGTGTGCCTATGAAATTTATAAGCCCCTGTTTTATATGTTCTACGCCTCGCAATTGTCCTTCGGATGCAGGTTTGCTTTCAGCAACCTGCGAGGCAGAACTTTTACATGTCTGCTTTTGGCTACTTGAATCTTCTTCTTCAGGTATGTGGATCCGACTGTAGAATTCTTTATCTGCTTCCATTGCTTGTGCTTGCCACCTCTCAATGGCTAAAGGATCTTTGACACCATCAATGAAGATTGTATCTATATCAACCCATGCCCTAGTAAACCGACTGTCTACAGCTCCACTATCTACAGAATTATCCCCTATGTTGATTAGGCAGGTTTTCTCGTTCGAATAGCTCCTCTGTGTGCAGTTATCAACAGTCATTTTTGAGCTGTCAACATCAGGACAATTGGCCAACTCAGCGGATGAGTTCTTAGTTTTTCCATTCCTAGAATCAATCTCTGATATGCATTCAAGTCTCCC
Source organism: Poa pratensis (assembly GCA_947311845.1). Classification (NCBI taxonomy): domain Eukaryota; kingdom Viridiplantae; phylum Streptophyta; class Magnoliopsida; order Poales; family Poaceae; genus Poa; species Poa pratensis. Next base: position 3,691,007 of record CAMZMU010000063.1, read on the forward strand.
AAGGTTGTCACTTATCACTTTCTTTCTTGTATCAGATTCATCCAAATGATGATCACGCCTCGCAAAAGTACGAAATGATGGTATCTTAGGGAGTTCCCTAGGCACACTTATCACTGCGTCGACAGATGCATATGCCTGCACAAAATGAACAGTATAAACAATATGTACACCAACAACCAATAAAATATCAGACGGTGTTCCATTTATATTGGTATTCATGTGGTTTTTAACATATTCGACAGAAGAGTTTGCTTGGTCAGGATCCACGATAAAAAAAGTAGGAAGTTTCATATATGGCACCCTGAATTTTATTTTTCATATTTTTATAGATCAACCTACATATCTTTGTCAATTGAGCTTGGCAGATTTTATTTAGAAGTTAAAACTTAGAAACCGAATAAAGAAACTGTTAGAAACAAACCTGTGCAGCTGCTATGGCAGCAGCTCGAGCAGCCTCAGCAGCAGCGAATGCAGCAGCTTCTTCCTCGGACATAACCATGCCATGATCCGCCTTGGGTTCTAGATCATGATTTTGCTTCTGAGAACGAATTGAACTGCCATCTATGCTTCCTAATTTCAAAGCCTTGTTATCTGGTTTCTTGCTAGTTATGTGTGGTGACTGGCTTCCAGCAGATCTTACAAGCTGTGCACCTGCTTCATTTGACCCATGCAAAGTAGGCATTCCTGATTGTAGACCCTTAATTCTATTCTTGTTCGATTCAACTGATGGCATTCGGCGCAGCAATTTGAGTGCACCGTTGCTAGCCTTTTCTTTACGGAAAACATCTATCCACATACTGACCAGCTGGCGAGCTATAGCACGTATATCTCGACTTGTATGCACACAAACCTTTTCTTTTACAGTCCTCCCAATTCCTGTACAAAATTCAGATTGAAGAGAATCAGGTAAGCTGCAATCATCCTTGCATTACCCTAACAATCTAACAGTACATAAATAAGCCCTATTCTCTTTGGTGCGAACATTTGCTCCCTATACTTATTTTTAAGAATTAACTAAGGTGGTACGTAAACAGACACTATTGAGTAACGAATCCCCCTATCAAAACAAGCGCAGCTTGAGCTTCTCATCCTTGCAAAGGAGCAACGAGAAAGAGAACACACAAACAAACACACATGAATTTTCTAACAAATGGTAAAGGGGTATGGGATACATACCAGACAAGCGAACAGCTAGCAGATCTGTTGAAACAAGCAGAAGCAAGCGCACACAATGCCGCAATAGTTGAGTTGCATTTTTTCCCAGTGAATCCTGCGCAGAAGTTGAATGCAGAAGCCAAAGGCTTGAATGTAAGAGAGGCTACCTTATCCTATTATGGATACAAACTTTACTAGAGAACACAAACTTACAAGTATCCAAGAGTTTAGTTTAGTTAGTCCTTCTTTAGACCCAGCAAATGATTTAAGAGCATTTGGAGGAAGCTTCAGTAGCTCCTTAGCCAAATGTAGGCGCCCTGATGTAGTTTGCGCACTGAAGAACATTTCTTGCAGTAAAGATTCCTTGCTAACTACGGCATATGATGCATCAGAAGAATTTTTGCATAGAGCAGTTGAAAGTTCATGTGCTTCAAGTCTATTCGACATATCTCTCATTTCATTTCTTTCAGTATCTGACTGCACTTGGTATGTTTGTAGAGCTTCCACCTCAGCAATATAATCCTTACCACTGTGTACCAAATCAATAATCCGAATTGCTTCTCGGAGACCACTTAAAATTGCACCACCAACAGTATCTGGGTGCTCTTTGCATGTTGCTTCACCCGCGAAAAATAAACAGTTTGCAACTGGCCGTCCCAGAATGTCATAATCTTGTCCTGATGCTCCTACTGCAACATAAGAGTAAGCACCTCTACTATAAGGATCAAGACCCCAGTTTGTGACAACTGATGCGACTGGATCTGGTATAGCAGCATCCGTAAAGAGCTTACGGAGAACCACCATGGCATTACTAACATGAGCATCAGAACTGACACTTTGTCCATCTATAGCAGCCTTCCCAACAAGTAGAGCTATTAGAACTGGTGCCCCAAGTGTCTTTTTTAGATTCCAAAACATAAAGCACTGTCCCCTTAAATCGGTTTCTTCTGCAGTTGCACCAAAATAATCCATATCATCATCCCAAAAGACCTCAGGAAACTCCAATACTATTTTATTTAGAAGACCAAACCCAAGCCTGTCAATCGAAGCCATTTTCCAGTCTGGCAAGGAAGGAGAAAATTTGATTGCATTTGCTTTCAAACAACCAAGAGGAACAGTGATCAACACAGCATCTCCCACAAATTCACCTCCATTTGAAGTGGAAACTTTAACAGTTTTCCCATCAATGCCCCTAGCATCTGACTCCTCAGAGCTGTAGATTACTTCAGTTACCACATGGTTTAACTGAACATCAAGTCCTTCTGCAAGGCTCTCAAGGACAGTGCCATAACCACCTTTAATCATACAATGAGGTCCTCCAAACCCTCCATACACATCATCCTGGTTCCAATATGGAAGAGAGACAGAGTTGAGCATTGCAGCACAACCATACTCTAAATGTGCAAAGTGCCAGTTCAAAACTCTTCTTTCGATAGGGCTGAGAAAATCTATCTTCTCATCCTTCCCACAACAAGCTATCTCCTTTTCTGTTGAAGAACTTCCAGAAATGTCTAAGCCTCCTGCTTTGGATATACTTAACTGATTATCCTGTCCCACAGAAGAAATAGCATGAGCTCCACGTTTCTTCCTAAGAGCATATTCCAGCCCATCCTCAAGGGATAAACCCATTGCACTTTCACCATTTTGTGCAAAAAGTTGTTCCATTTCATCAACCAGACCATTGTATTCAGATTGCATATCATTGTCCAAATCATCAGGAACCTTGTTGCCAGTTACAACATCATAGAGAGGGCAAGCACTATTCAGTACAGTCAGTTCAAGACCAAGCTGAGAACAAATCAAAGAGGATGGGTCGGCCCTTCTTTCAGTTGCTATATCAGCCTCCACACCCGTAATAATGCTAGCACCCAAATCGACAGGAACTGAAAGCGATGTACGATCTGTATAAACACGACCACCAATCCTATCACGCGCTTCAAGAACAGTAACAGCAAAACCTTGACGCCGCAAATGACGTGCCGCAGTTAAACCTGCTGGGCCAGCTCCCACAATGATTATCCTTTTGCAATACCCGCCAGATTCAACTTTATGATTTTTTTCACAGTTGTTTTCATCTATGATAGCTGCTTCTGGTTTAGGGCCTTCAGTGTTTCCAACTGAACTAATTTGGATGGATGGTAGTGATGCATCTCTACCTTCAGTTGATACATCTAGATTCTTCTCTTCAAATGCATGTTCTTTGACTTTGAGTGAGGTTTCAACTCTTGGGCATCACAGTGAGTGTCAGGGACATTATTTTCATTTGATTCTTCTGTCAAAGGTCCAAAAGCACCATAATCATGATCTTTATTCTGAAGAGACACAGCTGCAATGTCATCTTGAACGCTGACTGGCTTCATTTCACGTAATTCATTTAGCTTGGCTACTTCCACAACTTCAGAACCAAAAGTTTCATGACCCTTTGTCACCTTGGCTGATGCAATTCCAGTATTTATGTAACCCTATGAATTAATGAAATATCGAGTGTTAGCATTTAGCCAATTTTGGCATCTATCACAGTACATAACAGCTAAAAACACAAATCTGTAACAAAGAAAAATGGTTAGTAATAAATTTAGATCTACAAGCTGCATGAAGGTAAACGAAAAGAATAAAATGTTGACAAATTTCAACAACTTATCCAGCAAGTCTTCAAGGCGGTACCACAACTGCAGCTAATGCGCAGCAAAAGCTCACTACTGAATCAAAATTACGCATCACTTGGTAAGTAACAAAGTGGGAGCCACAATAGGCAATGCAACTTACATTCTGATCTAAGAAAAAATACACATCGCGCATAAGTGTTTGACGCGGCGAATCATTTTCCAAGTGAACATTAGAAAGACCACAATCTGCAAGATCCAATAGATGTCTGACATCCTTGTTCCAGCAATTTAAGATCATGTTCCTGGAGCGAATACAGAAATAGTCAACGAAAAAATGAAACTCATGATACAGGGTAAATCACACGAAACATGGTGCATATAAGCCACTGTCACAGAAAGAAACTAGGGCATGCAGCAAACATTAGAGGGAAAAAATTAGGCATTAAACAAACCTGCACTCCAGGTAGTCCCGAAGGCCACCCTTGCGCTTCAGCACGTCCTTGAACTTTAGTTTTTCAATTGGAGAAACCGCCTCCGCCATCAGGCCAGCACATACTGCAGCAACACCTCCATTCTCGAAAACTTCAGACGCTTTAATTTTATCTTTCGATTTGACAGACTTATCTGCAAATCCAGCTGAGGGGTTTGAGAACAACCCCTGCTCTTGCATTAGAGTTTCCCAATCAAAATCTCCTTCATACGCCATGTCACCATGTTTACGTTTTCTAGCACTGCGTGCTACACGTTTCACCTTTGATGCATTCTGCATGCCCTCAACATCAGATGGTGCTGCCACATCAACAAGATCTATTTCTTTTACATATGCTGCCTTGTTACGAGAGGGGAGTGGATTCTTGTCGGCATGGGGCCCATGAACCCCAAAAGCAGCTGGCTGATCTAGGTTTTCTTCTGTTGGCACAGCTGCATTTGCTTTGATGTTGCCATATTTAAGGTTAGCTGTATGACCTGCCTCATTGGCCAGAGCGGAATTAGACTGCACAGTGATAGAACTTGCCAAAAGAATTTTATTTTTGCGTCGCTGCTTCGAAGACACATCACTTTCTACTATCTCAACTGGTTCATCAATAGTACCAGCCGAAGGCAACTCCTTTCGTCTAACAGGTTTTTTGGGCCCTTCTTTTGGTTTTGGACCAGTTTTCCTTTTGATGGTTGGTACCGGTGGCTTATCTTGAGAACAATCTGCGTCAGCAATTCTATCATCTGCCAATGTTTCGGAACATGTCTGTGCATCAGAAATACCATCAGCGGATGCATTTGCTGCACTGTGAGATGCTAATTCGGCACGTGCTCCTGCTGAACAAGGATTTAGGCCCAGGAAGTTACTAGCCCTCGCTGAAACATCAACGCGGTGACTTGCCCCATCAGAAGAGTTCCTAGATCCATCCTCCACTACTCTACTTGTTTCCACATCTTGTAGAAGCGTTTCTCCCAACGATACGCAACATAAACCATCATCCACAGCGTCTTCTTTCTCAACAGACCTCCTTTCCATATCAGGGGATAATAATAACTCGGAAGCCAACTCTCCGGAAGCTTGATCAGCGTCAACCCTAGAGCGTCTATTAGCCTGAGCAGCCTTTGGCTTTGCCTTTGACCTCCTGAGCAATCGATCACTGACCACTGCGGTTGCACAATTTTCCGCGGCAATCCTCATCTCCTCCTTGGTGCGGCGCCTTCGCCTTTTCTTGCCCACGGCAGCCACTTCCGAAGCCAAGCCAGATCTGCTGTCAAGAACTTCCTCAGCATGTGAATCAGCAACTTCAACACATTCTTCTTCCTTCTTATGTGAATCGGCAACTTCAACACCTTCTTCTTCTTCCTTCTTATGTGAATCAGCAACTTCAGCACCTTCTTCATCTTCCTTACTAGAGACCTGCTGCCGGGACTTCCGACCAGGTTTCCTAAAGAGCACAGACAGGGAGTCCTCTAACCCTAAATCGCCCGAACCCTTCAATCCATCCTCCCCAGGAACCACATTCACGCCGCCCTCCAGATTGCCGTTCTCGTCGGCGACGCCCTCGCCCATATCATCGTCTCCGCCATGCAGATCTTCCTGTTGGGCGGCGGGCAGCACCTCGCCTCCCTCAGCCGCCACCGCCGCGACGCCATCGCCCTTCTTCTGCCTCTTCAGCTTCTTCCTTATATTAGCCAGGGTATCTTCCATCAGACCTGACGCCCGCCGGCCGCTGCCCCGCCGCGCCAGCTAGGGTTTGGGCCTCCAGGACAGGGCGGGGCAGGGGAGGGAGGGTGTCGGCAGGCTGGAGCTCACCTGCGCCGGCGACCGGGGAAGAGGGAGGCGGGGGCGGGCGGATCTCGTGCAAGCTCGCCGCGCCGGGATGGCCGCCGGCGGAACGAGGCGGTGGCGCCGGCGCTTTGGGTTTTATGGCACGACGGTGTATAGGAGTAGAATTGTTTATCTGAAAAGAAATTGTTAGCCTTTCGAAGTGCTTTGATGAAATAGCAGCGGCGACGACCCACGGCTAGGATCTATTTTGGACCCTCTTCCTCTTTTGCAAGGAGCGATCCGGGCTGTTCAAACCGCCCGCTGACGGCTAGGATGAGTCGACCTTCTTCGTCTTCTTCCCGGCATATAGGGGAAGCTATGGACTCCTCGTTCCCGAAGATGGAGCGAAGAGGAAGGGTGGTTTGTGCTTGATGCTAGAGCCATATGCTTGAGATCTACATGTTCCCGTCGCGGCAGATGAGGTGCTTTCTGTTACATTTCTCCCGTGTCGGAGTAGGGTTTATCCTGTTGTTGTGGGCCTCGCTCGCTATAAAAGGCGGGAAAAGACGGTTTACAAGTATAGCCGTCAAAGTATCGAGTCCCCGTATCTCCTACCGCCAACTTACGAACATGTTGATTTGTAGTATTCTAATTGTACCACCGATAAACTCATTAATTAGAAGCTATAAATAACTAGATAATAATGGAAAGGCGTCACTCTAAACTTTAAACTCGGGTCCTCAACAAAAACAACTGTTCGATTCACGTATGTCCCACATGTGGTCCCAACTCAACATGTTTTTTGATTAGTCACGCGGTATGCTATGCTAGCACATCGAAAAAATTATTCCCAACATAGGGGGAAGCCATGGACTCCTATCTCCACTAGATGGAGAGGGAGAAGGAATAGCCATATGCTTGAGGTCCACTTGTTCCGGTCACGGTGGGGGAGGTCTTTTTTGTTTCACCTCTCCCTTGTCGAGTCGGGCGTGTTATGTTGTTGAGGGGGTTTCATTCGCTCCAAAAGCGGGAAAGACGGTTTACAAGTACAATTGTCAAACTACATAGTTACATATCCTTTACCATCAAATTACGAGCACGAGGATTTGTAGTATTTTAATGGTATCCAACCATGCCTATGTAACAGCCCAAAATTTGTGAGCCTAAAATGTGAACAAAATTTCCACTTTTTGTGTTCCATTGCATCATGGCATCCTTAATAAAAATGCTTAAGAGAAAATATAAAATTGGGAAACCTCAGATGTGAATTGTTCATCTCCAAATTCAAATCAATGAAAGCATTCAAAGTTGCAAAACAAAAATACTTTGACATCCTATATTTGTCAAGGAAGTTCCAAGAGTTCTAAAATAATATTTTGAACTTGCTTTAAAATGTCTAAAGGATTATAAATTTGTAATTGACAAAAATACCCTAACCAAACCCTATGAACAAAAGTTGTTCAAAACATTTTATTTTGAACCACCAATTTTTGTGGAGCTTCTACAGGATATGGGGAGGCTACACAAATTTTTCCAGATTTTTCTAAAATGTTTAAGTGCTTCCATTAAATCACTGAAAGTACTGGAAATAAAAGAAGCAGAAAAGAGGAAAAGAGCAAGGGGGTTTTTGCAAAATCGCCGTCTTCTCTGTAGCTCCAGTGCGAGCGGCATGGCGGCATGGCCGACCCTGCCGCGGCGCCCGCGCGCCTCCTGCCGCGTCGAAGGGGATAAGAAGGCCCCCCACGATGCCCTGCCCTCTCCCTCACCTCACTTCTGCCAGATATTTTCGCTCCCCCCTCTTCTCCTTTTCTTTGCCATGGCCGCGCCTAGCCGAAGCTTCGCCGCCACATCGCCGCCGTTCTAGGTCGCTAGGAGCAGATCGAGCAGGCGCAACGTCTCCGCCTCGTCCACTTCTTCCTCTCCGTGCAAGGAATCGAGCAGGGGAGCTGTGAATCGAGCGCACGAGTTCTTCTTCTTCCTCTCCGGCCGACGCACTCCGAGCAAGCTCGCCGCCGCCTCTGACCACCGCAGCTCAAATGGAACGCATCCATGCATCTAGGGTGAGCAGAGCAACCTCCTGGACATCTCCGTTCATCCCAGATCGCTGTAGTTTGTCGGTTCGCCGTTAGCCGTAGACCGCCGCCGCCGGAGCTCACCATCGTCGCCGACTACGTTGACCACTTGGTCCTTCACGCCGCCACGGTGCAGCCCACACCCGTACGCGCCTAATGCAAGTAGGAATAGGGACCAGTTCGAGCGCAGCGCGACGCAACCGTGCGCGTCACCGCCAGTGGTCACCGCGGCCGCGCGCGACGTCGCCGTGCACCGCACCACCTCATATTGGTGCGCACGCTTATACTAACAGGAAGCGCGAGCCAGCCCAGTGGCTAGCACACGCGCACACGCACGCCCTTTTTCCATTTTCTTGCACACACTGACAGGTGGAGCCCACCAGTCAGTGGCTCAGCACCCACCGCGCGTCCAGTCAGCGCCAGCGTGGCGCTAGGGCCCGCATGGCAGTGACCCTAGCTAGATCTGCCTCGGTGAGAAATCCCCAGATCCAGATCCATATCTGGATTCTTGCGTCTGGACCCCACACGTCAGTGGCACGGGGTAGCCCAGCCCTGGTACAAAGAGTTTCGGTTAGATTTTCTGGGAAAAGAAAAAAAACACAGATTCAATTATAAACTTGGGAAATCCATAACTTATTAAATATTGATCCAAAAATTACAAATGAGGGATCAAAATGTCAAGAAAAATAAGATCTATCTGTTGGTATAACTCACACATCCAACTAAGTTAGTTTGTTTGCTGTTTTGTTAAAATAATGAAAATGGCAGAAAAAGAAATGATTTTGGAAAATCAATAACTTGGTAAATAATGATCCAAAAATTAAGTTTGAACTACAAAATGTTCAGCACTTAATATACTTCATGTTTCACCTTGTTTCCAAACATGGATACTTAGTTTTCATGTTGCTAAAAATAATCTAATGAAATGGAAGATTTAAATGGATTTTTGTAAATCCACTAACTTTTATTGGTTTATCAGAAAAATGTGTGTAATATATCAAAATGTTCATAAAAAGATGTACTGTCCATTAACATCATCTGCATGCATCATTGAACAAGATTGCAGTACTGCACTTTTAGAAGTCCTGAGAAATCATTAAGTTAAATATGGGGCTTTATTTTCTCTTGTCGAATTAATTATTTTGCACCCCATTTAAATTGGTAGATTTTGTTATAATAATTTCAGTGCATTAAAATGGCATGCCATCATGTGTTTGCGCATTGCACTTGATATGCATGAGTGTTTATTGATTGTGTCTTTACGGTGTTTTTATGCATCGATAGATCGAGCAGTCGGGGTGCCACCGCAATACCCTGACGACCCGTATTACCAGCCCGTTGAACAAGGCAAGCGTAATCCCCCCTCTGAGCATGTATGCTCCTATGTTTCCGCAATTATTTTCTCCACCATAATATTGCATTCGGTTCTAAATGTCTTTTGTCTGGAGTAGAGTATCCTACTAGTTGCATTAGATACTTGTTGCCATTAACTGGATCCTTCCTAATATCCATAGGATTGAAGTGTTGGCCTGAGTTAATTATACCTGCTATGTATATGCTTACCCATGCTTAGTTAAATGCTTATTCGTCCGGTGGGTATTTCATTGTTGGAACTGTTGACGGAATGTCCGGATGTGGTGGAAAATTGTGGTGACTATAATAAACTGCTTAAAGGCAGGGATGAAAGGCCACGGGGGATGTGGTGTGTTGCCTCGTTCTCGCCGCCTAAGTGCGAGTTCTCCCCTTCGAGCCAAGACTGAGCGTGCTTCCATCGGTGGGCTATATGGACCCCCCATCGACCAACTAACTTGTGGAGGGCTAGCCGAGGGTCCTCTAGTTTGAGCTTCCATTTGCGCGTGCGTGAAGATGGTGGCCAAGACTGTAGGGGTTCGTAGCAGAAAACAATATTTTTTCTAACTATCGTAACACCGAAATACTAGCCAAGGATCTATCTATCTAGTAATGCGGTAACGGAGGTGATATCGACAACGTACCCTTGTAGACCGATAGCGGGGATTACGCTCCCGCAACAAGCGTTGTCGATGAAGACAACGAAGCCGACCTCGAGGTCGCGAAGAACTTGGCGCGACGAAGACGAAGCCGAAGGTGGCGCGACTATGACGCCCTGGCTCCACGAATGTGGCGCCTCCGAGTACTCGCACACATGCGGAGCTTGACGACGACTCCCGGGCTCTCCGATCCAGCCGAGATAGCGGAAGTAGAACTTTTGGGTGGAATCCCGCAGCACGACGGCGTACTGCGGTATAGATTTCTCACACGCGCGCTGTCCTTACGATGGGACTACACACAGCGGGAGATGGAGAGAGAGAGGAGTTGGGTGGAGGGGCATCCTCGGGCCAATAGGAATAAATCCTGAATTTATTGTCTATTTTTCTCAAAAATATGCCCCACTATTTATTATGGGAGAGGGGGTGTCCCTCTCCCTTGCTCCCCCATGTGGGACTAAAGGAGGAGGGGGGTGCGGCCGGCCAGGGCAGCCGTGGTGGCCATGGGCCCCATGTGGCCCAGCCGCACCACCCACAAAAGGGGGGTCGGCCCCCTAGTGGGCTTTCCCTCCGGGGTTTTGGCCCATTAGGTGGGCTGCCCCTTTTTTCTCCTTTTATTTATTATTAAATTAATATTTAAATATATATAATTCATAATTAAATATATTTGCGTATTATTTAATCTCCCGTGACTCCGTAACAACTTCCGGACCACTCCGAACTTCCTTCGGTCTTCCCCGGAACCCTTCCGATTCATCCGGAACTTTTCCGGATCATTTTCTCTCTCTATTTCTTTTATTCCGATAACTCCAAAACGATCTCTAAGCATCGTCAAGACCTTAATTGTGTTACCCTACGGTTCGGGAAATACTCCAGACATGGTCGAGACCCCTCGCTCGCCAATGACCGTCAGGGAGACCTGGATGCCTATGACGGCCCCTGTGCATTCCAGAATAATCGTCGTTGAACCGTTTAACATGATATGTTCATTCCTTTTGTTCTTCGATACTACCCTAGTCCGAGATACGATCGTCAACATCCTATGTTGTGTTTTATCTCGTTACCAACAAGGGTTACTTAACTCGTTCCGTGATATTATATCTCCAATGACCTAGTCATGCGCTGCACAGCTTTATAGATATAATTTCACCGAGTGGGCCCAGAGTATCTTTCCATCACACGGATGAACAAATCCCGCTCTTGATTACTCGCCTCGACCACTTCCTTAGGATACCCGAAAGTGTCACCTTTATTGTCATACTATATAAGACATGACGTTTGATGCAATCAAAGTATATTCCAGAAGTAGCGACTTGATATAATCTCACGGTCTGAGGAATAAGCTGTCACATTACTTTCCTATTGCAATGTTGAACATAGTGATACGATCCTCTTGCAATACTTTGGTGGGTAATGTCCATCACCTTATTCTACCAATAAAATGACTTCATCATCAACTGTTATGAATCAATATGACCGGGAAATCTCGATCATCCGTTGACTGATGAACTAGTTTATATAGAGGCTAACTAGGGACTATGGTTTGTTTACATACCACATGTGTATTAACAATTCCGATTAATACAGTTATAGCACGGTATAAAACTTATTTATAAACTTAATGAGATAATGCGACAAATATCTAATATTTATTTGCCTCTAGGGCATATCTCCAACAGTCTCCCACTTGCACTAGATTACAAATAAACCAGCTGCATTTTATTATTCGATCATAACCTCTTATCATATAAGTACTTTATGATAATGCTTGCTTGTGGAAGTGTTTTTCCTTTAACAGTCTGTACCATACAGAAAGCGTATATTCTTTGCGATTCATTGATTATCACCTTGTTTGATATCAATCCGTTATCTTGATAACATATTTGATGACTAAGTGGGACTACCGTTTTCCTCGCGCATACTCTGATTCATAATCAGCTAAATGTACCTGGAAATCACTTAGTTTGAGAACACGTTTTCTCTTCCAATATGTATAACTTCGCAGTATCTATATACCTATGTAGATTCTGACATTCTCTTGTCAGTCTAGTGTCTAAATAAACCTTCCTACGACATTTGGTTCTTCTAGTCACCCAGATAGATCCTTTAACACAACACTTTGTTGAGTTCACTATCTTCTATAGACTTGAAATCTTTATCCTTTGTTTTCTTAAACAATAAAGATTTTACTTGTAGTGAATTCATAAAATTCACCTTAGTACTTGTTCTTCTTATAAGAACATGGGTCACACTATGTCGATCACATAATATGGTTTTATATGATGCCACTTAATACTACGGTATAAAAGGGGCAACATATCTCACAACCACTATTATCGTGTAGAAATCCATTAAATGTTTTAACCAGATTTTTCAAGGACTTTTCCTTGATTTATTCCATTCTGACCTTTCAGAATCCAATCTAATAAAACATCTCGACCTTTTCATTTAAAACTTCCTGATCTATCTAAATAGATTACCAACGTTTTAAATCACAGATGACTTCATCGAAATTCTATAATCATATCAATCCTAATTTAACTAGTACTTCCATTATATGTCATTTACATACAAGGACATTTATTAAGCTCCCACTCAAAATGTCAATCACATCTGAGACTATTCAGCTCATCTAGCTCCCACTCAAAAACATGTCTCTTACATATTAGATTTTGGTGAGCTAATTTGACTCCCACTTAAATTATATAAACATAATTTCTTTCGATATTTTGGTCAATACAAAATCATTGATCATTTATCAATTCGAAATCCAACATACGAAGTATTAGCACTTTGCTAACAAGACTCAAGCATGTCTACATTCATGTAGTCAAACCTTTTGATTTTGTCCAAGGCATTCTTTATGACAAAATCAGCTTTATGTCCTTTCCATAGTTTCATCCTTTTCCATATGACTTTTCATATAAAGATTAAGTAACCATTTTACTTAATAAGATTCAAATAACAATTATCTTTGTAATCTTAAATGTAACTTGGGTTTTACAATTCTCAATTGTTTCTCGTATTTGGTATCATCCAATTTCTTTGTAGTTCGTGGATGTATTTCGTTCTGGCAACAAAATCTTTTAATCAAAAATATCATTTTGTGGCTTGACAAAATATTCTTGATTCGCATCATCTTTACAAAAAGCTCCTCATGAAACATCATGATCTTTTATCATCATTTTTCATTCCCTTTTGTGGAGTATTGTTTCCGAAACATATTTCGTCACATTGCTCCATAAGAATAAGGTCAATTACCTTTATTTGAGTTTTTGCACTATTCCATTAACCTTTCCCTTTGAAAATAATTTTCGCAATATACCAAGGCAGCAACACAAGTTTTGCTCTTGTTGATATTTCTGGTTCATGGAATGTACTCATACATATTATGAATATTCTACAAAGAATTATTCGTGTATAGTTCTATATTATCGTATAATCTCACAAACTACGACATTCATTATATGTTTGTCGTTTTACACGAATGTCGGATGATAAAATAATTTTCTAAAGTGGGGTGTTTTACTAACACTACTCTAAATAATATTTAACTTTTAAGAGATACTTTTAAGACCATACTTTATCAAGGTAGAGTATGATTATAATATTTACACGAATCAACATGTTTGATTTGCATTAAATAATTATAATTTGTGGAACAATATCACACAAGTCCTTTTAGGCTAAACCAAAATCTTTATCTGATCAAATCATAATAACCTGATTTTGTATCCACCTTCTTCTCTGAAATCCCTTTGATCTTTTATCAAATTATTTCGGATTAATGTCTCTCTTTAGCAAATACATTTTATTTACTTAGAGTCATTTTGAAGGCTCCGGTAATAATGATATTCACCATGTTGATTTAATTATCATCATGTATGATTTTCAATCAACCTCTTCTTATATATTGACATATCAATATTTTGAATATTTTAATCATCACGTCTCAATTAGACTTTGGCTTGATTTCAATAGATCGGAGTATCTATAAATAACGCAACATGATTAACAATTCGGTGGTGTTGTTTCTGAAAACAATATCAATATTAACTCTGGATATTTATCTTATTTTAGCATTTGCTGTTTTATAAATGTCCAATTTATTATTATCAGGATTATAACGCGAACAACTCATCTGTAACCGATACATGATCACAAGAAGAATTTATTCATAATCAAAAACAACTGGCTTGTTCCATTACAAATATGAATAACTGTATTGCAAAATGCAAAACACACTTACTAAGATCATCCTCAAAACCGATTACAAAATCTCTTATTCTAAAATACTAATCCGAAATAATAAATGCAGTGGGTAAAACGCCATTGGCCTTCAACTATCTTGCTTGCCATCACTTGTTCACCATCACATTGTCACTCTCCATATCCTTGTAAGAATTCGGCCCTGTTTTCATAAAACAGAACAAGTATCAGATACCTTTCAACAAGTATATAGAAAAACAATACATTTATAAATTTGTATATCAAATATACCGTATGGGTCGATGATCTCTGCTTCAATGGGATCCACTTTTACGCTCCTGAACTGGCTTATGAACTGGTAAAGAGTAAGTGACTCACTCTTCACAACATAGCCACGGACATGCTCCTCATAACTGGGAGGGAGGGAACGTAACACAATAGTGATCGCAAAAGCATCCGCCATCCAGTAGTCGTAGACATTCGTGAGTCTCAAATACATGTCGTACATCTTGCCCAAATGAGTTTCTAAGCAGGTGTGTTCTTCCATCTTGAGTGAAAGAAAATCATCCAGCTGCTTAAATTGCTCAATTTTTATCTTTTCTATAAAATGGGCCTTGAGTGAATCCATCATGACAATAGGTTCCATGTCTTGAAACTGTGCTTTCAATTCAGGTTCCATGTGAGTCATAGTGGTCTGAACACTTATGAAAATATCACGACGCTGGCGAAAAGCCTCATCTTCTTCTTCGCTTGCGGAATCATCTGGCGCATCTCCTAGAAATTCTTCTATTACGTAGAGTATGTTGTTGTGTGAGAGAATTCCTCTTAATTTCTCGTACCAATCGATGAAGTTGGACCCATCGGCCAAAAGTTGCCGATCTCTAAGGAAGTAACCAAAATAGAAATTGTCGCTGGGATAGAACACCATCTACATAAATAATCGCAAAGAATGAATAAGGCTAAGTTTATAAAATAATATGAGCTTAGTTTATAATCAAATTATCAAACATACTCCGCTAAGATAATTATCCCTAAAATTATCTCAACGATTACACGACCCCAATTCACTCTACCACCCCCGATCGTCACGGCCGGTGGCATAGCTGCAAAGGTGGACATCGAAATGTCGATCACAACATTCATGTGACTCATGCTCGATCTTTCGATCTTCACGTGTTTCTAGGCTATGTCTGTACATACTAGGCTCGCCAATTAAAACCTTAGTGTATTGCATGTGCAACGTGGCTTACACCACTTTATGTGAACGCAGATACGTCTGACACCCGATCGTCACGGCCTGCCTCGTAACGGAGAACTTTCAGTGGTGCACACTAAGGGAGAACACAACTTTGGTATTTTATTTAGGGATCATCCTATTATAGCTACCGTCGTATACATCTAATATATATATAAGCAATCAATAGGATATACACACAACAATACAATATCAAATAATGAAATGAAGTGCAATATGACATGGCCTTGCGCCTTGATCTCCATGATGCGCCTTGGCAGGGCTCCGAGTCCGCGGTGCCTCCTTTGCCGTTGACAAGTTAAACAATTTATAATACTTACCGTAGCCATGTCATACAAAATGCCCCGCTGCAAAATAAAGTTAGACGCTTTCTACTTTATCATTTTTGCAAATTTTACGTGGCTTCTAGGGCTTTCGTAAAAGAACCGTTTCTTACCTACGAACATAGAACCACAACATCGATTAAATAATTGTCTCTATTACACCCTTTTCAGGGCCCTCCATTGAAAATGCTAAGCCGTCTAAAGAGAGAGAGACAGACACCCGCTAGCCGCATATATGGTACAAGCCATATGTCAGTTGCGGAACCAGTCTCGCGTAAGCGTACGCGTAAGGTCGGTCCAGGCCGCTTCATCAACTCGATGCCGACAACATTAGCAAGTGCAAGCGAGAGGGTAACAATTATAGAATCGATGCCCACATTCAACATGTGTTCTAACCGTACCAGCAATACTATGCATAGATCGGCTCTGATACCACTGTAGGGGTTCGTAGCAGAAAACAATAATTTTTCTAACTATCGTAACACCGAAATACTAGCCAAGGATCTATCTATCTAGTAATGCGGTAACGGAGGTGATATCGACAACGTACCCTTGTAGACCGATAGCGGGGATTACGCTCCCGCAACAAGCGTTGTCGATGAAGACAACGAAGCCGACCTCGAGGTCGCGAAGAACTTGGCGCGACGAAGCCGAAGGTGGCGCGACGATGACGCCCTGGCTCCACGAATGTGGCGCCTCCGAGTACTCGCACACGTGCGGAGCTTGACGACGACTCCCGGGCTCTCCGATCCAGCCGAGATAGCGGAAGTAGAACTTTTGGGTGGAATCCCACAGCACGACGGCGTACTGCGGTATAGATTTCTCACACGCGCGCTGTCCTTACGATGGGACTACACACAGCGGGAGATGGAGAGAGAGAGGAGTTGGTGATGGGATTCGTAGCAGAAAACAATAATTTTTCTAACTATCGCAACACCGAAACTAGCCAGGATCTATCTATCTAGTAAGCGGTAACGGAGAAGTCATCGGAAACATACCCTTGTAGACCAATAGCGGGAATTACGCTCCCGCACAAGCGTTGCCGATGAAGACGTACGTAGCCGACCTCAAGGTCGCGGAGAACTTGGCGCGACGAAGAAGGAGACGCGGCGATGAAGAAGCTCCTAGTGCCGAACTCGTGAGAGAGCAGCACCTCCGAGTACTCGCACACGTACGGACCTTGACGATGACCTCCGTGCTCCCCGATCCAGCCGGAATAGCGGAAGCGAGAACTTTGGGTGGAATCCCGCAGCACAACGGTGCGCTGCGGTTTATAGGTCTCCCGTATACGCTGTCCAGACTTGGGACCGCGCACGTCGAGAGATGGGGAGGGAGGAATTGGACTAGGGAGAAGCCTGGGCCAACCGGAATTAATTCCTGAATTTTCTGTGTATTTTTCCAATTAATCCGGGTCCCTATTTATTGAAGGAGAGGGGTTGCACCTCTCCTCAACTAGGCAATGTGGGACTAAACAAAGGAGCAAGGGGGGGGGGGGTGCGCCGGCCTACATGGGCCCAGCCGCACCCCATGGTGGCCGGCTGGCCCCCTTGGCCCAGCCGCACCCCTCTTGTGAGGGGGAAGCTCCCCTCTTGGGCCTCAAGGCCCATCTAAGGTGAGCAGCCCCTTTTTTTCCTTTTATTTAATATTAAATTAATATAAATATATATAATTCCATAATTAATATATTTACATACTATTTAATCTCCCGTGACTCCGAAACAATTTCCGGATCACTTCCGAACTCACTTCGGTCTCCCCGGAACTCTTCCGTCTTGCCGGAACCTTTCCGAAACCTCCTATCTCTATACCTAAGCCACTCCGATGTTTCCAAAACGTTCTCCTAGCGTCGTCAAGACCTTAAGTGTGTTACCCTCGGTTCGAGAATACTCCGGACATGGTCGAGACCCTCCCGCCAATGACCGTCAGGGAGCCCTGGATGACTATGACGGCCCCGTGCATTCTAGAATAAATCATCCTTGAATCATCTTTGAACCGTTAACATGATATGGTCATTCCCTTTGTTCGTTGATACTTCCTTGTCCGAGATACGATCGTCAACATCCGATGTTGTGTTTTATCTCGTTACCGACAAGGTTGCTTTACTCGTTCCCATGAAATTATATCTCAATGACCTAGTCATACGCTGCGCAGCTTTACAGATATAATCTCACCGAGTGGGCCCAGCATATCAATCCATCACACGGATGAACAAATCCCGCTCTTGATCACTCGCCCCGACTACTTCCTTCCAATACCCGAAAGTGTCACCTTTATTGTCAGCTTATGAGGCATGACGTTTGATGCGATCAGCCGTATCTTTCAGAAGCAGCGACTTGATGTAATCTCACGGTCTAAGGAATAAGCTACCACGTTATAATCCTATTGCAGTGTTGAACTATCTGATACGATCCTAACTGCAATACTTTGGGTAATGTCCATCAAATTATTCTCCCAATAAAATGACTCCACCATCAACTGTTAATGCAATATGATCGGGAAATCACGATCATCCATTGACTGATGGACTAGTTTATCTAGAGGCTTAACTAGGGACTCTGGTTTGTTTACATACCACACGTGTATTAACAATTCCGATTAATACAGTTATAGCATGGTATAAAACTATTTATAAACTTAAAGAGATAATGCAATAAATCTTATTATTTATTTGCCTCTAGGGCATATCTCCAACAGTCTCCCACTTGCACTAGAGTACAAATACACTAGCTGCATTTTCTATACCAATCATACAACCTTATCTTTTATAAGTGTTTATGATAATGCTCGCTCGTGGAAGAGGTTTCCTTCGGCCTGAACCTTTCATAACCGTAAGTTCTTTGCAAACCATTGATATCACCTTATTTGATATCATCATGTTATCTTAATAACAAATATACATATTTGGCAACTAAGTGAGACTTTTGTTTCCCTGCGCTTACTCTGATCCAATATCAGTTAATTGCATTAAACACACTCAGTTTTAGAGAATACCTTTTCTCTACCAACTCTATGTACTTTTGCAGTATCTTTATACTTCTATATTTACCTAAGTAGATCCTGACATTCTATTGTCAGCCTAATGCCTTTTAGTTTATCCTATAACGACTTGATCCTTATTTCTTTCTGTCATTTAGGTTGATCCTTTTAACACAACATTTGTTAAACTCATCATCCTTTACAGATTTGAAATAACCACATATCCTTAGTTTCTTTTAAACTATGAAGGATAATTTTGGTTCCACTAATAATGAATCACAAATTCATCTCAGCGCTTATTCTTCTTGTAAGAATACTAATCATATCTTTTCGAGTATATAATATGGTTAATATGCTGCCACCTTATCATGGCATAGAAGTGCAGCATATTTTACAACCATGATTACTTTATCCAGATTTACAAGGACCAATTCCTCGTTACGTCTTATTCTGACACATCAGAATCTAATCTGGAAAAACACCTCGACTTCTTTAAAATGATCTATTCAAAACAGATGCTCACATTTTAAACATATATGATTTTATCGTAATTCAATAATTACTTCTAATTCATTTTCCTAGTACCTATATGTCATTTACATATAAACACCTGACTAAGCTCCCACTCAAAATGTCAATTACATTTGAGATTGTGTAACTTGTAATGCTCCCACTCAAAATGTCAAACACATTTCATATTGTGTAGCCCACAAGCTCCCACTTAACAATATGTCACTTACATATTATTCCGGTAAGCTGTCCTACTCCCACTTAAATTATACGGATATAATTTCCTTCGATATTTCGGTCATAACCGAAATCCTTGATCATGTATCAATTCGAAAATTCCAAATACGATGTATTATACTTGTTAATACAAATCCAAAAGACTTAGGCATGTCTACATCCAATGTAGTCAAAACAATTTTGATTTTGTCAAAGACATTCTTCATGACAAAATTAGCTTTATGTCCTTCTCACAGTTTCATTCTTTTCACACAACTTGTCATGTGAAAAATCAAGTAACCCTTTTACTTAATAAGATTCAAGCAACATTTACTAATACAATCTTGAATGCAACCTTTTGGATTTATGACTCTATAGTCACAATTCGAATTTGGCATCACCCCAATTTCTTTGTATTTCGTAGGTATCCCTTGTTCTAGTAACAAGCTCATTAAATCATGAAATATTAATCTGTGACCGGACAGAAAATATTCTTTAATGCCTACTATTTATAAAAAGCTCCTTGCATGAAAACACCATGATCAAATATCATCATTTTTCATTTCCATTTGTGGAGTTTTGTTGTCGGATCAAATTCCAAACAATATTTCTCTCACAAATCGAGTAAGGTCAATTACCCCTTTTAAGCTTTTCTTTATTTCATATCCTTTCTTGAAACTTGTTTTCAATGAATCACCAAGTTAGCAATACTAGTTTTGCCCTTGTTGGTGTTTACCATATGAAACATATATTCATTCCTATGAATATTTTACAAAGAACTATTTCGTACATAGTTTCGTATTATCATATAATCTATAAACCATGACACACAACTTATTGTCGTTCATACGAATTTTGGGTGAAGACTTCAAAATAGGGAGTTTACTAATTCTAACGGAAAAACCTTCTACGTGATTTCTAAAATATTAAGAGATAATTTTTAGGACTATACTTTATTCAAAATAGAGTATGATTATAATGTCTACATAAATCAACATGTTTGATATAGCATCATAATTTTGTGAACCGAATTTCACAAGTCCTTTTGTGAACCGAATTTTCACAAACCTTCATGATAAAATAAATCTTTAAAATCCTTGCTATTATAATCCAATTACAATGACTTGATTTTATATCCTCCTTTTCTATCCGAAAAATCTTTCTTGATCAAATCAAATAATTTCAGATAATTGTATCTTTTAGTAAATACTTATTATTTACTTAGACATACAACAAAGGTTTCAATAATAATTTCCACTACACAATTTAATTTAACAATCATCTTGCATGATTCAAATCAAATTTCTTCTCATATTGACTTATCAATATTTTCAATCATCATGTCTCATTAGACATCACGCATGCAAATACACAAGATCAAAGTATCCAAAATATTTGCAATGATTAAAAATTCGGTAGTGCATTTTATTATTGACTTAGGATATTTATTTTAACATTCAAATCCACTTTGCTATCAAAAAGATTAATACATGAATAACTTATTCATAATCGAAATATGATCATAAGAAAACTTTATTCATAATAAAAACAACTTGCTTGTCTCTTACAAATATGAATAACTTGTCTCATCGAATATAAGACATACTTATTACAATCACTCTCAAATTCGACTACAAAACTCTTATTCAAAACTACTAATCAAAACTTGATAACTATGGGCGTGAAACTCCTTGGCCATCAACTACTTTGCCTTGCCATCATTCCGCAGCATCATGTCGAACTCTGCAATTTTCCTGTTATATTCTGGTGCTGTTTCAATAAAACAGAACATAAGTATCAAATACTTTAATATCAACAAGTGTAAGAAATAACAATTATAACTTTGTATATCAAATATACCTTGCGTGTCATCTATTCTCCTTCGATGGGTTCCACCTCCACGTCTTTGATTTCGACCAGGAAATCATTGAAGAGGAGGAAATCACTTTAAGTATATACTCATCGACAAGCTCCTCATAGCTAGGAGGTAGAGAACGCAACACCGCCTGTATTGCAAAAGTATCCGCCATCCAGTAATCGCATGTGTTTGTGAGATCATCGTGAATGTCAAACATCTTACACAAATGTGTCTCCAAGCAGGTATGTTCTTCCATCTTGAGTGAAAGAAACTTGTCCAGCTGCTTGTACTGCTCATGCTTCATTCGGTTCAAGAACCGAACTTTAAGAGCACCTATCATCACAGCGGGTTCCATATGGCGAAACTCATTTTTCAGCTCATGATCCATGCAGACATACATCGTGATCTGAACACTTCTCCAATCTCACGACGCTGACGAAAATCCTCTTTCGCCTCTGCACTTGCGGAGTCTCCTGGTTTATCTCCTAACAATTCTCCTATCACGTAAGAAATGTCGTTCTGGTAGAGGACGTCTTTCAGGTTTCTGTACCACGTCATGAAGTTGGATCCATCGTTCCGGAGACTTTCTTTTCTAATAAAATGGTTGAACTCAAGACTTTCTTCCTTAGGATAAGGCATGATCTACAGATAATTTGCAAAGACTAGGTAAGGCTAAGTTTATAAAATTATGAGTTTATTTTATAATCACATTATCAAAATACACTCCACTAAGAAATTCATCCCAAACAAAATAACTTAGTGATTACACGATCCTAATCCATTACTACCCCCATCGATCAGGCGGATAGAATAATTTCAAAGGTAGGCAACGAATTACCAATCGCAACAATCATGCGACTCATGCTCGATCTTTCGATCTTCCCGTGTTCCGAGGCTATGTCTGTACATACTAGGCTCGCCAATCTGACCTTAGTGTATCTGCGTGTGCAACGTGGCTTACACCCACTGTATGCGAACGAAGAGACGAGTGTAACCGAAAGCGACCGAAACCGCGAGCGGTGTACCCCGTAACGTAGAACTTTATTGGTGGTGCACACTAAGGGCGAACACAATTTTGGCATTAATTTGGGATCATCCTAATATTGCTACCGTTGTATATATACTTAATATATAAGCAATCAAATAGGATGCACACACAACAAACAATATCAAAATAATGTAATGAAGTGCGATATGACATGGCCTCGCGCCTTGGCCTTCATGGCGCGCCACCTGGCAATGCTCCGAGTCTACGGTGCCACCTTTTTGCCTCCGATAACATAAAACTTACCGTGACCATGTCATATTAAATATCCCCGTATAGGTCTCCCGTATACGCTGTCCAGACTTGGGACCGCGCACGTCGAGAGATGGGGAGGGAGGAATTGGACTAGGGAGAAGCCTGGGCCAACCGGAATTAATTCCTGAATTTTCTGTGTATTTTCTGAATTAATTCGGGTCCCTATTTATTGAAGGAGAGGGGTTGCACCTCTCCTCAACTAGGCAATGTGGGACTAAACAAAGGAGCAAGGGGGGAGGGGGGTGCGGCGGCCTACATGGGCCCAGCCACACCCCATGGTGGCCGGCTGGCCCCCTTGGCCCAGCCGCACCCCTCTTGTGAGGGGGAAGCTCCCCTCTTGGGCCTCAAGGCCCATCTAAGGTGAGCAGCCCCTTTTTTCCTTTTATTTAATATTAAATTAATATAAATATATATAATTCCATAATTAATATATTTACATACTATTTAATCTCCCATGACTCCTAAACAATTTCCGGATCACTCCGAACTCACTTCGGTCTCCCCGGAACTCTTCCGGTCTTCCCCGGAACTCTTCCGTTCTTGCCGGAACTTTTCCGAAACCTCCTATCTCTATACCTAAGCCACTCCGATGTTTCCAAAACGTTCTCCTAGCGTCGTCAAGACCTTAAGTGTGTTACCCTCAGTTCGGGAACACTCCAGACATGGTCGAGACCCTCTCGCCAATGACCGTCAGGGAGCCCTGGATGACTATGACGGCCCCTGTGCATTCTAGAATAAATCACCTCTGAATTATCTGTGAACCGTTAACATGATATGGTCATTCCCTTTGTTCGTTGATACTTCCTTGTCCGAGATACGATCGTCAACATCCGATGTTATGTTTTATCTCGTTACCGACAAGGTTGCTTTACTCGTTCCCATGAAATTATATCTTCAATGACCTAGTCATACGCTGCGCAGCTTTACAGATATAATCTCACCGAGTGGGCCCAGCATATCAATCCATCACACGGATGAAAAAATCCCGCTCTTGATCACTCGCCCCGTCTACTTCCTTCCAATACCCGAAAGTGTAACCTTTATTGTCAGCTGATGAGGCATGACGTTTGATGCGATCAGCCGTATCTTTCAGAAGCAGCGACTTGATGTAATCTCACGGTCTAAGGAATAAGCTACCACGTTATAATCCAATTGCAGTGTTGAACTATGTGATACGATCCTAACTACAATATTTTGGGTAATGTCCATCAAATTATTCTCCCAATAAAATGACTCCACCATCAACTGTTAATGCAATATGATCGGGAAATCATGATCATCCATTGACTGATGGACTAGTTTATCTAGAGGCTTAACTAGGGACTCTGGTTTGTTTACATACCATACGTGTATTAACAATTCCGATTAATACAGTTATAGCATGGTACAAAACTATTTATAAACTTAAAGAGATAATGCAATAAATCTTATTATTTATTTGCCTCTAGGGCATATCTCCAACAGTTGGGTGGAGGGGCATCCTCGGGCCAATAGGAATAAATCCTGAATTTATTGTCTATTTTTCTCAAAAATATGCCCCACTATTTATTATGGGAGAGGGGGTGTCCCTCTCCCTTGCTCCCCCATGTGGGACTAAAGGAGGAGGGGGGTGCGGCCGGCCAGGGCAGCCGTGGTGGCCATGGGCCCCATGTGGCCCAGCCGCACCACCCACAAAAGGGGGGTCGGCCCCCTTAGTGGGCTTTCCCTCCGGGGTTTTGGCCCATTAGGTGGGCTGCCCCCTTTTTTCTCCTTTTATTTATTATTAAATTAATATTTAAATATATATAATTCATAATTAAATATATTTGCGTATTATTTAATCTCCGTTACTCCGCAACAACTTCTGGACCACTCCGAACTTCCTTCGGTCTTCCCCGGAACCCTTCCGATTCATCCGGAACTTTTCCGGATCATTTTCTCTCTCTATTTCTTTTATTCCGATAACTCCAAAACGATCTCTAAGCATCGTCAAGACCTTAAGTGTGTTACCCTACGGTTCGGCAAATACTCCAGACATGGTCGAGACCCTCGCTCGCCAATGACCGTCAGGGAGACCTGGATGCCTATGACGGCCCCTGTGCATTCCAGAATAATCGTCGTTGAACCGTTTAACATATATGTTCATTCCTTTTGTTCTTCGATACTACCCTAGTCCGAGATACGATCGTCAACATCCTATGTTGTGTTTTATCTCGTTACCAACAAGGGTTACTTAACTCGTTCCGTGATATTATATCTCCAATGACCTAGTCATGCGCTGCGCAGCTTTATAGATATAATTTCACCGAGTGGGCCCAGAGTATCTTTCCATCACACGGATGAACAAATCCCGCTCTTGATTACTCGCCTCGACCACTTCCTTAGGATACCCGAAAGTGTCACCTTTATTGTCATACTATATAAGACATGACGTTTGATGCAATCAAAGTATATTCCAGAAGTAGCGACTTGATATAATCTCACGGTCTGAGGAATAAGCTGTCACATTACTTTCCTATTGCAATGTTGAACATAGTGATACGATCCTCTTGCAATACTTTGGTGGGTAATGTCCATCACCTTATTCTACCAATAAAATGACTTCATCATCAACTGTTATGAATCAATATGACTGGGAAATCTCGATCATCCGTTGACTGATGAACTAGTTTATATAGAGGCTAACTAGGGACTCTGGTTTGTTTACATACCACACGTGTATTAACAATTCCGATTAATACAGTTATAGCACGGTATAAAACTTATGTATAAACTTAATGAGATAATGCGACAAATATCTAATATTTATTTGCCTCTAGGGCATATCTCCAACAAGGACTGGGATGAGGATGGTGGTGTTTAGGAAAATGAGTGGCCGCGGGGCAGGGTGTTGGAGGCACTGAACCTGTCCTTCCGCCACTGATGATCCTGGGTTAGTCTCAAGCAAGGTAAAGGTTGTAACCGCTCCCACTCAGCCGGCTTTCCCCGGAAGAGAGCTAATTGCGTAGGCAATGAGCCGGACGGTACCGGTGGTTAAAAACAGTACACCCCTGCAGGGTAAATCTTTTCGAAAAGTCGTGTCCGCGGTTATGGACGACTTGGTGCCGTATTCAGAGACCATAGAAAACTTGAACGGAATGATTAAAACCTGAGTACTAAAGGTACTACCAAGAATGCAAGGTTGACTTCCTCGAGGGTGATTCGGGGAGGTGCCTTGGTAGACAGGTGGAGTGATTGATGGTGGTTGTTGATGAAGTTGACCCAAACAAAAGAGTTTACTTCTTATCCCCTTTGAAAATATTCTGGTTAGTTGATGCCAGATGTCTTTTATAAAGAAAACCAGCTTTATGCAAAACAGCCATAAAACCTTTGAAAGCCAATCATCGAGCTAGTAGCTCTAGTAATCTTGCAGAGTTCGTCGAACTCAACGTTGCTTTGTTGATTTTCAGTGGAGGACTTCACCGACACTGAAGGTGGGTTCTATGTGGACGTCGACGAGTAGTCTGGAGTTCCCAGGTGGCAGCTTGGGACATCCCGGAACAGCTGGCGCTGGAATGTTTATCTATAGGCCTCTTAGGCCATAATTTTGGATCTTGTTGTTTAGAACAACTTATTTCGCTTCCGCATGATGTACTGTTGGGTCTGTGACCTCTGGTTGTAATATTTGCTATCTTTCTCTATTATAAGAGTTGAACTATAATGCTTTGAGTCGTAGAGTCTGTGATGTGCCAGTTGTTCCACAAGTCTTGATCTCTCTATTATGCATTGATAGTTGTGCCTGTGTTAGGGCATCAATCGGGGTGTTGCGTTGCCGATGATCCATTCCGAGCAACGCCTGCCAAAGGTTTTGGCCGGGGAGTGGTAAACCCGTAACCTCCGGTTGTATCGCCTAACCGGTGACACACAACATCTTTGTATAGTTCTGCGGTCGGGGCGTCACAAGTTGGTATCAGAACAGGACTGCCTGTAGGAAACCCTTCTACCGGTCGTCGTTGAGTCTAGTGTTTGTGAAAATATTTTTAACATAAAAATGAGTTGTGAAAACCATCTTAGGATTCTTTTTACTCCTTATCTGGTTACATTCTAATCTCGGAGCAATCTTACCTCGATTTGAGTTAAAAGTTTGTCTTCTCATCTGTTACCTCAAAACCTTAGGATCACGGGGTTGGGTTCTACCTTTAGTGTTATGTGTCAGGTTGCTCCCGCTGCGCTACAATCCGATATCAACTCAGATGTTTATGAACCATGTTATTCTTATCGAGTCTAATCACTTATTCCTTCTCTGGGTTTTAACCGTGGTCTTGAACCGAAGGTCCCGGATTGTGCTGTGATTCTGGTATGTTGAATTGTGTGGGTTGTTACCCATGTGATCGTTATGCCATTTATGATTCTCGGCACATGAAGCTGACCTTTAACCCAAGTCCTTTATGTGGTCAGTGAGGTAATGTTTCACCATTTACCACACCTCAGCTGGCTATGTAACTTCAGCTCTCCCTTAGCCTTGTTTTATGTTCTGTCTTGGAACCATCGGGGTTACGACCAAGATTCCCCTAGCGAATCTCCCAACTATGTTCGTGACTCTGCTGCATCTCTCCTTTTTGGGCATGGTTAACATAATTGAGTAATAACCGGTGCATCTACAACATCTTAGGATTCTCCTAGGCTTGTTTCTTTTTGTTTAGCTGCTTTACGATCTTGTCAGTCGGTGGGCAATTGAGTGGTAATCGTGCATTGGGTGTTCTGATGCATTTCACTCTTGTGGTCTGTCAAGACTTTCCACTTCGTCTTGTTAGGAGAAACAAACTCCAGTATCATGTCCATTTCTCGGACTAGGTCAAAGTTTTGTAGTCCGCAGATTAAGAGGTTTATTTTA
Source organism: Poa pratensis (assembly GCA_947311845.1). Classification (NCBI taxonomy): domain Eukaryota; kingdom Viridiplantae; phylum Streptophyta; class Magnoliopsida; order Poales; family Poaceae; genus Poa; species Poa pratensis. The sequence continues at coordinate 3,718,590 of CAMZMU010000063.1, forward strand.
GTCTCTGTTTTTGTTCCATCTTAGAGTACCACGACATCTTGGTATAAAGAGTGTGCAATCGTGCTAAGTATCATGATCTTCTTGATGAAGTGATGCTCTCACATTTCGTTACTCTTCGTTTTCTAAGTGACTTGTTAATCGAGAATGGTAAGACGTGAGCAATGATATGGCTATCGGATATTCTCAGCAGCTCTTGCTGCGCTGAAATCTAGGGACATCCTTTGTCCTTCTTATCATGATTGGTTAGCCGATCAATAAGATGAATTTGACTGTGTTACCAAGTTCGTTTTTGCTGGTGCCCTTCCTCGGTCAAAGAGCTAGGTTCGTGCCAAAGCTCCCAAGACCACCTCGTTTTGCCTTGAAAGATATGATTCTCTCTCAAACTCAAGACATACCGGTGGATCATGATATTCTGGAGGTCTTTCCAGAAGTATCGCCAGGTTGTCATCTGACTGTGATGTTGAGCGTATGAGTAAGCTGGTTCTCTGAACAACTCCTTTCTCCAAGAAAATTGTGCTGGATGTCCTGAATTATTCGGTTGAGCTTAAAACAACTTGGAGAGTTAAAAAAATAAAAGCTCTATCTGATATAGTTCCTTCTCAATGGGATGTCTAGTTTTACGTGTCGAAGCAAGGTGGTATCTCCTTTGAGGATATGCTATCCTACAAATCTTTTGATTTGAATTGGGCTATTGTCAAATCAAACTCAGGCTAACCTACTGAAGGTGTTAGTCTGACCAATACTTATGCCCGTTCATGCAACATTTGAGTCTACCGTCTTGGAGTATCTGGATAAGTTTGTTGTTGAGCCCATCAACGACCTTCTTATTCTCTCCATGTTTGAGGAGATTCATATTGGATATTGGGCGTTAGCATTGGAAACTTGTTAGAACTAACTTTGTGTCATCACAAGGAATGTGTTCCGGAAGTTAGAAGTGACCTTCTCTGGTTCACGTGCAATTGCTGAAAGATGTCGCCGTGGATCTGAGTAAATTGTCTATTTTCCTCAGAATCATTTCAACTCGATCATGCATGTGTAGAATATTCTCGAAATGGTATGTTGTTACCTCCATTCCTTCAGAATTTCATCTATGCATCCAAGCCACTGATTGAATTGTTCCAGAAAGAGAACAAGTCTGAGAACTTCTCTTGTCTTCGTTGGTGTCTCCCAAAATAGACTCAATAGTGTATTGTTGCAATTAATTCGAGTAGGTGCAGTTGTCCTCTGACAAGTTGCTAACACGTGAGTTCCGCAATCTCGTTCCTCCTTTAGAGTTTGACATTGTAGTCCAGCTCTTGGGGTCTTAGCAACTGTAATCCGTTGGTATGCTTTGCAAGGACTTCCTATTCATACATCCGCAGTCTGAAGTATCTCTACACCTAACCAGATCTGAATCGCAATCAGAAACGACGGTTGGTGATCCTCAAGAAACTTGTCCTCGATGTCTAGGACACCAAGAAGTTTTCCCGATACTAACTTTCTCGGAGTTTCTAAAAGTTCTCTCGGTCCATCTTCTCGACCCTTCCCCTGTGGTTCAAAAGGTTCATCGGCGAGGACTGTTCTACTCAAGCCGTCTAGGTTAAGTCACCTCTTCATCTGTTGGAATCTTGTTTTAACATTCTTCCTCAGAAAATTCAGGGCCTTGTGCAAAATTCATATTCTCAGTCTTTTGAGGAGCAGTTGCCTACCAGCTGGAAACTCCTTATCAATCTCCCGTCAACCGCAGGTGTCTCCTAACTGTCAATTCAAGGAATGCTTGAAGTCTCATCCTAAGATTCTACTGGAAGGTACTCGGTCGTTGTATCTTCACAAGGATCCATCCTTCTAGAGAGGTTTCCTTCTTTCCTATGGTGTAACCGGATGATGACCTCGAAGTGAAGCCGATGACGCTCTTCATGATGCCCTCGATCAACCTCATCAAGAAGAAAGGCACCTGACGCGAGAAGATCGTGGAGTACCTTGTAAACCGTTTCCCTCTTTCCTACTCTAAGAATCTCGGGACGAGATTCCTGTAAGGGGGGTAGAATTGTAACAGCCCAAAAATTTGTGAGCCTAAAATGTGAACAAAATTTCCACTTTTTGTGTTCCATTGCATCATGGCATCCTTAATAAAAATGCTCAAGAGAAAATATAAAATTGGGAAACCTCAGATGTGAATTGTTCATCTCCAAATTCAAATCAATGAAAGCATTCAAAGTTGCAAAACAAAAATACTTTGACATCCTATATTTGTCAAGGAAGTTCCAAGAGTTCAAAAATAATATTTTGAACTTGCTTTAAAATGTCTAAAGGATTATAAATTTGTAATTGACAAAAATACCCTAACCAAACCCTATGAACAAAAGTTGTTCAAAACATTTTATTTTGAACCACCAATTTTTGTGCAGCTTCTACAGGATATGGGGAGGCTGCACAAATTTTTTCCAGATTTTTGTAAAATGTTTAAGTGCTTCCATTAAATCACTGAAAGTACTGGAAATAAAAGAAGCAGAAAAGAGGAAAAGAGCAAGGGGTTTTTTGCAAAATCGCCGTCTTCTCTGTAGCTCCAGTGCGAGCAGCATGGCGGCATGGCCGACCCCGCCGCGGCGCCCGCGCGCCTCCTGCCGCGTCGAAGGGGATAAGAAGGCCCCCCACGATGCCCTGCCCTCTCCCTCACCTCACTTCTGCCAGATATTTTCGCTCCCCCCTCTTCTCCTTTTCTCTGCCATGGCCGCGCCTAGGCGAAGCTTCGCCGCCACATCGCCGCCATTCTAGGTCGCTAGGAGCAGATCGAGCAGGCGCAACGTCTTCGCCTCGTCCACTTCTTCCTCTCCGTGCAAGGAATCGAGCAGGGGAGCTGTGAATCGAGCGCACGAGTTCTTCTTCTTCCTCTCCGGCCGACGCACTCCGAGCAAGCTCGCCGCCACCTCCGACCACCGCAGCTCCAACGGAACGCATCCACGCATCTAGGGTGAGCAGAGCAACCTCCTGGACATCTCCGTTCATCCCAGATCGCTGTAGTTCGTCGGTTCGCCGTTAGCCGTAGACCGCCGCGGCCGGAGCTCACCATCGTCGCCGACTCCGGTGACCACTTGGTCCTTCGCGTCGCCACGGTGCAGCCCACACCCGTACGCGCCTAATGCGAGTAGGAATAGGGACCAGTTCGAGCCCAGCGCGACGCAACCGTGCGGGTCACCGCCGGTGGTCACCGCGGCCGCGCGCGACGTCGCCGTGCACCGCACCACCTTATATTGGTGCGGACGCTTATACTAACAGGAAGCGCGAGCCATTTTTCCATCTTCTTGCACACACTGACAGGTGGAGCCCACCAGTCAGTGGCTCAGCACCCACCGCGCGTCCAGTCAGCGCCAGCATGGCGCTAGGGCCCGCATGGCAGTGACCCTAGCTAGATCTGCCTCGGTGAGAAATCCCCAGATCCAGAACTGGATTCTTGCGTCTGGGCCCCACACGTCAGTGGCACGGGGTAGCCCAGCCCTGGTACAAAGATTTTCGGTTAGATTTTCTGGGAAAAGAAAAGAAAAGACAGATTCAATTATAAACTTGGGAAATCCATAACTTATTAAATATTGATCCAAAAATTACAAATGAGGTATCAAAATGTCAAAAAAAAAAAGATCTATCTGTTGGTATAACTCACACATCCAACTAAGTTAGTGTGTTTGCTATTTTGTTAAAATAATGAAAATGGCAGAAAAAGAAATGATTTTGGAAAATCAATAACTTGGTAAATAATGATCCAGAAAATTAAGTTTGAAGTATCAAAATGTTCAGCACTTAATATACTTCATGTTTCACCTTGTTTCCAAACATGGATACTTAGTTTTCATGTTGCTAAAAATAATCTAATGAAATGGAAGATTTAAATGGATTTTTGTAAATCCACTAAGTTTTATTGGTTTATCAGAGAAATGTGTGTAATATATCAAAATGTTCATAAAAAGATGTACTGTCCATTAACATCATCTCCATGCATCATTGAACAAGATTGCAGTACTGCACTTTTAGAAGTCCTGAGAAATCATTAAGTTAAATATGGGGCTTTATTTTCTCTTGTCGAATTAATTATTTTGCACCCCATTTAAATTGGTAGATTTTGTTATAATAATTTCAGTGCATAAAATGGCATGCCATCATGTGTTTGCGCATTGCACTTGATATGCATGAGTGTTTATTGATTGTGTCTTTCCGGTGTTTTTATGCATCGATTGATCGAGTAGTCGGGGTGCCACCGCAATACCCTGACGACCCGTATTACCAGCCCGTTGAACAAGGCAAGCGTAATCCCCCCTCTGAGCATGTCTGCTCCTATGTTTCCGCAATTATTTTCTCCACCATAATATTGCATTCGGTTCTAAATGTCTTTTGCCTGGAGTAGAGTATCCTACTAGTTGCATTAGATACCTGTTGCCATTACCTGGATCCTTCCTAATATCCATAGGATTGAAGTGTTGGCCTGAGTTAATTATACCTGCTATGTATATGCTTAGCCATGCTTAGTTAAATGCTTATTCGTCCGGTGGGTATTTCATTGTTGGAACTGTTGACGGAATGTCCGGATGTGGTGGAAAATTGTGGTGACTATAATAAACTGCTTAAAGGCGGGGATGTGAGGCCACGGGGGATGTGGTGTGTTGTCTCGTTCTCGCCGCCTAAGTGCGAGTTCTCCCCTCGAGCCAAGACTGAGCGTGCTTCCATCGGTGGGCTATATGGACCCCCATCGACCAACTAACTTGTGGAGGGCTAACCGAGGGTCCTCTAGTTTGAGCTTCCATTTGAGCGTGCGTGAAGATGGTGGCCAGGACTGGGATGAGGATGGTGGTGTTTAGGAAAATGAGTGGCCGCGGGGCAGGGTGTTGGAGGCACTGAACCTGTCCTTCCGCCACTGATGATCCTGGGTTAGTCTCAAGCAAGGTAAAGGTTGTAACCGCTCCCACTCAGCCGGCTTTCCCCGGAAGAGAGCTAATTGCGTAGGCAATGAGCCGGACGGTACCGGTGGTTAAACACAGTACACCCCTGTAGGGTAAATCTTTTCGAAAAGTCGTGTCCGCGGTAATGGACGACTTGGTGCCGGATTCAGAGACCATAGAAAAATTGAACGGAATGATTAAAACATGAGTACTAAAGGTACTACCAAGAATGCAAGGTTGACTTCCTCGAGGGTGATTCGGGGAGGTGCCTTGGTGGACAGGTGGAGTGATTGATGGTGGTTGTTGATGAAGTTGACCCAAACAAAAGAGTTTACTTCTTATCCCCTTTGAAAATATTCTGGTTAGTCGATGCCAGATGTCTTTTATAAAGAAAACTAGCTTTATACAAAACAGCCATAAAACCTTTGAAAGCCAATCATCGAGCTAGTAGCTCTAGTAATCTTGCAGAGTTCGTCGAACTCAACATTGCTTTGTTGATTTTCAGTGGAGGACTTCACCGACACTGAAGGTGGGTTCTATGTGGACGTCGACGAGTAGTCTGAGGTTCCCAGGTGGCAGCTTGGGACATCCCGGAACAGCTGGCACTGGAATGTTTATCTATAGGCCTCTTAGGCCATAATTTTGGATCTTGTTGTTTAGAACAACTTATTTCGCTTCCGCATGATGTACTGTTGGGTCTGTGACCTCTGGTTGTAATATTTGCTATCTTTCTCTATTATAAGAGTTGAACTATAATGCTTTGAGTCGTAGAGTCTGTGATGTGCCAGTTGTTCCACAAGTCTTGATCTCTCTATTATGCATTGATAGTTGTGCCTGCGTTAGGGCATCAATCGGGGTGTTGCGTTGCCGATGATCCATTCCGAGCAACGCCTGCCAAAGGTTTTGGCCGGGGAGTGGTAAACCCGTAACCTCCGGTTGTATCGCCTAACCGGTGACACACAGCATCTTTGTATAGTTCTGCGGTCGGGGCGCCCCAGCCTACTAGGAATGCCAAAATGACAGTTTTCGTAGACTCGGGGTGGGTGTTCTCTCCCAAACTGAAAATAGCAGCTGTTGCATGAGCTCCTGCAACTATGGAGATGGCAGGAGCTCGTGTGGTGCAACAAAAAGGGGTGGGAGAAATTTAGTCACCACTGTTGATTTCCCTTATTTACATCCTCCACTCTCACCTTCCAATTTAATTTAGATCACCATACCCCCAAATTGATCTCTCTTATTCGTTCGAAGGTGGGAGGGGGGTCTACTACCAGCTTTACTCAAGTTGTCCTCTTCATCTTCCACATGTATCGATGGTTGCATGTAACCAATCTCTCAACCTTGATAGGGTAGATATGTGAGTACGTGATAATCGAAATCTAGATAAAACTTATGATGCTATGTTACTTGTTATAGATCACAAAAAGTGTGTTGTGGTAGGTGGAAGGCAAGGGCGGCATTATTTAATGCCAGGGTGGTGGGTGCGGGCATATATTACTACGTCGTGGATTTTAAGTGACCTTTACAGTGGGTCTGACGCGGAAGGCTGGTCAAGCTTGTCTCGCTGACCGATGAGCCCCACCAATGTCATGTGTTTGGCCTCGTGGTTTCTTTTATGTTGAAATCCACATCCCTACTCTCCCACCTCTCCCCAGTTCCTCTTCACCCTCTCTCCATGCGAAAGCTTCAGCGTGCGGAGGTAGGCATCTGAGAGAGTTAGACCGTGCGCGATAGATCAAGAGCTCGATTGCGAGATGCTGGGACATGTACATTTTGGGGTTTATTAATTTCGATTTCATCACACACATTTCTTGTTTTCCGATCGACATATAGGTTTTCACATTTTGGGATTCCCTGATCTTACACATGTACATGGTTATTAATATTCGATCATCGACCTTCATATCGGATTTCCACACCTCCACAAAGTCGCTATGTGTAATTTCCGTAGCAAATTTAGGAGTCGGCTTCTCAAGAAAGGTGGGATGAAAGCCTAGGCACGATCCGTAGGAGCTTATGGGCTCATAAGTTGACGAAAATAGGCCATAACCCCGCTATATTAATATATATATAGCAACCACCTGATACACCAACACGAGTCTCAAAACGAATGAAATGTTGCGACAACGACAAACACACACCCAAAGGAAAAAAAGAAACAAAATGGAGACACAGACGGATTGACTGAGCGATGGTGACCCGGAACCGCTGTGCCCTCCGAAGAAGTACCACCACACTCTTAGCACCGAATTATCAACTACCAAGCAGCACCTTCAAGAAGGAAAGTGCACGCTGCCGCCCGGACCAACACACTGGTCCTAGGGTTTCCCCCGGCACACCGAGGGAAGCGGACGCAGGGTAGCCACGAAGAAGGGATGATGCCACCCAAAGGCGGTGCCGCGTCGGTGTCGGCTGAGCCAATAAGGATTTCTCCTGAGCAAACCCTATCCACAACCCGAGACGATTCGTAGCACACAACCCCGCAAGGATGAGGCCTCGACACCACCAGACTAACCACCCACCAACATGCGCCAGCACGGTCACGAAGCCGCCATCGTCGTCTCCCGAAGTAGCCGTCACTGGGTCTGCAAAACAGAGGCAAGAGTAGCTTGTACCGGGGTTACCAGTACCGCGGCCGCACGGGAGGGAACTGCCTCCACCGCCGAGGGCGGTAGTCGACCGGATGCGGCGGATAACACACCAGTCCCAGTTAGGTCCGGCCGGGCCAACCAGGCCCGTAAAGCCCCCAGGAGGCACACTTGTCTCAATAAGGTCCGGTCGGGCCCAGATCAGGCCCGTAAAGCCCGCCGCCATGTTGCAAGAGGCCGGCCACCGTCGCCGCTATCCCCTTCACCATCTATCTTGTCGTCATCTGCAGAGCAAACGGTCGGGCAGGCCAGCCCGCCCCGACACATATGGGGCCCGATGGGCTCAGATCTGGGCCGCTGTCGGCACCACCTCTAACACACCGCCCCGCAGCTCACCACCAGCCGCCGGATTGCCACCCCCAGCCAGATCTGGGTCGCCGCCACCCTAGGTTCCACCGCCGCCAGAGGAGAACCGCCCCGTGGAGCCTTCTACGTTCCCGGAAGAGAACACCCGCCGTCGCCGGCCCCTGCCCGAGCCGCGCCGACAACGGCGGGAGAGGTGGAACGGACGCGGGGCAGGGAAGGTCCTCGACCTAGAGAGGAGACCTGCAGCGGGGTCGGGCGTGGTGCCGGCGGCGGGGCGGGCGGCGTTGGAACCCTAGGGGTCGGGGTCGGGAAGGTTCCTTCACATCTCGTAAGTTCGGCTTGTGGTTTAGTTGGTCATTAAAGTGGACGAAAGTCTGGCCTGCTTTTGCGCTTGGGCTAATCTAAAATCAACCCGTAGTAGGTGGTGAGCCTCTGCCTCTCCTCCTATCTAGGTGGTCAACCAGATAGTCCTCCTTAATGTTTTCTTTCTTACCTTAAAGTGCTCTTTTTTAATTTTCCTCCGTCATCGTCCATCCATCTTAAAAGTAAAAACCTTTCACCGCTTTCACCATACAACTTATGTCCCAAAATATAAAATGTTTTGGTAGGCGACTGAGTTAGAGTATCTTCACCGGCACTCCAAAACACCCCCTAAAAATGATTTAGGTTGTCGGACACACAAAAAACAGCCACACTAGGGCCTCTATACTGGGCGAGACATAAAAAGTGCCTGGTAGCCCCCAAGCTCACCCAAATTTTCGCGCTCTTTAGGGGCTGCCGGACACCATCCGGAAAAGGCTGCATGTGTGGCTAGCCCACGGTGCAGTGACACAAGTCAAGATTCCTCTCTGTCACACATATTTCTACCACGCCAGCGCCGAGACAACGCCACGCCACGGTCCGTAAACGACGCTCATGCAGGAGGGGAGGACTTGAAGCTCATCGTTTTTGCGGGTAAAAGGGGATATATTAAGCATCAAGGGTTACATTGAGGTCCTGCTGTAGAGCCTGAACAACACAGGTTAATTTGACAGACCCATCACGGGTTAATTTGACCCAGCGTGGCGGTGCTTTCGTCCAGCTTTTATCAGGAGGTTTCGTCGGACGATCAGACACATTTGGAGTGTGTTCCAGTTCTCAGCACCAAACCAATATATTCAACTTTGCCGAGGTAACTTCTTAAACCGACGAACTTGCTAGTGGGTGCAGATGCCACCTTCGACACTTCCAGTTGAGCTTCAATTCTGGAGAAGCAGAATGAAAAGCCTCATGCCAAGTTAGCTTCCATTCCCGACTTGACGACTGTTCAACACACGAGGAGACAGATGAAAGGGTCAGGAGATTGTTTAACAATTCGGTATAGAAAATCGCAGATTCCCACTGCACATCAGTGTTTCAGACATACTACTTTCTTAAACTTGGTCCAACAAAACTAACAACTACAGGCTGACAAAGTCGCGCAGCATGAAACTAATGAGAGATTCCATGGAAAGCTACTTATTACAGTGACATACAGAATAGGAACTAAACTCCTTTTCGCAAAACCAAGAGCAAGCCACGGCTGTATTATCGATTAGTTTCATGAGCAAATTACAGATTTCACTTGGAACCTTTTAAAATCCACAGCGATATACAAGCAAAGACATATACATAAACGGAAAGCACACACACTTGGTCAATCATTGATTGTTACGAACAACAATGCTCGTAGGTCAAAGTGCTCTTGTTTGTGCTCATCCCACACACGTACACCTGTTTTGTCACACAAATGTAGATGTTCTTCAACTAGTGGCCTCAGGTACACATCGATGTCGTTGCCAGGTTGCTTTGGGCCTTGGATGAGCACCGGCATCATAATAAACTTACTCTTCATGCATAACCAGGGAGGAAGGTTGTAGATACATAGAGTAACAGGGCAAGTGCTGTGACTACTGCTATGCTCCCCGAAAAGATTCAGACCATCCGTACTTAAAGCAAACCTTAAGTTTCTTGCGTCACTTGCAAACTCGGAGAATTCTCTATCGATTGCTCTCCACTGGGACCCATCGGCAGAGTGTCTCAACATATTGTCTACCTTACGGTCTTCTTTGTGCCATCGCAACAACTTTGCATGGTCTCTGTTTCTGAAAAGACGTTTCAAGCGTGGTATTATAAGAGCATACCACATAACCTTGGCAGGGATTTTCTTCTTGGGACGTTCGCCCTCAACATCACCAGGGTCATCTCGCCTGATCTTATACCGTGACGCGTGACATACAGGGCATGCATCCAACTTCTCGTACTCCGTGTCATGGTAGAGGATGCAGTCATTAGGACATGCATGTATCTTCTAGATTTCTAATCCTAAAGGGCAGACTACCTGTTTTGCTTCATACGTAGTGCTGGGCAATTCGTTATCCTTCGGAAGCATCTTCTTTTGGATTTTTAGTGACTCCGTGAATCCCTTGTCAGATACACCATTCTTTGCCTTCCATTGCAGCAATTCCAATGTGGTACCCAACTTTTTTGCCCTGCATCACAAGTTGGGTATAGCAATTTCTTGTGATCCTCTAGCATGCGGTCGAACTTGATCTTCTCCTTTTCACTTTCGCATTCTCTTTGTGCGTCACGAATGGCCTGACCAAGATCATCCGCGGGCTCCTCCTCTGCCCCTACCTCTTCTTCAGCGGGCTCCTCCTCTGCCCCTACCTCTTCTTCAGCTTCCCCCATTGCAGTATCATTGAAGGCACCATATTCAGCAAAAATGTCATCATCGCCCCATTGTTCTTCTTCACCTTCTTCCATTACAACTCCGGTTTCTCCGTGCTTCATCCAACAAATATAGTTTGGCATGAAACCCGACTTGAACAAGTGTGAATGAAGAGTCTTTGAGTTAGCATATTCCATCGTATTCTTACATATGGTACATGGGCAGCACATGAAACCATCGCGTTTGTTTGCCTCGGCCGCACGTAACAAAGAATGCACGTCGTCCATGAACTCTTGGGAGCGACGATCAGCATTGTACATCCAATGCCGACTCATCTGCATTATATGACATAAATACCGTATTAAAACCTAGAACATAATTAGTTAATTATACAACATGCATACCACCACAAAAGCTATAAATTTAAGAAAGCCTCGCTACAATGTAGACAATCCCAACTACCACTAAAAACACTAAAGCTAAAATGCACTTCAGCAGCACAAGGATTTCGCGACCAATCCCAACTAAAACAGACAGATCCCCCGTTTGTTCAACATCTTTGGGCTTCTTCGGCTGGATCACTGCCTCATTAGCCGCCATATCTGCCTGTTGTGCAAGATATTTTTGCACGAGTTCAACATACTCTTCCTCCCAGTAGAAGCCTGAACATCCAGTGCCATCCCACTGAAATTAAAACAGAAAATTAGAACTTTAATCACAACCATCATGAAAATAGGTATAAACTAACCATAGTCATCAAATACGATAAAATAACTCACATTGCGATCCGGACACTTGTAGAAAATGCGACTCTTGTTGGGACCCTCCTTCTTCACTCAGTACTCCATCACAATCTTCGTCTCATCACGACACTTGCCGCATGCAATGAGTGGGAGGCCTGGCCTAAGTCTCTTTGGAAACCCATGAGAGGCCGAGGACCCGGAAGCAGTTGCCATCTACTCTCTATACTCGTTTTTTTAATACACTATAAATTTCTCATTTTATAAACAAATAAAATTAAAAAACTCTAAAATTCTCTATATCTCTAAACAATGAAGTGTGCTATGCATGCTACAAATGAACGGTGAATACTAGTTTTTAATAGCTACTTTAACCTTCCTTCATGCAAATATGCAAGCTTGAAGTGATTTTGAGCTCAAATTGCTTACAAATGAAAAAAAAACCTCAATAAAGAACCATATATATATATATATATTGTAGTGACCAAAATGAGATAAGACAATGGTGAAACATGAGAGTATGAAGTTGGTAACCTTTAGAACCAAAGAAGACGGAGGAATCAAAGAAATCGACGGAGGAATCGAAGAATGGATGGAGGAAGAGCAAGAACACTGCTTAAATTTGAACTGAAGCTCTCGGGCGGGCTCGGGGAGAAGAAGACGGCCGGTGGGATTTATAGGGGGGGACCTTTAGTCCCGGTTGGATCCTCCAACCGGGACTAAAGGTCACTTTCCAGTCCCGGGCCCCTCCACTAGCCGGGACAAGATCTTTACTCCCGGCTGGAGCCACCAACCGGGAGTAAAGGTCGACCTTTAGTCCCGGCTGGAGCCACCAACCGGGAGTAAAGGTCGACCTTTAGTCCCGGTTGGTGGCTCCAACCGGGACTAAAGGTCCCCTACCACAACGGCCTGACGCAGGAGCCGTTGGGCAGGGACCTTTTGTCCCGGTTGGAGCCACAAACCGGGACTAAAGGTCTCTCTAGTCCCGGGCGCAATATGTCCCGGGACTAGAGCCTGTTTTGACCCTTGGATCAAAGGTCTGTTCTCTACTAGTGGGCGTGGCGGCCGGCGGAGTTCGCTCTTGACCTCCTCCCCAAGTATTTCAAGCACAACTTCTCCAGCTTCCTGCGGTAGCTCAACACCTAGCGCCGGCTCCGGCAACACCAATGGCGGGGATGGCGACCTCAGCCACCGCTGCAGCGTCCAGGGCTACGGTGGCCGCGGCGCCGATCCCCATGGCGCAGCCAGTGACGCGTCCGGCCTCACTGGCGCTATGTACCGACGAGCGGGTCCTCTCCTCGAACTCTAGATCTGCCGAGGACCACCTGCAGGCGGCCGCCTCCGGCTCTGGCGGCGCGTCGGCGTCTGGAGGCTCGGGCGAGGAGAAAGAGCGCAGCACGGCCGGGCAGGGGTGCTGCTAGTGCCCGTGCAAAAAGGAAATGTCTATTTATTTACGAGAAAAATAAATGCAAGGGGTTAAATGCAAATTGCATGCCACCTCAGCAAAATATGTCCACATGGCTGTATGGACCTGCGGTGCACCACTCAACAAGTTTAAGGGTCCAGAAATGCATTTTCCAAGTTCATGGACCTATGTGGCATACCCTTACAAGTTCATGGGCCGCTGGTGCATTTAACTCTTCTCTAAATAGAATTAAAATAGCACAAACTTTGAAGAGAATGAACTAACCCGGAACATCACAAATGAGAAAAGGATGCCCTTCCACTGTGCAACTTATGGTTTTGTGAATTTTTGGATTATTAGAGTCCTTTAATATTTTATTCCTGATTTCACCAAAAAGAATGAATTATCAGTCATGGTATAGTGTTTTTCTTTCACACCCAATCCATGAACAGTACTCTTCAGCTTGGCTTTTCAACGAAACGAACAGGCCGCAAAAGCTTTTTCTAGGTTGGGATCAAACCCCACACCACGTAGATGAGAAAATTAAGCCATACCACTGTGCCAGTTCTTTCTTTGTGCTAGAGGTGGTTCTTTCATGTTTTTGTTCGTATATACACGTAGATGTTCCTTGAGGACCGGTATTGGCCATGTTATTAGATTCCATCTAGCAATATCATATGCATACAAACAACATAATTGGTTTTGTAACCCATGTTAGTTTGATATGGTGTTAGAACCCAATTCAATTCCAGTAGCTCAATATCTACATCAAAACAAAGCCACACTTAGGATCACACGTAGGATAATCCATGCTTTCCCAACATCCCTAGCCATTGTTTTGCCTACGGCTAGCGATTTGAACGTCACCATGTGGCAGTGTCTTTTTTTTTCTTTTTTTTTTTGCGACTACCATGTGGCAGTGTCCTTCTGGGTGTATATGGTGTTAGAACGTCACCAAGCCTAATAATACATTAGTGTCACGGTTCTAGTAGTCTGACAGTGGAATGTCAGTGAGCCTAAGGTCGCACGTTTGGTATATAGCTTCATTCTTTTTGAAAATTATTGAGTAATGGCATTTTAGCGGGTAGCGCATGTTTGATTTAGAGACAATGTGGCGAAACCCTTCTTTCTAATGGTATTTGGATGAAGCCCATTCCCAATAAAGACAAACATAGCTGGTTAGGCCTCCTGACCCATCCTGATCCAGCTGTGGGTAAAAGGCCCAATGGGCTTCTGTTATGGGCCTAACCAAACAGGAAGTTGGTTCATATTGGCTCTGCCGGTGGTGGTTTCTGTTGGTGATTGAACAGTGGGTGTGCTGAGCCGGAAAAAAAAGTCAGTGTGCTGCTGCAGCTAGCCCTTCCGAGCAAGCTGATTTTATGTATACACAAGTATACATAATAATATACTACGTGTATAGAAATAGAATGGTGTATTACATTAATGGCATATACTTCTGACAACCTGATGTGGTGGTCGATGATGCGTGCTCCTATCCGACCGACCAGTTGGGAATTGGGGAAAATGAGATCTGGTGATTGAGGATGACAGCAGGTGATCATCAGACAGGAGATTGCATTGCCAGTGCCATCCATCCATCACGTGTGGCCACCGCACGCACGCATGATGGTGTGAGATAGGCCGGAGATGCATGGCATGGATACGTGCAGCCTGCCACCCCCACTAGGCCACTACGCACGCAGAAACAGGAGGAGTAATAGCTGTGGATGCACCTCTTCGGCGACGGCGGATTCGACCTCCTCCTCGACGCTGATGGATCCGGACGCCTCCTCCTCAGCGCTGGTGGATCCGGCCTCGTCCGGCCCCTCCTCCCCAGCGGGCACAGGCTCACCATCAATGGCGGCCTAGATCCAGATCCAGATCCAGGCGACCGCGGCCTAGATCCTGGCCCAGTGTGGGCCTTTTTTTTTTTTTTCTCGATTAACCACGGCAGGCATACCCCGACCGCCTCAGTTAATCACGATTTACCATGACCTTCAAACCGTTGCGGGCGCAGTTACCCACCTTGGAAAACCATCACGTAAAAGAATTATGTAGTAGTGGAAATCGTGACAAGCATTTGGTTCACGGCCTTGTGTCGCAAAATCACTTTTAGAGAAGTCAAACACTTATTACTTCGACCGAGTATATAAGAAAAATATTAATATTTATTGTGCATAATTAATATCATTAACGTTTATATATATTCATGTGTAATAAATTTATTTGGAGATATAAATGTTGCCAATATTTTTTTTATAAAACTAATAACACAGTTAAGAAAGTTTGATTAGCATGTATGTCATCGTTGTAACACTTTGGTAGGGGTGTAAACGGATATGATAATTTCCGCACCGAATCCGTCGCCGAATCCGTTTTAGAGAATCCATATCCGGTTCCGAAGAATTTGCCGGATAAGGATATCCGATTCCGAATTGAACACCCGGATACGGTATAGGATATGGTATGAAAAATAGCAACCGAATATGGATTATCCGAATATTAGTTAGGATTATCCGATGGTTATAATCCGAATAATCCGATTTTCTACCGAAATGTCTAAACTAATAGAGCACAATTTGTATTTAGTGAGTTGTGGAGCTCATTTGTTGAACAACGACTCCCTTGCATGGTCATTCTACAAACTATGGAGTATAACTTTGTTAGATTATTATGTTGTTGAGCTATTATTTTTGGTTATGTGGCTTGATGATATACATTGCGCATACCGATCCGACTAATTTTCTTTCCGCCCCGAATCCGCTCCGTTTCCGTTCCGAATCCGTGATTATATCTATCCGCCCCCGAATCCGCAACCGTTCATTATCCGATCCGATCCGAATCCGAGAAAAAAATATGGTAAATGATATGGTAGAGGTAAAATCCGATCCGATCCGATCCGTTTACACCCCTACACTTTGGGCCTGCGCGGACCTTTGGGTCCGTTCTTGCTGACTGATAAGATGACGACAATGCAGCATATAGCCCATTTGATGCAAAGCCCATCCATGTGGATATGGTATGATATGATCTCTATCATTTCTGCATCGATCTGCGCGAGTAAGCAGCGGGCAACAAAAGAAAGAAGCAAGGAATTCGTGTTCGTAGACGGAGAGGACGACGAAATATTCCATGGTGCCGGCAGTGGGCTCAAAAAGATAAGGCTCTGGCTCCCTCCATTTTCTTGACTCAAGTTCTGATGATTTGTTTGATGATGCTAATACATATTGTCACCTCTATCTATAAGCAAGCATTACAGGAGTGGAGCGCGAGTACGTAGTAGACAAAAGCAGACTAAGAAATGCTTAGCTGAAAGCAATTGAGACAGTATCAAGCACACTGCACACACCTACCACTATACATGTATGTGATCAAGCTAGTCACGATAAAATAATGTATGATACCATTAACCAAAGGCCACGCAGGACAGGAGTATATATAGTGCTCTAGCTTGTGTAACTCCTGTTGTTTGAGGGGATTTGATTTGACGTGCAAGCAATAATTAATTGGAGATGGTACTGTATCGTGACAGCACAGCGCTCGGTTGGATCCTGGACCAGGACCAAGACCAAGAAGGCAGGCATGGGCACCAGGCCACCAGGGCATGGTACCCCCTAGAGAGAGTAGGCCGGAGAGGCGCAGCAAGACCGGCCTACCACTCGTACTATGTTGTTTGTTTGTATTTCAGCGTAGGTTAGTAGCATCACATATGGCATTCTACACTATGCATAATAAAATTATAAGGAATGAAAACCAAAGATGATCATATCTTGTTAAGTAATTTGTGTATGACCTGTATGATAGTTGACAATTATACTTTTTTGATGTGGTGGGTTCATCCACCATCTAGTCTGCTGAGCGGACACACATGCTATAGAGCTATACGATTACACGAGATGAGGATGTAACACCTCTGCCCCCGTTTCCAAATTACAGGTCGTTTTGGCTTTTTCTTAGATGCATACACATAGCTTTTACTAGCCAACATCTAGGCACATAGCAAAGGCAATGTTGACGGTAAATGTATTTAGCGTTGTTCTGCGCATAAATATAAAGGCTTGGCAAAGTTACTAAACTAGGAAGTGTATGTGTTCACTAGCGTCGGTACAAGGTTTAGCCACACGAATTTGCTGGAGCTATGCAGTGTATGGAATCTGGAGAAACAAACCTATGCTTTAATTTTCATTCAGGATGTTATGCATATGATTGTAATCCAATAGCATAATCCTCTCTTCACATAATGCTTTGCGGAGGAACTCACTCTGCATTTTCTGAGTACTAAATTTTTAATTTTCTCCTACTGGCTACTCCTCTAAATTTACCAGCTTTGTTTATGTGACATGGATTTGAATCATGTAGTACAACATCCAGACATGTTATTGGTAAACATCCAGACTGATTTGCCATTCTTGCTTAATATTTGTACATTCCTTTTCATTTCTCTCTAGGTTCTTGTTTCAAAGAATAGAAAACAGCTAGTTTCTAGGCTTGTTTTACTACCTGCAGTTTCATTGTCAGCATAAAATATTTGAGTGGCAACTTTGATTTCCACATCAAGTTATATTCGTGACGTTTATGGTATTTGAAAGACTGCAACAGATAAATAAGAAATCAAATGAGCCCGAAATGCACTAGAAAATTTTAGTAGGATGTTGTGCATAGGATTGTAATCAAATTGCATAATCATTGTGTCCCAGAATGGTTTGTAGAGAAATTCACTCTTCAAGTTCCAAGTATTCGGAATTTGCAGAAAACCGAGGTTCTTTTCTGCAAAAACGTCTCGCACTCTCCTCTCTCGCTCTCGCTCCCGCGATTCAGAAATGCCACCTCCGTCGCCCCCCGATTCCGGCGAGGTCCGGTGACTTCCGCCGCCGTGCTGTGGCGCGGTCGACGCGCCGGTCGACGCTCCACCTCCTCCTCTGGTCGATTCGCTCTTCCCCGCCTCTGGCGTCATGGAGAGGTAACGAGGCCAAAGCCGCCGGGGATCCCGCCTGCCCGCCGCTCCCCTGCCCCCACATGGAGCCTGACCCGGCGACCCGCCGCCCCCCGCAGCCGCTGCTTCCCTACGCCGAAGCCGACCGCATCCTACGCGCGCTCGCCGCCGCCGCCGAGGGCGTCGGCCGCCACGCCATTGGCGTCCTCCACGGCGCCCTCCACCACGTCACCTCCGTCCAAGGTAATTGTTCCAGAATTCCATTGCGAATCGGGGACGAATTTCTTTGAAAGCCGACTGTTTTCTCCGTGATTATCTTGCAGACGACGGTCACAAGACGCTCCGGGAGACGTGCCGCGCCAAGGAGCCGCTCTGGATCGTCTTCGAGGTCTCCGGCACCATCCACCTCGATACCTACCTCCGGGTCTCCTCCCACAAGACCATCGACGGCCGCAGGCAGCAGGTGAAGCTCACCGGCAAGGGACTCCAGCTCAAGGACTGCCACCACGTCATCGTCTGCAACCTCGAGTTCGAGGCCGGCCGAGGCGACGACGTTGACGGCATCCAGATCGAGCCGGCTATGGCTACTGCAACATGTGACCAGCAAGCCTCTGGGCACGTAATGGCTGTTTCCCTACTCCCGCTTGAGCTCCAGTCTGATTCTATTATCTTGAATCAATTTTTATTTTGCATCTAGGGTTTCTACGTTGTATCCACATCAGGCTGCAGGCATGGGAAGCACGGTGGAGGGTGCCGGAGCTTGGCGTCGGTGGTTTTGATGGTGTGCTGAGGTGAGAAAGTTATTCAGGTCCTGCTTTGTTTCTGTACTGTTTGTGACAATCCATGTCATCTTCTTTTCCCTACATGGTTGCATTTTTGGTTCATGCTAGACCTTCTATCTTGCTACAACGATGGCCTCTTGGATGCTTAGGGTGAAGAAATATTATAGGTTGCTTAAATTGGATAGGTTCTTTTCAGTTTCTGATTGGCTAGCACAAAACACGTATTGACTTCTCTTTGTATGTTGCTCCTCTGGAGATTGGTGCTTTGCATATGTTCCTGGAATTTGCCTTTGTTCTTATTAGTGACCTCTGCATATAGTTACAAGTGATGACTCTAATTAAAGAGATATTGGATATGTGTCTCTCCCTTTGTTCTTATTAGTGACCTCTGCATATAACTACAAGTGATGACTCTAATTAAAGAGATATTGGATATGTGTCTCTCCCTTAATTATATTCTTACTTCGTGTTGCCAACTTTTGGAGGCACTTGGTTCATAATTCATTCCAACATTCTGTTATTCTGTTATACATTACATGTTGTCATGGTAATGACTACAACTTACCGAATTGCATCAGAGCAGGATTCATACAACCGGAGCTAATATACTAACTCAGTAATTCATTAATGTTTTGCTTCCAGAGATTTTGCAATGCTCTTTCATTTTTTTTACGATGTCCGTTTGACATGTACCCGCACTACAGTTCATTTAGCCATCCTAGGAATATATATTTATGATATTGTTTAAGGGCAATGCCGCTGTTTCTTATGTGAGCTCGGGATGGCTAGATGAAATCTATGCTCGAGGTAGCATCTACTTAAACTTCTCATGTTTTACCCCTGCATACGTAACATGGTTTTGTTGGCAATTTCATATGGTATCGTCTGGAAGTTAAACGCTCAGGTGGTTCACTATAGAGAGGAAATGTCTATTTCATGCTGATGCAATTGATGTACACTTCTTTAGCTGATGGTTCTTTTCCTGATGAGATATAAAGATGCACACAAACATCTCACTTACCAATATTTGAATTATCGCTTCACAATATGATCAAATAGGCAAACTGGTGCAGCTGAACCACAAACAAATGGATTTGCCTTATTCGACTGATTGGTTTCCATCACTCCCCATATTTAGTTGGATTTACTGACAACCTTATTTACCGCTGTAAATTATTCCTTGA
Source organism: Poa pratensis (assembly GCA_947311845.1). Taxonomy (NCBI): domain Eukaryota; kingdom Viridiplantae; phylum Streptophyta; class Magnoliopsida; order Poales; family Poaceae; genus Poa; species Poa pratensis. The sequence goes on from CAMZMU010000063.1 coordinate 3,738,181, forward strand.
GGAAAAGAAGGAATGAAAATAGCATGTTATCTTAACTGTTAGTTTGCAATATCAGAGACACAACTTTCCTATATCATATTGTGCCATTGTCTTGCTCAATTCTCACTAAAATAAATTTATGCTTGCATGTGTTAGTCTTTTAAGCATTCCAAAAAAAACGGATGGGCTGTAGGAATCGAAAGAACGGATGGGCTTTAGGAATCGAAAGAACGGATGGGCTGTACCAAAGGTTTCAGTTGATGTTTTAAGATATTTGGCCAATCCTGATCGAAGGTGATCTTCTTCTTACGATTTCTTCTTTTATATTTACCAATCTATGTTTCCCTATCTTAACTTAATATGCACGGTACTCATTATTTAGTTTGGTTTTATTTTTCTGGCAAATCATTAGCTGAAATACTCAGCCTATGCATAGGCTGTATAACAACCAGACCAATTCATACATTATCTTGCTTTTATTTTACTAACACATTATTGGAAGCTAGAGTTCATAGTTGTTCATAAGCTGATGAATGATGGTATGGAAGACGTATGCAAAAAGAAGAGATGTAGCCAGTAGCTGATGAATGATGGTATCGAAGATGTATGCAAAAGAGATATAGCCAGTAAATAATATGACAAGTTTACATGCAGAGTTTGCTTTGTTTTCTCGTTCTGTGTGTTTTTTATATGATGGGCTTCATCTCTTATGTTGGGTACAATCTCAGTGGCTTTAACTTTTCTTCCCTTGCAGGGTTGCAAGTTTATTTTCATTTCCATTTAATGAAAGTGGGGAATGTATTCTTAAATGTTCATGCATGTGTGCCTATATGGTATATAATGATATTGACAAAGCCCTAGAGATTGGATCTTCTTTTAAAGTTTAATAAATTTAAGCTATGGATGCTAACTAGATCTTCAAACCGAGGTAAATAAATCCCTTCCCTAAGGTGTTCACAACTTTACTTTTCCTGTAGAAATTAGTTAATTACTATACACATGTTTATTTTGGGTATTGGAAGGTACTTTATATATATTCCTTTCATTCCAATCGTTTATTTTTCTGTACAAATTCAGGCAGTAGTGTATTCTTTTTTGGATTAGCAAGACCTCTAGCAAGATCTTTGCTATCCAAAGTGCCCCCATTCCAGACCAGTACACCCAGTCCAGCATAAAGAGAGTGGCACACTTGGAAACCTGAAAACACAAGATTTTACAAATTCTATATGCCTAATGTCCTAACCCCTAAATCATATATTCTAACTGAGTTTTATAGTATATAAGTGAATCGCCGCCGGAGGCTGGTTATAGTATCTGCTCCACCGGTTCCTTTGGCTCTTCCCCGTTGTCGTTGCCGCTGCCGTTCTGCCCGGCCTCGAATCTATTTAGTGTTTGTGTGCTGTAATGTAGATGATAAAAAGAATAATGCACAATGAGATGATTGTTTTACGATCACTGTAACTACAATCTCCATGTTTGTTACATTGTATATATCCAACAAAGTTTACTTAATTGTTTTGTGTTGCCTAGCTTTCTGTCGGTGTTTCTTTCAATTCTGTTACGCATTAGCAACTATCTGCGAAGGATCAGATCAATTCTTCCCTCCATCTTATGTAAATTGAAGTCACACGAAATGACAGTTTAGAGTAGTAGTCCATCTGACTTGCTTGTGAGATGCAGCACGTACTACTGTCCCTGTCCTTCATATATTTATAAATTCCCCTGAAATAATTTGGTTCCACCTTTAAAGTGTGTTCCGGATGTAGATTTTTAAACCTCCACTTGGATTGCATCACACTGTAATTTCAATTTATGGCAAAACGGGACCATATTTGATCATTTCAATTTAGCTAACATATATAGAAGTCACATAAACTAAATTCCTCTAATTATGTAGTTGCGTTTACAAAAAATGCTTTACTAAATGAATGTTTGGAGAAAATGCAAATTCATCTCCTCTAATTATAGTTTGATTTCAAATTGAATTTAATAAATGCTCACACAATGTATTCCCTCCAATTGTTGAGTTAAATTAAATATTTAAGACAAAACACAAACATATCATATCAATTCGAATAGATTAATATTTAAAAATAATATAATTAAACTCCCTCCAATTATGCAACTCACTTTAATAAATAATCAAATTAAACTTAACTCTCTAATTATGTAGTTAAATTTACATAATGCTTTATTACATGCACATCTCAAAAAACCACAAATTCATTTCCTCTAAAAATGTGAATATTTCGAAAACATGCAAATTCATTTCCTCAATCAATTCAATTTATTTAGTTAAATTAAATTTAAAACAAACCACAAACATATCATGTCAATTCGAATAAATTAATATTCCAAAATAATATAACTAAACTCCCTCTAATTATGCAATTCAATTTAACAAATGCTTAAATTGAATTTAACTCTCTCTCTAATGTCACCATTTCTATTCACAAGATATATTATATAACCAAAACAAAAAAACAAATTTTATTCACAGAAATATCCACCAAAGGCGCGGCGTGACGCCGCGCAGAAATTCAACTAGTAAATATAAAGGCTTGGCAAAGTTACTAAACTAGGAAGTGTATGTGTTCACTAGCGTCGGTACAAGGTTTAGCCACACGAATTTGCTGGAGCTATGCAGTGTATGGAATCTGGAGAAACAAACCTATGCTTTAATTTTCATTCAGTGATGAAAATTAGTCTGACTGTCAACTGATTCCTACAATTTTTCCTCCCTGGATGCGTGCAGACTGTCGTACTCAAGGTTGGCATGTCCTGCCAAGGCTGCGTTGGAGCTGTTAAGCGCGTTCTGGGCAAGATGGAAGGTCGATTTCTCACTCTTGCTTAATATTCATGTTTTCTGAACCCTCTATCAGCTATTAGCAATTTGTATGCGGAAATCTCTGCCTTACCCTCACCTTTAATTGAGTGTTAGTTAGCAAAGATTGGCCATGCTTTGCAACCGGTGCTGAATGAGAATCTGGCATGAATGGCCTCCGGAAATTCTGGAGCAGTTGCATGCTTTTCCAAATTGTCTTCGCTATAACTATTACCAAGATATTGGTTGATTCACTAATTCTGCCGTTAACCACAGCAAAGCTTAAATAGAGAACAGCTACTTTCTAGGCATGATCTACTATCTATAATTTCATTTTTTTTTTGGGTCAGCGTACCATATTTGATGAGAAACAACTTTCCACAATTGAAGCAAGATTTATGTTACTTGGAAGACTGCAGCAGATAAATAAGAAATCAAATTAGCCTGAAATGCACCAAAGTTTTAGTAGGATGTTATGCATATGATTGTAATCCAATAGCATAATCCTCTCTTCACATAATGCTTTGCGGAGGAACTCACTTGCATTTTCTGGGTACTAAATTTTTAATTTTCTCCTACTGGCTACTCCTCTAAATTTACCAGCTTTGTTTATGTGACATGGATTTGAATCATGTAGTACAACATCCAGACATGTTATTGGTAAACATCCAGACTGATTTGCCATTCTTGCTTAATATTTGTACATTCCTTTTCATTTCTCTCTAGGTTCTTGTTTCAAAGAATAGAAAACAGCTAGTTTCTAGGCTTGTTTTACTACCTGCAGTTTCATTGTCAGCATAAAATATTTGAGTGGCAACTTTGATTTCCACATCAAGTTATATTCGTGACGTTTATGGTATTTGAAAGACTGCAACAGATAAATAAGAAATCAAATGAGCCCGAAATGCACTAGAAAATTTTAGTAGGATGTTGTGCATAGGATTGTAATCAAATTGCATAATCATTGTGTCCCAGAATGGTTTGTAGAGAAATTCACTCTTCAAGTTCCAAGTATCAAATTTTAAGTCTTCTCCCTGGTAGCTAGTCCTCTAATAAATTTACTCTTTTTGTTTATGTGATAAACAACATCTGGAGTGTTATTTTTCTAACTTCAAGGCAATTGCTTGGATGCTTGTCTTAAATCAACTTAAGTGGAACTAGATTACTAGATTGAGCCTTTTTACAATTTGCTTTGAACTGCTTGGATACTAGTCTTGAATCGTCAACCTAAGTGGAAGTAGATTATTAGATTGAGCCTTTGTGCAATTTGCTCTGAACATATTAGGGTGCGTTTGGCAGAGATTCTCCAAACTATTTCTCTCCAGGTCCACAAACAGGAGAACCGCTATGAAATGTTTCATGGATTCAGAGAGAAACTTTTCTTAGATTCTAGTAGATATTGGGAACCATAAAAATCTGTTATCGTTGCCAAACGGTAGTCACTTAAATAAATATACTTATATCTGTTCTTAAGGATTTAGTTGTTTGAAAATCCTCAAAGTGTTTTATTTTATTGCTGTTTTTTAGAGTGTCCGAGTGACTAAACGTATGCATTGGTGTTGTGTTTGCTTCAGGTGTTGAATCTTTCGATGTAGACATCAAGGAACAGAAGGTCACCGTGAAGGGCAATGTAACACCTGACGCTGTTCTGCAAACTGTTTCCAAGACGGGCAAGAAGACTGAGTTCTGGGAGGCTGAGCCCGTGACAAGTGAATCCGCCGCTGCACCTGCTGATGCTACTGCTGCTGACAACTTCATGTAACAATACCATGTGGAAGTGTCCAGCAAAAATGTGAATGGCTTTGCCCTGATTGTATTTAGCTTTGGATCTATTACAAATAATCACAAACTGCTAGCTCGATTTGTACATTTTACAGTTGCTATTTGTGTACCGTGATGTTTTCGTAAGTTTGGGCAGATGATAAACCAATATTTGTATGATATATATGTGATGTGTTCTATAAGGTTTAGACGGTGTGCTATCTGAAAGCAATGCCATTGCACGGTAAAACAATAGATTGATTATGTAGATATGGAGTACATATACAAGCAAGGATGATCTAGCTTGCTCTAAAGAAGTATAGCCACCATAGGATATCAAGATTAGGAACCAATCTATAGAAAACCAAAATGGGTGCCCAGACATAGCCAGTAGACACGCCCCCCCCCCCCCCAGCAGCTGGAGGCTCCATATGGTAACCCCTCGTTGAAGATGTCAGTATACTGAGACACTGTTGGGCTGTTATATAGAACACGGACAACGCCAATAGTAATGCGTTCCTAGACAAAGTGAAGGTCAATCTCAATTCTTCGGTGTGTTGATGCTGAACCAAGATAAAGGACATGTAGACAACACTGATGTTGTCACAATACAACAAGGTGGCATAGCGAGGCGAGGAGTGGAGCTCACACAGAAGCTGGCGCAGCTAGGAGGCCTCGACTACTCCATTGGCTACACCGTATTCTGCTTCCAAGAGACGAGATAGTGTTCTAGCGTTTGGAGGAGCAAGACACGAGACTATCCCTGGGAAATACTGCATAGCCTAAGATGGACTTGCAAGTATGAGGACAACCAGCCCAATCAGCGCCAAGTAGTATAAACAAAGAAAGAGATGAAAAGGTTTCATTAGATGAAATAAGTTTTGTGGACGAAATTTGTCTACATTGTTTCCAACATATATAAGTCTTGGAAACTGAGACATCAAATCCTCAGTTAAGCACGGTTTGTCCTCAGTTAAGCACGGTTTATACGGTTAGATGCGATTAGCATTTAGCAAATAACTTAAGAAATGACTAAATATAGCTGTATGCTAATTACCCCCTCCGTTAGATGCCAGTAGCAATAACTTAAGAAATGACTAAATATAGTTGTATTCTAATTACTCCCTTTGTCCCAGATAAATTAACATCTTTAGTAGTCCTAAGTCAAACTCTTTTAAGTTTTATCAAGTTTATACAAAAGAGTACTGACAAGTAACATCTATGACATAAAAGCGTATATTATAAAAATATATATTTTGTTCTATCTAACTACTTTTGTATCATAAATATTAGTCTTTTTTCTATAAATTTTGGTCAAATATAAAAAGTTTGACTTGAGAGTTGAGACAAATCTGAAATTGATTTATTCAAGAGAGTATCATGGTTTGTTGATAATGACGAATACAAAAAATTATTATTGTACGCTATTACATAGATGTAATAATACAAGCCTTTAAGCAATACGTACAATACATGCAATCAAATGCATTCCACAAAACTGTGTATCATTTCATAAAAGAAACCAATAAACACACTTGTACCGCATCATTAGTGATCAGGATGTCCCGGTGTCCAAAACATCCCCATTCATCCAAGTTGCCTCTAGTAAGAGTAGTGAAAATTTAAAGAATCAAGCTTGACCATGTTTTTCTCTGAATCCTCTGCACGCTCGTCAATTAATTCTGAAATTGAACAGTATAATGGTACGGTTATAAGCACGACAAAATATTTTTTTAAAAGACAGAACATCTTGTGCTATGGACAAAAGAATTGCAGATGCAGATAAGGAAAATGACAAACTAGAATTGTGAAAATCCCTAGAAAAATATACTTTAGAGTTAAAAAAATTGAAACGACAAACATCCACAGTGCATATAGACGTGTATATTGCCACAAAATTTGAGATTCAAACTCAATCTAGAAAAATTGATATGAAAATAAACAAATTTTGGGTGCTTATGCACTAGAAGACAAAATTTCTAGAAATTTGTCTCCCAGTGTATGTGCACCTGGAATTTGTTATCTTTGTATGAACTTTTACAAAATGATTTTTCATCTCGAACTTTATTAAAGTACATAAATCTACATATGCATTATGAATATATATACAGTTTTATTTAAAAAACAACTCATAAGTATGCTTTCCTGGGAGGTTTTCAAGATTTCACCAAAGATATGGTTTGCACTGAATATTTTTCCAAACATCAAACAATATGTTGTGGACGAAATGCATTTTTATCAACCATACATCTTCTTGCTGTTCATGATCTAACTAGATAAAGGAATAGCACTAACCACTAGTTATGAGTTATGTTTAAGGAAATAAATATTAAATAAGCACAAAAAAATTCATACAATCACGGAATCAAATCCAGTATGATTCCTTCTAAGCTCAAACAAGTTTAAAACATACAAACAAAAATAGAAAAAGAAGGAAATATGTATTTTTTTATTAGCAGGGATGAATTCAGAATATCAAAACAGAGAATACGGCACAACAATTTAGCCATCAATTTGGACAAATGCTGCAGTGTTTCACTAAATGCATCCAAGAAAAAAAAACCTTCAAATTAAGTGGGGGACAAGTGCCAAAAAGTCAACTATGTTTCAGACGAACTACGAGGGCCCTTGACGTAAATATCAATGAATTATGTCTGTAACCAGTACATCTACAAGTGCAAAAAATTGAAGTTATTATCATAATTTTTTTAATTAATGTACCAACCAGTTATCAGCAGAGGAGACTACCAATGTTTTAAAAACTGCATGAGGTAATTTAGTGAAGCCATACCTGCAGATAGTTTGCATACGTGGTTTATCAACAAATTATCACTTTGAGATGGAACCAGGTGGAAGAAGAGGGCATCCTTGGACAACATAATGCATCAGTTGATCTGAAGATGGCAAACCCTCTAAAGAAGCTAGTTTCTCACAATCCTTGATGCTTAACTTAGTCAATGCTTTGCAGGAATGAAGCCTTATGGATGCTAAAGCTGGACACTTAGATATTTTAATTTCACTTAACTCTAGTTCATCCTCATCCTCCTCCAGGGACTGGGAGGCTGTAGCTGTACTCGCACTGCCACACCTGAAGTCAATCCTGACATCTTTCAGAGAGGACATACCAACTAAGGACAGTGTCTTTAGGAACGGCATCTCCTCAAATGGTGGTAGAGTCTTCATTGTTACACAGTCCTGGAGACAGAGGCTTTCCAAATTGCTGAGTGAGAAGTGTCCTCCTAACCATGAAGGAGTAGCACCAGCATAATTGATCACAGAAAGATGGACAAGGTAATCATGTGGTTTAAGAACTTCCATTACTTCTTTCTGAATAGCAGAATTTCTGTCAGCACTTCCCCATGAGAGTGAAAGTGTCCGCAGATGCTTTTTATCTTTAATCCTTGCTCGAGATGCCTCTTCCTTCTTTGTGGCATTCTCAAGATTAAAGATACTAAGCGACCCTCTGATCTCATTCAAATTTTCCAGCTGTGAAATTTTAAAGTCATCCTCATCTTGAACCCAAAATTCTCTTAGTTCTTGTAGAAACTTAAGTTCACCAACTCTTGGTATCTTTGAGTGCAATAATCCTGACCCTGGAACAAATAGACAGCGCAGATTCACAAGATTACTGATGCGCTTTGGCAAATCATTCAGACCCTTCCAATGTCTGACATCTAGTACCTGTAGGTGATACAGCTTACATATAGCCTCGGGCAAAGGTATATGCTTGTCAGAATCACACCTCAACTCTAGATAGCGAAGATGGATGAACTTTTTGAGATGGGCTAGCAAAGTTTCAGCATTGAAGGGCATTGCTGATAACCTAAGTACTCGGACAAAACGCAGTTGCTCTAGAATCTTGACAATTTTTGTCGAGAAGTTCTCATCATACAAACCCACCAGCATTAAACTCTCCATGCTTGGCAGGATACCCTTATTCTGAATAATTTGGTCCAACTTTTCTTCAAAAGTTATACTACGTTCCATGTTTTGTTCATTATAAACCAACTCAGTCCAGATGCCGACGTGACGAGTTGATGGGAAGACCTTTTGAAGATCTGAGCCATCGACAGTAAGGTATTCACGCAGTGAGACTTCTTGTGCTACATCATGTATCAGATCATGTACAACAAAGTACTGCTTATCTTTCTGAAAAAAACTCCTGTCTACCAAATCATCAAAACTGTCACTTCCTTCGTCCTCCATTTTTTTTCTCCCATCCATGACAAAGCCAAGTGCAATCCACATCCGTATCAACTGATCCTTGTCAAATATGTAACCCTTTGGAAACAGTGCACAATATGAGAAAAGCAGTTGAAGGTGGTAAGGTAAGTGATTGTAACTGAGCATTAGCGCTGGGACAATGCTATCTATCCCATTCTTGAACTTCCATTCATCGCTATCTAATATTTTTCTCCAGTTAACCTCATCAATATTTCTTCTCAAGAGTGTGCCCACACTTTTAGCTGCTAATGGATTCCCTTTCAGCTTGGCGGCTATTTGCTTTGCAATTTTCATCAGTTTTTTGTGGCATCCACCGTTCTCATCCCCAAATATGCATTGTTTGAAGAAACGCCAAAATACCTCTTCATTCATACCACTCAAGTTGATGTGTGCCTCTGTCTTGCTTGTTACATTGGCAACAGATAACTTCCGAGTTGTCACTAATATCACATTACCTTTAACCTCTGTGCATCTAAGTGGAGCTAATAGCTTACCCCAGCGACCCTCACTTTCTTCCCAAATGTCATCCAGAACAAGTAGAAATCTTTTGGTCAAATATTTCTTGATACCACGTTGGAGCACAGTAAGATTTTTAGTGTTCTTATATTCACAGTCAGGTATTTGGTCCAGAATCGCTTGCGTAATCTTGACTTCATCAAAGTTGGCTGATACATAGATCCAAATCATGATGTCAAATTTAGCTTTTACCTTAGAGTTATGGTACACATGTCGAGCAAGAGTTGTCTTCCCAATACCTCCATCACCAGTTATGGGAACAACTAAGAGCTCTTGATCACTTGGACTGCCGCAAATTAGGTCTACAATCTTATTCTCCTCTTCCCTTGTGAACGGCTTAGCTTCAGTGAAGTTCTCTACTGTCTCACGTGTGTCTGTGCTTGTGTTTTGAGTTGATCGGTTGATTCCATCAAGCAATAGAGCCTTGTAAACATCCTCACAAATTTTATGCAGATTGTCCACACCAATTCTTATATGTGGTATATCGGATTTATTTATTTTTGGCTTCGATTGTCCAACTTGAGTAATAGATTGCACTTTGGAAAATACGTTGCTGTTCTTTTGGTTGGTCTTCTTAACCTGTTCATGAAAGAGTAAAATGTTAGAATCAGAACTCTATTCTAATTATAAGTACACTTACACTTCTCGTAATTCTTTTTAGATAATGACACTTATCATAAATGAGGATATTGAAATTTAGATATCATAGAGCATGCCATGGAAATTAATGGTTGAGGGTGCATAAAAATCGCTCTAATTATTTTGTGTGTAACTAGGTAAGTAATGGGCTAGTTGGTAAACCATAAGGAAAATAAAAAATGAATAAAAGATACAATAAGGACTAGACTTTTAACTTAACATGTGGATTAAAAAAATATAAAATACATCTCACACAAGAAAAAAAGGATAAACTGGTAGAGGTCTCCAATGAAATCTCAATGTTAGTCTCCTCACAAGATCCACTAAGAAAAAAAGATAAATTCTAGAAATTCTCACAAAAGTTGGGAGTATCTTACCATCAATAAGCATACTCTAAATACCATTGATAATAATAGCCATTGGATGTATTATATTTTCTAAATGATTACCTACCTCTGTGATTGTTTAAATAACTGACGAAATACGTTTAAATTATCTCGCTATGCTTTCGAAAACATGATCTAAAGTAATCCTAAATTTGCAACGAAGTTATCCGTATACTATTAGATAGATAATCTACGCCTTTAAATTTGCATCTAAACTACCACTCGTTATTATTAGAAAAATTAAAACATCCCAAATTTACATTTAAATTGTTAACATCTTGTATTACAAAATTTATTTTTGGGGCGATAACCATAAAGCATATATACGTTTCTAACCTACTTCTGTCAATTAATATATAAAAATTGTATTAAAGTAATCGAACATGTTATGTTATTATACAGATCAAATACACATGAGTGATAAATATATACTCTGTATGTCCTACAAATCAACTTCTAGAGTCGTCCCAAGTCAAACTATTTTAAGTTTGACTAAATTTATGGAAAATGGCACTTGTTGGGAGTATACCTCCGGATTGCTGGCCCCTCTTGTCCGCTGGTCGAACAAGCTACTGTAGATATTCTTTTGTAGGGCATAAACTAGGCGAAGGACTGGACATGACGCTCGCTGAGGGGACCATAACCCGATTGGATGGACGGTTGGCTTATAAGTTCTAGGCACAGATCGGGCGGAGGTCGTCACACGACGTTTGGCAAAGATAACCTCGAAAGAGGCATCCATCACGGCCTCATCAACAAAGAGTGGTGACATATAGAAGACGCCACATCACGGCCTCATCACAGTGATCAACATCTCAACCAAGACATTAAAAGCTATGTTGAAGGCTCTATAAGACTTGCAAGAAGTCCAAGAGACCATAGAGATCTCTAGCCTAGAAGAAAAGACGTGAAGGAAAGGACAATGGGTGAAGACAACCACCAGAGATCTCTAGTGGTGCCGAAAGCTTGTCACTGGAGCCTAGGCTCCACATAGTGCTCCCTGCAGAGAACTTTCGACGCTTCAGCGGGAGTGGAGAAAGGACCGAGCAGCGCAACAATGTATTGTAGAAGAGAAACGGAGACACCGGATTTCTATGGTGATCCCAGGAAGCCAGCACTAGAGTAAAGGGTGTATTCCAAAGAGTTCGCGGAGAGGATCAATTGGGACTAGAAAATTCCAATGGAGCTAGTTCTCCGACGGGTAGCTAGCATGGTAGTCGGTCATTGGAATTTCGATGCCTCTGTACAAAGCTGTTGTTTGCTACAACGACTATAATTCATGAGGGAGGCTATATATACCCCCTTGACAGGGCATCTGAGGTCTGTTGGAGCTCAAGAAAAGCATAAGAGAGTCATGGCTCATCTCTAGTTTGTCTAGCCACTATCATGCTTAAGTAAGTGTTTTGCGAATTGCTTAGTCTAGTTAGATCACCACTTATGTGTTTGCTCTAGGTTAAGCCTAGAGTTTAGTAAGGTTTGCATACCTCCTCCTATCACCTGTGCACCGTTGCATGCACGTAAAAAAAAAAGTTCACCGTGGTGCAAGTGTATTACAGGATAAATTCCTAGTAATTTCGTTACCTACGGTCCAATTTATGACAAATCGATCACCGACATTTTATTTCACGTCACTCCACCACCACTAAAACCGCCCTTTGGCAGCAGCCCAGTCGAATACTGGTGGTGATCATGGAGCAGTGGGCTGCACGGTGGCCGGCCGGTGGGCACTGCATCCGTCTCGTCGAGGTCATATATCGTACAGGGCAGGCTCTTACCCCGTCAGCTCGTAGGTTCGTGGCTCTGGATCCGGCGTGGCAAGAACATTGGCATATCGAGTGCTGGCGGCCGTCCGGATCTTGGCGCCGAGATCTGCCTGGATGGTGTCGTGGGCTGTGGATGAACTGGGGTAGGGAGAATCAGGATCAGGAAGCGCCGGGCGCGGCCATTATATTGCAGCAACCGCTGGGGCTGGGGAGATGCTGAGTGCGGCCGAGGGTATCATGGTTCCTAGCTTGGGGATTTTGGGTTTCATTTCATCCTACTTTGGTTGATTGGTTTGAGATGGACAAATCTAACTAGAGAAATAGGGAAGGAAATGGGATGACTAAAACTCAGGCTCCTTGACCCCATGCATCGTCTCCCTCCTCTCAGTCGTCCCCACTCGAGACTCGACTCACCGGCGGAAATTAAAGCAAGAAAAGCAGGCGGACGGCGTAGGCAACTTGGGTCAGCGAGGGATACCGTGTTTAAGGGAAGATCGAGGATGTAGTACCTTCTCCTTGATTTCTTTGTACTCGAGCTCGTCGAGGTGGTTGGCCAGGTCGGCAGCTAGCTGCTTCATCTGGTTGATTTGCACCACAAGCTCCTGGTTCCCGATCCTGATCCCAGCGGCGGCTCCGGCAGGCACGGCGCCGAGGAAGAGGTTGACGCGGCGCAGAGCGTCCACGAGATCCCCGACCAGGCCTTCGAGGCCTTCCGAGCTCAGCAGCGCGTTGATGGCGGCGGTCGACAGGCGATCCAGCAGCTTGTTCACCACCCATGTCGCCGCCGCCGATGCAAGGCTGATGGGGTCGAACATTTCCGGGCAAAGGGATCGAAGTACCGAATGAGACGACGAGATGCAGGGTCGTCGGTCGTAAGCCGTCGGAGCCAACTCTCCTGTATGCGACGGTAGAGATCGGCACTTTTGATTGGCGTCCTCTTGCGGCCATTAATGATGCTCAACATTTTTTGGTACGGTAACTGTGCTGCTGTCGGCGCGCAGTGATTGAAAGTCGCCAAAAAATATCTCCGCTTCTGCGTTCTCTTCTCTTTCTCCACCACTCGCTTCTGCCCCTCCTGCGACCGCGACCGCGAGCATGTGTGGGTCACTTGTCCTGTTACGTGCAAACAAAATGCACTACTAGTATTTTATTTTAAAGGAGATTAACTCAACTTCTAAGAAAGCGATGTAGCTGGGGGAATACCATTTTACAAAGGAGCGAACATATAACAAGTCAATTCTCGGGAATACGTTAGATCGGGAATTAGGGCTTGTTCGTGGTCGTGGACGATGGCTGGCGGCGGCAGCGGCAGCGCACGCGCGTGAGCACAGCGTGGCGGTGGCTGGTGGCGGTAGCGGGTGGCGGCGGCGGTGTGGCCAGAGAGAGAGGAGAGCGGCATGCAGATAAGAGGAAGAGGAAGGAGATGGGGTTTAACTTTTGCTTGTTTTCTCCATTCAACTTTCCGCCTTATATATAACGGGAGATACAATTGCTAATGGCTAGGCCCAACAGTTTTACTTCTCCATGGAGGCCTGAATCTATAGCAGCTGGGCTTGCAGCCCCTCAATTAACCTAACCTACCACCACTTTGCACGGACGACCTCTTGGGCGTTTGACTATCGTTAAAGAACAGAAACAAACTGCTTTTTTTAGCGAAAAAACAATCTACTTACGTACTCTGTTAAGGTCGTGGCCGCGGTGGTGGCTGGCGGCGGCTCGTAGGGCAGCGACATGGGGGAGGAGGAGGCGCGGTGAGAGAGGCGGCATGCACAGGAGAAGGGATATTGGAGATAGAAAGGAGCAATTGCTCGTCCATTACTTGATCTGATTGATTACATCATTCTATTATTTTATAGTCTCTATGGGACTTGACTTCTAAGCAACTTTAGGAGATTCTTATAAGACTGAATTCTCGTTTTTCAACTAACAGACTCTAATTTCTTTTCTAACCAAACTCTTTCCAAGACCGCTAGGACTCATATGGTAAAGTGGATATCTTCGTAGATAGTGATGACCGCGGCGGCGCCCCCCTCCACTTGGGGGCGTGGCCCTTCAGGGCACGGGGCTGGAGGCGCTAGGCGCCCCTCTCTGGGCCCTCGTCGGCTGGGCCCCCACTAGACGTGTAGCATACTCCATCCGGCTTAGGATGTATGCAATTCTAGGCACCATAAACATCAACAAAAGAATACGATTATAGCCATACATAGGCTAGCATCTCACTTGAGTACGGTACATCATACTATGGGACCCACTAGCCATAAAAAAGTATATTGCTCCATAATCTCTATCTTTATCCTCCTAGGCTTATAAGGTCTCGTTTGGCAGGGCTATTGGAGTGGCTTCAACTTTAGCTCCAAGTGAAGCCCTATCAAATGGTGCCAAGAAAAACGGCTTCACGTGAGGAGTAATTGGGAGTTAGAGCCCTTTGGCACATCGAGGACGCGTTTCATCGGTACGGTCCCCACTATTCTCTGAAATACCTAACTATTTTGGTATACTGCTCTTATGTATATATATGTGTGTGTGTTTAATGTAATATTTCACCGTATTTTTTATCATTCTAGCCCAAAACAACAACAAGAAACATCATTTCCACTTTGTCTCCAAACTCCAACCCTTGCAGGTAGGCAACCATGGAAGCTACGAAACCATATTCCCGGTACGTCTCTCGCTCTATGGGATATAAGTAAGGGCATGTGCTCCTATAGAAGGGGAAGAATCCCAGTGAAATCCTATATCATAGCAGTCCTAGTGCTCTCCTACCCACCCTTTGTCTTGAGCGTTAACCACAAAAGTCCCACACATAGACCCAGTAATCGGCCACTAATCACTAGCCGTGGTTACGGACCCATGACAGAACGAAAATTGGATTCACTAGAAATAAAAAATAGCCATATTGGTCATAACTACTGCCGGAGCCCTGAAGACATGAAAGCTACTGCGACATGCGAGCAAAATGCATTATTTGTCATACGTCGTAACATGAATTCTTACTTGAATAGTCTATATACGCGAACACAAAGTTGATAAGAACCCTTGTGATTTGATTTATGATGAGTGATTGATTAAGATTAACTCATGATATGGATTAATGTTGGATGACTAACCCTAGCATGAGCTAGGAAAACAACGTGTCTCTTGGCTTGCGGTGGTGCGCAGGTGTGGAGCTGCCCGGGGCACTGTAGCGGGATGCCCGGTACTGTAGCAAAACTGATTTGATCCGCTTCTTTCCCGTTCGGTCTCCGATTCGAGTTCCGGTTGTTGCGTTGGTTTCCTATCGTTCTCTAGACCTTTTCTAGGTGCTCTTACCACTAGTTGGTCTGCATATCTACGATTGGGTGTTTCTGCTTGCTTCTTGGGGTTTGATTTAGGGACAGTGGCTGACATGGGTAAACATATCGGGTACCCTATCATGAGGGTACCTGGTGCACGTAACGACTAAGGCCCAATATCGAAGAGCCTACTCGAAGCCCAAGACAAGAGGCCCAAGAAGATGGAGTACCCTCCAAGATTAGACATAGACATAGTCGGTTTAGACTTTCCTTATTGTAAACTAGGTCGGTTACAAACTCCCGAGACCCAGCCTATTTAAAGGCTGGGAGGGGTGCCGATCTAGGACCAAGCCATACTCGAACCACAAAGCTCTTGCGAGATCGTCATCTCGCCGGAGCTCACCTGTAATCGCATAATCCACAATCAATACAGACAAGCAGGAAGTAGGGTCTTTACCTCCACCCGAGGGGCCTGAACCTGGGTAAATCTTTGCCTCTGCTTGTCAGCCGACGAAACTACCAGTACTACCACGTTCTCTCCCCATAATCTCAACCCTAGGTCCTTAACCATGGGATTTGATGAGGGTACACCTCGTCAATTGGCGCCGTCTGTGGGAAAGAATAGTGCTGGACTCGCGGTTTCTTCGGTTCCATCGGAAAACGGCGACTCGCCGATCGGATCTACAAACGGCAACTCGCCGGCTGCATCGACAAACCAGAACTCGCCGACTCAGGCGGCACACGGCAACTCGCCGGCTCACTCGACAAACGGCAACACGCCAGCTTCACCCGCAAAAAGCGCATCGGATCCTCTGATGGATTTCGAGCCACACTCGCCAGGATTCCAGGAGGCCTTCTCCGATCTCGAGTCAGGTTTGGGTTTAACCGTTGGTTCGTTCAATTTTTTCGTCAACAAGCTTGGTGTGCAGGACTTGACGGATCCACGCCAACTCGCGACTTCCGCACCCGAGGCTCCATCGGTTGCGGCTCCTTCGACTGCGGATCCCTCAACTGTGTCCATACCATCGTCGACCCTCCAAGCTTGTTCGTCTGCAACAACCATGTCCACACGAGAGATGCGCGAGCTCATTGAAGAACTCCAGGGCGAGGAGGCCGAATCAGCATACCGCACAAACGATCCCGAGCTGGATCTCCCACTCGAGGATAGTTTCGACTGCGGGATCTCCCTCAGCGACTTCGACGACCTGAAACTCATATCGACAACCACGTCGACTCCGAGATCTGCGCCAACAACAACCTCGACTTCGAGATTCATAACAACCTCGCCGACGCCGAGATGAGCATAGGCGACGAAGCGTCGACTGCGAGATCCGTCCAGACGACCACTCGATGAACATACGGACTCAGACATGAGCCTCGATGAAGATGTCGAGTCCATGACGGGACTCGAAAGTACATACACATACCCTCGGGTCATACCCCAGCAGGTCTACGTTGCCATCGCCGCAGAAACATCAGAACTGCGGCCAGTCGCAGGCCTACAGAATTCCCGTGCACAGTTACTATGCCGGACGGAGTCACAACTCTCACAATCACTGCTGAGATGGCAGCAAAAGCAGATAAAGTCATCAAGGAGTGCACAATGATGCCAGCAGACGCAACACAAGAAGAGATGTTGACCTTCCAGTACTTCAACTGGCAGGAGTCACTTCGACTGAAGCAGATAAGAGCACACTCGAAGAACGCAAAAAGCAAGCTAGCTTGTCGAGTGCGCGCAGAAGACAGCTCTCCCTGAGCTCCACCGGGCGAGCAGACACAAGACCCAGATCAAGGTTGTCACACCTCTCGCCAGGCGAGAAGGCGGCACTCACCCGCAACTTAGGCAACTCCTTCATGACATACGACGAGGAAGGACTGCCGGTGCCCAAAACAGCAGCAGGTGCTCTCTACACCGCTGCAGCATACCTGGAGGCAATCAAGCCCCCAGCGGATGACCCCAATGCAAAACTACACCGCCAACAGATCAAATCACTCGCCTTAGCTGCAAAGGCCATACGCCAATTCCAAGAACTCCAGGTGGGAGTCGAGACCGTGCCCTAGTCGACGCGCCTCGGGAAGAGCATAATCACAGTGGTCGTCGCCACCACTCGAAGGAAAGAAGCGGCTCGCGAAGGCGCAGGTCCAGGAGCAGATCACGCAGATCTTACAGTAGCGACTCATACTCTGATCGAGAGCCTGAGCCACATGGAGCTCTGTGCTTCACTCGACGCGTCCGCGAGACACGGATGCCCAAAGGATTCAAACTCACATCTGAACAGCCCAAGTACACGGGTCGACAGGAACCTTCCGGGTGGCTGGAAGATTACAGGCTGGCTGTCGCGTGCCAGCGAGGCACAAACACCAGCCATGCATACATACGACTCATGCTCGAAGGCACAGCCCGCGACTGGCTCAAGGCCCTACCTCCATCAACATACGACTCGTGGGATCACTTCCGCAGGGATTTCGTCAAAAACTTCGAGCCTCTATGTGAGCGCCCGAAAACATTCGAGGAGCTGCGGGCCTGCGTTCAACGTTCAGACGAAACGTTGAGGTCATACATCAGACGATGGACTGAGATACGTAACTCAGTTGGAGTGGTTTCAGAAGATATGGCCATGGATGCTTTCGTCATGGGCCTCGCCAGGCGAGACTTCAAAGAAGCACTTGGTCGCCAAAAGCCAAAATCTGTAGCCACCTCTTGCAGATCGCGACTGAGTGGGCAGATGGAGAGATATGGCACGCACCACACGCGGGTCCTCACCCCGTGACAAACATGAGAATAGCAGTCGAAGCCATAGAGACTCGTACAGAGACGACCGAAGGCGCAAACGTTCAAAACGTCACTACGACGATGACAGACCCGAATTCATGGCGGCTGGGTTCTCCACACCCCGCAATGACCAGGACAGAAGCGACCGACGGTCGGAAGATCGGCGAGACAGTCGAGATCGACGGGACAGTCGAGATGATCGTCGGACAGCCGAGACACGGCCAACGCAGTGATAGCTACAAGAGGAAGGACTGGCGCAAGTCACGGGCACAATCTGAGCGATCATTCGAAGAAAAGATGGACGCTGATTGCAGATTCCACCTGTACAAGGGGGACGACGGAAAACTGCGATCCAATCACTCGATGAGAAACTGCAGGGAGTTCGACCAAATGGCGACTGATTACGTAAATCGCAGAAAGGCAGCAGCCGCACAAGCACCTGCACCCGTGCCTCAGCCAAACAACGTGCCTGTTCTGATGGCACCACCTCCACCACCACAGCCTGCCCAGGCGGAAATCTCGCGGGTGCCATACAGCCCGTACCTCGGGTGGACGAACCACAGTACCCTCCGCCCCAAGGGCAGATGTACATGATACAGAAAGGTCGACCTTCCAACAGGGAGCAAAAACTTCGCACTCGACAAGTAAACATGGCGGTCATGTCACCTCCTGCGGTAACAGAATACTTGAAGGGATCCGAAACTACAATAAGCTTCAGCAAAGAGGACCACCCTCCATCGGTTGTTCGACCAGGGCACTCTGCTCTGGTACTCGACGCGCAAATTGGAGGCTACGCCATGTCCAAGGTCTTCATGGATGGTGGGAGCGGCATAAACATCATCTTCGCAGATACGCTCCGCAAAATGAACAGGTCAGTCGAAAACCTGCCAAGATCTTCAAATACCTTCCACGGTATCGTTCCAGGGAAAGCAATAAGCCCAGAGGCACCATACAACTCGACGTAACGTTCGGGGACAAGCACCACTTCAGGACAGAGTCGATTGAGTTCGAAGTGGTCGACTGGAAGTCACAATACCATGCTATACTTGGACGCCCGACGTTCGCTCGATTCATGGCGGTGCCACATTACGCATACCTCCAGCTGAAGATGCCTGGACCAAAAGGAGTAATCACAGTCAAGGGGAACTTCCAAAAGTCTGACTCTTGCGACCGAGAATTCAGCAAAATCTCTGAGATGTTTGGCATGGAAGCAACACTCGCTGATCTAGCGGTCTCCAACGATCGAACACTTATGCCAGAGCACAAAAAGGTGGCAGTCGACAGAGCATTCAATGCCACCAATGACACAAGATCGCATCAGGTGCACCCGACTGACCCGACCAAGACAGTCAATGTCTCGTCGAGTCTGCCTATCGCATAGGAAAGCGCGCTCGTCGAATTCCTCCGTGAGAACTGGGATATATTTGCATGGTGTCCAGCAGACATGCCAGGTATTCCCAGGGAATTCGCCGAGCACTCTCTCCAGCTACTTCCAGGTGCTAAACCAGTCAAACAAACAATGCGCCGCATATCCGGCCCAAAAAGAACTGCAGTCGAAGCCGAAGTCGACAGGCTACTCGCAGCAGGATTCATCAGAGAGATCAAGAAATCACAATGGGTGGCCAACCCCGTACTCGTAGAGAAGAAGCACACAGATATCCTTCGGATGTGCGTAGATTTTACAGCACTCAATAAGTGTTGTCCAAAGGATCACTTTCCACTACCTCGAATCGACCAGATCGTCGACTCCACCGCCGGGTGCGCTCGCTTGTCCTTCCTGGATGCTTACTCGGGTTACCACCAGATAAGGATGAAGGAAGAGGATGAAGAGAAAACGGCGTTCATAACCCCACTCGGGGTCTACTGCTACACCACAATGCCTTTCGGGCTCAAGAACGCAGGCGCAACCTATCAGCGCATGATGCAAGATTGCCTCAAGAAGCAGATTGGGCGAAACGTCCAGGTCTATGTAGATGACATCGTCATCACCACAAGAGAGGAAAACACACTACTCGATGACTTGCGAGAGACATTCGCAAACCTCAAACGCTTCCACATCAAGCTCAACCCGAAGAAGTGCACGTTCGGCGTGCCAGCCGGGCAACTCCTCGGGTATCTAGTCTCAGCTCGAGGAATCGAGGCGGACCCGGAGAAAATACAGGCCATCTTGACGATGCAAAGGCCTTCAAAGCTCCACGACGTGCAAAAGTTGGCGGGTAGAGTAGCAGCACTCAGTCGATTCATCAGCAAGCTAGGCGAAAAAGCACTCCCGTTCTATCGACTGATGAAGAAAGCAGATAAATTCGAGTGGACGCCAGAAGCCGAAGCAGCCTTCACGGACCTCAAGCGAGTCCTCACAAGCCCTCCAATCCTCGTAGCACCAAGGGAACGCGAGCCACTATACCTATATGTCTCTGCAACTAACAGGGTGGTGAGCACTGTTCTAGTGGTCGAACGCAGAGAGGAGGGACACGCCCAAAGCATACAACGTCCAGTCTATTACTTGAGTGAAGTGCTCTCCACATCAAAGCAGCGGTACCCGCACTATCAGAAGCTGGCATACGCCGTGTTCATGTCCTCAAGGAAGCTGACGCATTACTTCTCCGAGCACCCGATCACTGTAATCAGCACTTCAGGGATCGGGGACATCCTCACAAACCCCAATGCAACTGGGCGAGTAGCAAAATGGCTCATCGAGCTAGCACCAAGAGACATCAAGTATGATTACCCGAAGGCCATCAAAGCACAAGTTTTACCCGACTTCCACACCGAGTGGATTGAAGCTCAGCTCCCAGGAGCACCAGATGTGTCCAATTCCTGGACTATGTACTTTGATGGCTCGAAGAAAAACGAAGGCGCAGGCGCAGGTGTCATCCTCATATCACCAAAAGGCGACAAGCTCCGCTATATCCTGCAAATGGGATTCGAGTTCCCATCCAATAACGAAGCAGAATACGAGGCCTGATCCATGGCATGAGGATGGCCAAAGCCTCGGGTGCACTCGACTGATGATCTACGGCGACTCGAATCTGGTGGTGCAGCAAACAATGAAGGCTTGTGACGCAATCGCAGATAACATGATCGCCTACCGTTGACCTACACGTCACAACATCATGGAGGGCAGCTTCGAAGGCTGCGAGTTGCGGCACATAGGGCGTGAGAGCAATGAAGAAGCAGATAAGTTAGCCAACATTGGTGCGACCAAAGCACCAGTGCCACCTGGTGTCTTCTTCGAGCGCATCGAGCACAGATCAATCAAAAAGAAGCGGGCAACTCCTGCATCAGCCGCACCAGCCAAGAGCAAAACACCTAGCACAGAGGACCCACCAGTCGAGGTACTCCTCATCGAGCCAACTTGGACTCAACCCTTCCTCGCATACATACTCCGCGGCGAGGTACCCGAAGACTTCACAGAGTCAAGACGCGTCACTCGACGATCTAAAGCATACACTGTCATCAACGGTGAACTTTACAAACGCAGCATATCAGGTATGTTCCAGCGTTGCATAGCATTTGAAGATGGCCAAGCCATCCTTCGTGATATTCATGCAGGTACTTGCGGGCATCACGCCAGCAGTCGATCACTCGTAGCCAAAGCCTTTCGCGCAGGCTTCTACTGGCCCACAGCACTCAAAGACGCGGAGGACATAGTCAAAAGGTGCATCGGCTGTCAAAAATTCGCCACAAAGCCGCACGCACCCGCATCGGCGTGAAGACAATACCATTGGCCTGGCCCTTCGCCCAGTGGGGGCTCGATATGGTTGGGCCACTCAAAAAATCCTCCCATGGAGGGCATACTCACCTTCTGGTGGCGGTCGACAAGTTCACCAAGTGGATTGAAGCAGTACCCATCACAAGTTCGACTGCCACTACAGCAGTCAATTTCATAAAATCCATCATATACCGCTTTGGTGTGCCAAGTAGCATCATCACTGACAACGGTACAAACTTCACGGCTGAGGAATTCAAATCCTTCTGCAAAGAGCAAGATATCACGCTCAATTATGCATCAGTGGCGCACCCACAATCAAACGGCCAAGTCGAAAAGGCCAATGGGCTTGTGACGAGTGGAATCAAGAAGCGCCTCCTGGTCCCACTCAAAAGGGCTGCGGGTGCTTGGGTAGAAGAGCTCCCGTCTGTGCTATGGAGCCTACGCACAACACCCAACGCCTCAACGCAATTCACTCCATTCTTCATGGTCTACGGCGCAGAGGCAATCCTGCCATCAGACGTAAGGTTCAACGCACCAAGGGTCGAAGCATACAATGAAGAAGATGCAGATGAAGCACTCGAAGATGCAGTCGACTTGCTTGAAGAAGCACGCAACGGCGCTAGCACGCACAGCTGTCTACCAGCAAGATCTACGCAACTACCACAGCCGTCGACTGCGTACCAGGTCCTTCGAGGTGGGTGACTTGGTACTTCGACTGAAGCAAAAGAAGGTGCATAAACTTGCTTCTCCATGGGAAGGACCCTTCATCATCACCGAGGTCATCGGTGGTGGAGCATACAGACTGAAGCACGCGAAGACCGGCGAACTCTCCCACAATCCTTGGAACGTTGCGCAGCTGCGCCGTTTCTATGCTTAGATTGCTCAGTCGCATAATGTAATAGGCTCATATGTCGGATGGCTGCAGGTTTCAGACGCGCTCTTTTCCTTACCAGGGTACCTAAGGGGACTGGAAGGTTTTTAATGAGGCGGCCTGCAGCCTAACATTCATAAATGGAATATAGTCAATAAATTCCTCATACTTTTTGCTTACTACTCGCATAATTTATCAGCACAAGCTTAGCCTCACCCATATGCTCGGGGGCTGAGCTACCTCATAACATAAAGCTTTCACTCCTTCAAACATAATACTCCAGCCACACTCGAATGCTCGGGGGCTGGATCATAAAACTAAACACATAAAGGAAAAAGTTGCTCAACCCCAATCAATCACTCGGGGGCTGAGCCTGTAGGCATAAGTTGAAGCATCAACTCTCATAAAATTCATAACCCATTCGAGCACTCGGGGGCTGTGCAATTCATGTCCATATTAAGTAATTTCTCATAAACCCCACTCAATACACTCGGGGGCTGCATACATACACATAAACAAATAAGCACTACGTACAAGTGGCAAATTTACACTCGGGGCTGTTCCCTATACATAAATATCCTAATCTTCCGGTTCGTCCTTTGCTGGAAGAACAGGGCCCATGAGTTGCGCATGATAGCAATCAACCAATGTCCTCGCGTGATCGAATGTTTCGTCAAGATTCGACTGGGACAAGGACGATCCAGGCGCAGGTGAACGTAGCTGCAAATTTGGACGTTGACTTCGGAGATATGCCATGGTTGCGTTGGCGCCATCCACAAGCTTCTGGGTGATAAAGCCTCGAATGGAACCTGTCGACCGAAGAGCTCGAGTAACGCATGGATTCCTTGATGTTGCGCCCAGCTGGAAAAAGCATCTGGTTGATTCGACTGAAGGCCGACTGCTAGCTCTAAGTTGACGAGGGAATATCTCCCCGGCAACAGTGCCAGAAACAATGCTTGTACGTCACACGTCAGTTGGGAACCCCAAGAGGAAGGTATGATGAGTGCAGCAGCAAGTTTTCCCTCAGTATGAAACCAAGGTTTAATCGAACCAGTAGGAAAACGAGGTTGCTTCGAAGGTGTTGGTGAAGGAGTGTAGTGCGGCGCAACACCAGGGATTCCGGTGCCAACGTGGAACCTGCACAACACAATCAAATTACTTTGCCCCAACTTAACAGTGAGGTTGTCAATCTCACCGGCTTGCTGAAAACAAAGGGTTAAACGTATCGAATGGAAATGATGTTTGTTTGCATAAAACAGTAGAGAACAATGATTGCAGTAGATTGTATTTCAGATGTAAAAGAATGGACCGGGGTCCACAGTTCACTAGTGGTGTCTCTCCAATAAGATAACTAACATGCTGGGTAAACAAATTACAGCTGGGCAATTGACAATTGATAAGTGCATATAACATGCATGTGTGAGCTGTGGTGTCTACTATGAGATTCATTTGGGCATTACGACAAAGTACATAGACCGCTATCCAGCATGCATCTATGCCTAAATAGTCCACTTTCCGGTTAACATCCGTACCCCTTCCAGTATTAAGTTGCAAGCAACAGACAATTGCATTAAGTAATGTGCGTAATGTAAACAATACATTCATCCTTGAATAAAGCATTGCTGTTTTACCCCTAGTGGCAACAACACATCTACAACCTTAGAACTTGCTGTCACTATCCCAGGTTAAATAGAGGTTGAACCCAACTATCATGCATAAATACCCCCTCTTGGAGTTACAAGTATTCACTTGGCCAAGGCTTCAACAAGTAACGGAGAGCATGCAAGATCACAAATGACATAGACATGATAATATAATATTCAGCTCCACATAGGTATCAATATAAGTCAGATCCCAGCAAACACAACATGTAGCATTACAATAAGATGATCTTGATCATGATAGGCAGCTCACAAGATCTAAACATGATGGCACAAGTGGAGAAGACAACCATCTAGCTACTGCTATGGACCCATAGTCCAAGGATGAACTACTCACGCATCACTCCGGAGGCGGGCATGGCGATGTAGAGCCCTCCGGTGATGATTCCCCTCTCCGGCAGGGTGCCGGGAAGAGCTTCAGAACCCCCCGAGTTAGGGTTGACGACGGCGGCGGCAGCGAATATGTTCTGGATGAAAGGCTCGGTGTTTTAGGGTTTTCACGTCTCGGGGAATAAATAGGCGAAGGGGCGATGTCGGCGGACCCCCGAGGGGCCCAAACCACAGGCGGCGCGGCTGGGCCCACTGCCGCGCCGCCAGGTGGTTTGGCCACCTCGTGGCTCTCCTTCGTCTCTCCTTCGGACTCCGTGTACGTGCTGGAAAAATAGGGACTGGCCTTTTGTTTCGTGCAATTCCGAGAATATTTCCAGAAGTAACTTTCTGAAACCAAAAACAGCAGAAAACAGGGAACTGGCACTGTGGCATCTTGTTAATAGGTTAGTCCCAGAAAATGCATAAAAGTGATACGAAGTGTATATAAAACATGTAGCAAATGGTATAATATAAGCATGGAACAGCAGAAATTATGGATACGTTGGAGACGTATCAAGCATCCCCAAGCTTAGTTCTACTCGTCCTCGAGTAGGTAAAACGATAACAACAAATAATTTCTGAGGAGACATGCTTTCACACAATCTTGATCAATATATTGCAAGGCTCATGTCATGAATGAAGTGACTCAAAGCAATGATCTATAGTTTGCTAACAAATAGATAAAGAGTAAACAATGAATCATATAAGCAAAAACTTTTCATGAATAGTACTTTCAAGACAAGCATCAAAAAGTTTTGCATAAGAGGTAACTCATAAAGCAATAGATTCAAAGTAAAAGGCATTGAAGCAACACAAAGGATGATTAAGTTTCAGCATTTGCTTTCAACTTGTAACATGTATATCTCATGGATAGTTGTCAACATAAAGCAATATAACAAGTGCAATAAGTAAATATGTAAGAATCAATGCACACAAAGTTGACACAAGTGTTTGCTTCTAAGATAGAAAGGAGTAGGTAAACTGACTCAACATAAAGTAAAAGATAGGCCCTTCGCAGAGGGAAGCAGGGATTAAATCATGTGCTAGAGCTTTTTAAGTTTTCGAAAGCATATAGAGAGCACAAAATAAGTATTTGAGAGGTGTTTGTTGTTGTCAACGAATGGTAGTGGGCACTCTAACCCCCTTGTCAACCAGACTTTCAAGAGCGGCTCCCATGAAGGACGTTATCTCTACCAGCAAGGTAGATCATCCCTCTTCTCTTTTGTTTACACATGTATTTTAGTTTCTTTATAGATGACACTCCTCCCAACCTTTTGCTTACACAAGCCATGGCTAACCGAATCCTCGGGTGCCTTCCAACATTCACATACCATGGAGGAGTGTCTATTGCAAAATTAAGTTGCTTACTGATAAATCAGGGCAAAACATGTGAAGAGAATTATTAATGAAAGTTGTAATTAATTGGGGCTGGGCACCCCGTTGCCAGCTCTTTTTGCAAATTATTGGATAAGCGGATGTATATGCCACTAGTCCATTGGTGAAAGTCTGTCAGAAGTAAATGACAAGATTGAAAGATAAAACACCACATACTTCCTCATGAGCTATAAAACATTGACACAAATAAGGAGTAATAAAGTTTTGAATAGTTTAAAGGTAGCACATGAAATATTTACTTGGAATGGCAGGAAATACCACATAGTAGGTAGGTATGGTGGACACAAATGGCATGGGTTTTGGCTCAAGTTTTGGATGCACGAGAAGCATTCCCTCTCAGTACAGAGTTTAGGCTAGCAAGGTTGTTTGAAGCAAACACAAGTATAAACCGGTACAGCAAGAATCACATAAAAACATATTGCAAGTATTATAAGACTCTACACTGTCTTCCTTGTTGCTCAAACATTTTACCAGAAAATATCTAGACCTTAGAGAGAACAAATATGCATCCCAAGTCTCAACAAGCTCTACGGTAGTTCTCCACTACTAGGCTTTAACTACATGATGCAAGAGCTTAAACATGATCTACTTGAGAGCTCAAAACAATTGCAAAGCATCAAATCAAAACAAGACAATGATCTACAAGAATGCATATGTCTTTTCCAATACCAACTACTACATGTAGCATTTTCTTTCTTCCAAACAAACACCAATAATTTATTAAACATAAACTCTCCAAATGATAATATAATGCAGCAAGAGAGTATTTATAAACAAGTGCTAACAGCTCGAAGAGATGCATGAAAAACAGGAGCTAAAAGCACTGCAGTAGCTAGTTAAGAATACTCAACAAATATAAGTGAAGAACATGAGTATTCACATGAAAAAGCGGAGCGTGTCTCTCTCCCACACAAGGATTGCTAGGATCCGAATTTATTCAAACAAAAACAAAAATAAAAACACACAGACGCTCCAAGTAAAGCGCATAAGATGTGAAAGAATTAAAATATAGTTTCACTAGAGATGACCTGATAAGTTTGTTGATGAAGAAGGGGATGCCTTGGGCATCCCCAAGCTTAGACGCTTGAGTCTCTCTGAATATGGTTGGGATGAACCACGGGGGCATCCCCAAGCTTAGGCTTTTCACTCTTCTTGATCACATAATATCACCCTTCTCGCTTGATCCTTGAAAACTTCCTTCACACCAAACTCAAGACAGTTCTCATTAGAGGGTTAGTGCATAATCAAAAATTCTCATATTCTGTAATGATACAATCAATCCCAAAGCTTCTGGACATTAGCTACAGCCACCAATGCTTTGTGGAGCAAAGAAATCCACACAAACACAGTAAAAGAGCGAATGCAAAACAAAAGGCAGAATCTGTCAAAAACAGAACAGTCTGGAATGACGAATTTTTTCGAGGCACTTAAGTTGCTCAGATGGATCTGGCCTAAAATAATGAAAGTTGCGTACATATCTCAGGAATATGCGTGATTTTTTCAGAATTTTTTGAATTTTCTACAGGGAGATAAGCTCAAATCCGTGACAGCTAAAAATCTGTCACTGCGCAGAAATCCAAATCTTGCATCAACTTTCAATATAGAACTTTACTTGGCACAACATTGCGATAAAATAAAGATACAAAGGAGTTGCTACAGAAGTAACAAAACTCCTTGACTCAAAGAAAACAAAAATAACAGCAAATAAAAACGATGGGTTGTCTCCCATAAGCGCTTTTCTTTAACGCCTTTCAGCTAGGCGCAGAAAGTGAAAATCAAGTGTTGTCAAGAGAAGAAGCATCAACGGAGAGTTTAGAAGTTTTCTCAACGATGCATTGCACTTTATCTATGTAAGTTTCAGAAACTCCCCTTTCATTACTTTTAGGTAAACTATCCTCATCAAATAAATTTTCAGGCACAATCCAATTAAAGTTCTTTTCTAGTGCCTCATGCATTCCTGCAATCTTAAAAGGAATTGGTATTTTATTCTCTCCTTCATAACTAGTTTCTTTAGTGTACTTGGATCTTTCCTTCTCTAATTTTTCAAGTATATTGGCGATATCAATGTAATAACCAAGCATCCTATATCGCATAAAAACTTTTCTAGCTTCACTAGCTACATCTCCAAATTCTTTGAGAAGGGTTTCTAAAACAAAATCCTTCTTTTCCCCCTCTTCCATATCATGAAGTCTAAGAAACATATGCTGCATTATAGGGTTAAGGTTAACAAACCTAGCTTCAAGCATGTGGACTAAGGAGGCAGCAGCAATTTCATAATTAGGGGCAAGTTCTACCAAGGATCTATCTTCAAAATCTTTCAGCTTGCTAACATGACTAAAAAATTCTTCAATGTTGTCTCTTCCAATGATAGACCCACTACCCACAGATATTTCTTTTAAAGTGTACTTAGGGAGAGCATGATGAAATAATAAAAACTAAACAGAAAATAAACTAGATGCAAGTAACTAATTTTTTTGTGTTTTTGATAAAGAGAGCAAACAAGACTAAATAAAAATAAACTAAGCAAGACAAATAACAAAGTAAAGAGATTGGGTGTGAGAGACTCCCCTTGCAGAAGCAATTCGGTTTTCCCCGGCAACGGCGCCAGAAAACGTGTTGTGCTCTAGTTGAGGAATATCTCCCTGCCAGAAACAATGCTTGTACGTCACACGTCAGTTGGGAACCCCAAGAGGAAGGTATGATGAGTGCAGCAAGTTTTCCCTCAGTATGAAACCAAGGTTTAATCGAACCAGTAGGAAAACGAGGTTTGCTTCGAAGGTGTTGGTGAAGGAGTGTAGTGCGGCGCAACACCAGGGATTCCGGTGCCAACGTGGAACCTGCACAACACAATCAAATTACTTTGCCCCAACTTAACAGTGAGGTTGTCAATCTCACCGGCTTGCTGAAAACAAAGGGTTAAACGTATCGAATGGAAAATGATGTTTGTTTGCATAAAACAGTAGAGAACAATGATTGCAGTAGATTGTATTTCAGATGTAAAAGAATGGACCGGGGTCCACAGTTCACTAGTGGTGTCTCTCCAATAAGATAACTAACATGCTGGGTAAACAAATTACAGCTGGGCAATTGACAATTGATAAGTGCATATAACATGCATGTGTGAGCTGTGGTGTCTACTATGAGATTCATTTGGGCATTACGACAAAGTACATAGACCGCTATCCAGCATGCATCTATGCCTAAATAGTCCACTTTCCGGTTAACATCCGTACCCCTTCCAGTATTAAGTTGCAAGCAACAGACAATTGCATTAAGTAATGTGCGTAATGTAAACAATACATTCATCCTTGAATAAAGCATTGCTGTTTTACCCCTAGTGGCAACAACACATCTACAACCTTAGAACTTGCTGTCACTATCCCAGGTTAAATAGAGGTTGAACCCAACTATCATGCATAAATACCCCCTCTTGGAGTTACAAGTATTCACGTGGCCAAGGCTTCAACAAGTAACGGAGAGCATGCAAGATCACAAATGACATAGACATGATAATATAATATTCAGCTCCACATAGGTATCAATATAAGTCAGATCCCAGCAAACACAACATGTAGCATTACAATAAGATGATCTTGATCATGATAGGCAGCTCACAAGATCTAAACATGATGGCACAAGTGGAGAAGACAACCATCTAGCTACTGCTATGGACCCATAGTCCAAGGATGAACTACTCACGCATCACTCCGGAGGCGGGCATGGCGATGTAGAGCCCTCCGGTGATGATTCCCCTCTCCGGCAGGGTGCCGGGAAGAGCTTCAGAAACCCCCCGAGTTAGGGTTGACGACGGCGGCGGCAGCGAATATGTTCTGGATGAAAGGCTCGGTGTTTTAGGGTTTTCACGTCTCGGGGAATAAATAGGCGAAGGGGCGATGTCGGCGGACCCCCGAGGGCCCAAACCACAGGGCGCGGCTGGGCCCACTGCCGCGCCGCCAGGTGGTTTGGCCACCTCGTGGCTCTCTTCGTCTCTCCTTCGGACTCCGTGTACGTGCTGGAAAAATAGGGACTTGGCCTTTTGTTTCGTGCAATTCCGAGAATATTTCCAGAAGTAACTTTCTGAAACCAAAAACAGCAGAAAACAGGGAACTGGCACTGTGGCATCTTGTTAATAGGTTAGTCCCAGAAAATGCATAAAAGTGATACGAAGTGTATATAAAACATGTAGCAAATGGTATAATATAAGCATGGAACAGCAGAAATTATGGATACGTTGGAGAACGTTTCACCGACCTGCATAATTCAAGCAGATAGTGCTCGCCACACCGATTGCAGAGTCGCGTGTATGCGTGCTCGGTGCTTGTCCAATCGAAAGTGCTGGCGGCCAGTCGTGGGTTCGTCAGTTGCCATGTTCAACTGCTCATCCACGCGAGCCTGCTCCGCCTAGAATATTGAACAAAACCTGCAACAACACAAGTTGGGTGAACAAAATAACAGGCTGTGAATCATAAGATCAAGGCAGTCATGCTTACACTCGAGCTGTCTGTTCACGATCTCCATCTCGCCAAGCACATACTCCTCCGTTGGGTGGGGTAAAGCAGGCCTTGCCCTCATCCTTCCAGCTCACTTCGGGCACTCGCCAGCTTTGCTCTGTTTCGCGAGTCGAACCTTCATATAACGTATTACTGCGGCATCATTTGCCGCTGAGCTCGAGATCGAGTAGGGGCTATGATGCCGCGACGAACTGGATGAATGGTGGCGACTGGCCGTTCTGTTTCCAAGCATCATAAAAGTTTCATAAGAAACTCATCACAAAGCTTAGGCGAGTAACAACACGCTTTACAAGCAGAATCATACAAGGAACATAAATTGATACAAGGGTAGCAAAAGCACATGCATACTCGCATGGTCATAAGTTTAATTACAAGACACCAAAGGCGCGGTTGCCTACTTCTCAGACATTGACTTGACCTAGCCCTACTCGCCACGAGCGGCGACCTTGCTGCCCGGCGCTCCATGGTGGCCATAAAATTTCTGCCAACTTTGCGGCTGGCTCGTTCAAATGCTTTAGGGACACCAGTTTCCCGCCAGGCTTACGAGGGAAAGCAGACAGAGCGGCTCGAAGTCACCCTCTATCCCATGACCTATAAAGGAGTTTGAGGGTGGTCTCTGAGCCGCGTACCGTCAAAGTGCGAGCAAAGTTGCCATAGTCGAAGTTCCCGGGCCCAGGACGTCTGCGAATGCCATCCACAGTCGAAGGAGGTTGGCTGGATGGGAACACATCCTTGAACACGGCGCCAAGCGTGCTTGTAGATTTGGCGAGTGCATCCTTGGCTTGGGTGGAGACGACATCCAGGTCGCCGATTGCGCGGTCAAGGGACAAATCGACACTCGATTGGTCTATAGGTGCGGTGCGCAACTGCTCCTTCAAAAAGCAGAAGTAACAAAAATGTTACATACTATTAGTGGCAAAAGAAGTAGGCAAAAAGTGAAAGGTTCAACTCACCGCCTACGTCTCGGGTGAGGCTCGCCAGGCGCTCAGCATAATTCTTCTCGCGCAAAGCGGCGGGTCCTTGGCATCATCCAAGCCTTCTTCGACTCCGCGCGCTCCTGGCGAGTGCCTCTTCTATCTTTAACCCGAGACTCAGCGGTTGCCTTGTCACCTGAGATAGATGGACATATGTCATTCACAATCGACAAAGTAAGGGCATACAGAAGTCAAACACTTAAGGCTGAGTTGCTCCATGGCAGCACGTAGGTTGTCCCTCTCTGTTCAACCTGGA